>JAGFBZ010000822.1:0-173615 GCA_018398805.1 Hirundichthys speculiger | reverse complement strand
ACATCAAACACAGAATGGAAAGACTGAAACAAAAATGAAGATGTACTAAAACTGTCCGGACTGGAAGAAAGGTGAAATTCTTCAATGAACAGAAGGAAGACCTGGCTGCTTAATTGACATTTGAGAGACAGAAGAAGCTCTAAGACGTCCTGTCAGACACCATCACCCGAGAGAGACACAGACAATCACAGAAGCTACTGGAAGAAAAAGAGTCTGGAAAGACTGAAAGAACAAATGAAGAAGGAAAGACGGACCTGATAGTTGAAAGAGACCATGACAAAGAGAAACTGGCCTTGGACATGATGAATGTGACATCCAGAAGAAAGGGACATGCTAGAACAAGCGGAAAGGACATGAAAGACCAAAGAGACGTATTGAAGTGTCAAAGGCTGAGCTCCAAATCAAGATTAGAGATGCCACAACCTGTTGATGAGAGCACAGAGAGAAACCAGACTGAAAGACTTGAGCCTCCATGTCCAAGCACAAGACAAGACTTGAGGATGCCATGAGAGGATGAATGTCCAACAAGAGGAAAGAGAGATTAAGGACAACGACTTGGAAAGACAAAGACTGGAACTAGAGTCCAGCAGGAACCAGATCACAGCAGAAAGAGAGAGCTGAGCTTCGGATGGAGTCCACTAAAAGATAAGAACAGGTCCAAGCTAGTGCCAACATGATTGATGAGGAGAAAGACTGGTCCATCAAATGAAGATTGATGTCAACGCAGAAAGAGAGATGCTTTCAGTGAGAGACAAGACTGGAAGGAGAATGGTCAGAGCTGAAAATGAGAGAAGAGCAACTTTGGATAAAGAGATTTCAACAGAAGCTCTGAGACTAAACCTTGAAAAACTCAGGAAAGAATGGCCGAGGACATCAAACACAGAATGGAAGACTGCAACAAAACAATGAATGTACTAAAACTGTCCACTGGACTGGAGAAAGGTGAAATTCTTCAATGAACAGAAGGAGACCTGGCTGCTTTAACTGAGACATTTGAGAGACAGAAGGAAGCTCTAAGACGTCTCCTGTCAGACACCATCACCCAGAGAGAAGACACAGACATCAACAGAAGCTACTGGAAGAAAAAGAAGATCTGGAAAGACTGAAAGAAAAAATGAAGAAGGAAAGACAGGACCTGATAGTTTGAAAGAGACATGAACAAAGAGAAACTGGCCTTGGACGTGATGAGATTATATCCAGAAGAAAGGGACATGCTAGAACAGCAGGAAAGGACATAAAGACCAAAGAGACGTATTGGAGTGTCAAAGGCTGAGCTCCAAATCAAGATTAGAGATGCCAACAACCTGTTTGATGAAGCACAGAGAGAAACCAGACTGAAGACTTGAGCCTCCATGTCCAGCACAAAGACAAAGACTTGAGGATGCCATGGAGAGGATGAATGTCCAACAAGAGGAAAGAGAGATTAAGGACAAAGACTTGGAAAGACAAAGACTGGAACTAGCGTCCAGCAGGAACCAGATCACAGCAGAAAGAGAAGAGCTGAGCTTCTGATGGAGTCCACTAACAAGATGAAAGAACAGGTCCAAGCTTGCCAACATGATTGATGAGGAGAAAGAAAATGGTCCTCAAATGAAGATTGAGTCAACGCAGAAAGAGAGATGCTTTCAAGTGAGAGACAAAGACTGGAAGGAGAATGGTCAGAGCTAAATGAGAGAAGAGCACTTTGGAATAAAGAGATTTCAACAGAGCTCTGAGACTAAACTTGAAAAGCTCAGGAAAGAATGGCCGAGGACATCAAACACAGAATGGACAGACTGCAACAAAACAATGAGAGTACTAAAACTGTCGCTGGACTGGAAGAAAAGGTGAAATTCTTCAATGAACAGAAGGAAGACCTGGCTGCTTTAACTGAGACATTTGAGAGACAGAAGGAAGCTCTAAGACGTCTCCTGTCAGACACCATCACCAGAGAGAAGACACAGACAATCAAAGAAGCTACTGGAAGAAAAAGAAGATTGGAAAGACTGAAAGAACAAATGAAGAAGGAAAGACAGGACCTTGATAGTTTGAAAGAGACCATGAACAAAGAGAAACTCCTTGGAATGATGAGATGTGACATCCAGAAAGAAAGGGACATGCTAGAACAAGCAGGAAAGGACATGAAAGACCAAAGAGACGTATTTGGAAGTGTCAAAGGCTTGAGCTCCAAATCAAGATTAGAGATGCCAACACCTGTTTGATGAGAGCAACGAGAGAAAACCAGACTGAAAGACTTGAGCCTCCATGTCCAAGCACAAAGACAAAGACTTGAGGATGCCATGGAGAGGATGAATGTCCAACAAGAGGAAAGAGAGATTAAGGACAAAGACTTGGAAAGACAAAGACTGGAACTAGAGTCCAGCAGGAACCAGATCACAGCAGAAAGAGAAGAGCTGGAGCTTCTGATGGAGTCCACTAAAAAGATGAAAGAACAGGTCCAAGCTAGTGCCAACATGATTGATGAGGAGAAAGAACTGGTCCATCAAATGAAGATTGATGTCAACGCAGAAAGAGAGATGCTTTCAAGTGAGAGACAAAGACTGGAAGGAGAATGGTCAAGCTGCTGAAAATGAGAGAAGAGCAACTTTGGATAAAGAGATTTCAACAGAAGCTCTGAGACTAAACCTTGAAAAGCTCCAGGAAAGAATGGCCGAGGAAATCAAACACAGAATGGACAGACTGCAACAAAACAATGAAGATGTACTAAAACTGTCCACTGGACTGGAAGAAAAGGTGAAATTCTTCAATGAACAGAAGGAAGACCTGGCTGCTTTAACTGAGACATTTGAGAGACAGAAGGAAGCTCTAAGACGTCTCCTGTCAGACACCATCACCCAGAGAGAAGACACAGACAATCAACAGAAGCTACTGGAAGAAAAAGAAGATCTGGAAAGACTGAAAGAACAAATGAAGAAGGAAAGACAGGACCTTGATAGTTTGAAAGAGACCATGAACAAAGAGAAACTGACCTTGGAAATGATGAAATGTGACATACAGAAAGAAAGGGACATGCTAGAACAAGCAGGAAAGGACATGAAAGACCAAAGAGACGTATTGGAAGTGTCAAAGGCTGAGCTCCAAATCAAGATTAGAGATGCCAAACAACCTGTTTGATGAGAGCAACAGAGAGAAACCAGACTGAAAGACTTGAGCCTCCATGTCCAAGCACAAAGACAAAGACTTGAGGATGCCATGGAGAGGATGAATGTCCAACAAGAGGAAAGAGAGATTAAGGACAAAGACTTGGAAAGACAAAGACTGGAACTAGAGTCCAGCAGGAACCAGATCACAGTAGAAAGAGAAGAGCTGGAGCTTCTGATGGAGTCCACTAACAAGATGAAAGAACAGGTCCAAGCTAGTGCCAACATGATTGATGAGGAGAAAGAACTGGTCCATCAAATGAAGATTGATGTCAACGCAGAAAGAGAGATGCTTTCAAGTGAGAGACAAAGACTGGAAGGAGATGGTCAGAGCTTGAAAATGAGAGAAGAAGAGCAACTTTGGAATAAAGAGATTTCAACAGAAGCTCTGAGACTAAACCTTGAAAAGCTCAAGGAAAGAATGGCCGAGGACATCAAACACAGAATGGACAGACTGCAACAAAACAATGAAGATGTACTAAAACTGTCCACGGGACTGGAAGAAAAGGTGAAATTCTTCAATGAACAGAAGGAAGACCTGGCTGCTTTAACTGAGACATTTGAGAGACAGAAAGGAAGCTCTAAGACGTCTCCTGTCAGACACCATCACCCAGAGAGAAGACACAGACAATCAACAGAAGCTACTGGAAGAAAAAGAAGATCTGGAAAGACTGAAAGAACAAATGAAGAAGGAAAGACAGGACCTTGATAGTTTGAAAGAGACCATGAACAAAGAGAAACTGGCCTTGGACACGTGATGAGATGTGACATCCAGAAAGAAAGGGACATGCTGCTAGAACAAGCAGGAAAGGACATGAAAGACCAAGAGACGTATTGGAAGTGTCAAAGGCTGAGCTCCAAATCAAGATTAGAGATGCCAACAACCTGTTTGATGAGAGCAACAGAGAGAAAACCAGACTGAAAGACTTGAGCCTCCATGTCCAAGCACAAAGACAAAGACTTGAGGATGCCATGGAGAGGATGAATGTCCAACAAGAGGAAAGAGAGATTAAGGACAAAGACTTGGAAAGACAAAGACTGGAACTAGAGTCCAGCAGGAACCAGATCACAGCAGAAAGAGAAGAGCTGGAGCTTCTGATGGAGTCCACTAACAAGATGAAAGAACAGGTCCAAGCTAGTGCCAACATGATTGATGAGGAGAAAGAACTGGTCCATCAAATGAAGATTGATGTCAACGCAGAAAGAGAGATGCTTTCAAGTGAGAGACAAAGACTGGAAGGAGAATGGTCAGAGCTGAAAATGAGAGAAGAGCAACTTTGGAATAAAGAGATTTCAACAGAAGCTCTGAGACTAAACCTTGAAAAGCTCAAGGAAAGAATGGCCGAGGACATCAAACACAGAATGGACAGACTGCAACAAAACAATGAAGATGTACTAAAACTGTCCACTGGACTGGAAGAAAAGGTGAAATTCTTCAATGAACAGAAGGAAGACCTGGCTGCTTTAACTGAGACATTTGAGAGACAGAAGGAAGCTCTAAGACGTCTCCTGTCAGACACCATCACCCAGAGAGAAGACACAGACAATCAACAGAAGCTACTGGAAGAAAAAGAAGATCTGGAAAGACTGAAAGAACAAATGAAGAAGGAAAGACAGGACCTTGATAGTTTGAAAGAGACCATGAACAAAGAGAAACTGGCCTTGGAAATGATGAGATGTGACATCCAGAAAGAAAGGGACATGCTATAGAACAAGCAGGAAAAGGACATGAAAGACCAAAGAGACGTATTGGAAGTGTCAAAGGCTGAGCTCCAAATCAAGATTAGAGATGCCAACAACCTGTTTGATGAGAGCAACAGAGAGAAAACCAGACTGAAAGACTTGAGCCTCCATGTCCAAGCACAAAGACAAAGACTTGAGTATACCATGGAGAGGATGAATGTCCAACAAGAGGAAAGAGAGATTAAGGACAAAGACTTGGAAAGACAAAGACTGGAACTAGAGTCCAGCAGGAACCAGATCACAGCAGAAAGAGAAGAGCTGGAGCTTCTGATGGAGTCCACTAACAAGATGAAAGAACAGGTCCAAGCTAGTGCCAACATGATTGATGAGGAGAAAGAACTGGTCCATCAAATGAAGATTGATGTCAACGCAGAAAGAGAGATGCTTTCAAGTGAGAGACAAAGACTGGAAGGAGAATGGTCAGAGCTGAAAATGAGAGAAGAGCAACTTTGGAATAAAGAGATTTCAACAGAAGCTCTGAGACTAAACCTTGAAAAGCTCAAGGAAAGAATGGCCGAGGACATCAAACACAGAATGGAAAGACTGCAACAAAAACAATGAAGATGTACTAAAAACTGTCCACTGGACTGGAAGAAATGGTGAAATTCTTCAATGAACAGAAGGAAGACATGGCTGCTTTAACTGAGACATTTGAGAGACAGAAAGAAGCTCTAAGACGTCTCCTGTCAGACACCATCACCCAGAGAGAAGACACAGACAATCAACAGAAGCTACTGGAAGAAAAAGAAGATCTGGAAAGACTGAAAGAACAAATGAAGAAGGAAAGACAGGACCTTGATAGTTTGAAAGAGACCATGAACAAAGAGAAACTGGCCTTGGACATGATGAGATGTGACATCCAGAAAGAAAGGGACATGCTAGAACAAGCAGAAAAGGACATGAAAGACCAAAGAGACGTATTGGAAGTGTCAAAGGCTGAGCTCCAAATCAAGATTAGAGATGCCAACAACCTGTTTGATGAGAGCAACAGAGAGAAAACCAGACTGAAAGACTTGAGCCTCCATGTCCAAGCACAAAGACAAAGACTTGAGGATGCCATGGAGAGGATGAATGTCCAACAAGAGGAAAGAGAGATTAAGGACAAAGACTTGGAAAGACAAAGACTGGAACTAGAGTCCAACAGGAACCAGATCACAGCAGAAAGAGAAGAGCTGGAGCTTCTGATGGAGTCCACTAACAAGATGAAAGAACAGGTCCAAGCTAGTGCCAACATGATTGATGAGGAGAAAGAACTGGTCCATCAAATGAAGATTGATGTCAACGCAGAAAGAGAGATGCTTTCAAGTGAGAGACAAAGACTGGAAGGAGAATGGTCAGAGCTGAAAATGAGAGAAGAGCAACTTTGGAATAAAGAGATTTCAACAGAAGCTCTGAGACTAAACCTTGAAAAGCTCAAGGAAAGAATGGCCGAGGACATCAAACACAGAATGGACAGACTGCAACAAAACAATGAAGATGTACTAAAACTGTCCACTGGACTGGAAGAAAAGGTGAAATTCTTCAATGAACAGAAGGAAGACCTGGCTGCTTTAACTGAGACATTTGAGAGACAGAAGGAAGCTCTAAGACGTCTCCTGTCAGACACCATCACCCAGAGAGAAGACACAGACAATCAACAGAAGCTACTGGAAGAAAAAGAAGATCTGGAAAGACTGAAAGAACAAATGAAGAAGGAAAGACAGGACCTTGATAGTTTGAAAGAGACCATGAACAAAGAGAAAACTGGCCTTGGACATGATGAGATGTGACATCCAGAAAGAAAGGGACATGCTAGAACAAGCAGAAAAGGACATGAAAGACCAAAGAGACGTATTGGAAGTGTCAAAGGCTGAGCTCCAAATCAAGATTAGAGATGCCAACAACCTGTTTGATGAGAGCAACAGAGAGAAAACCAGACTGAAAGACTTGAGCCTCCATGTCCAAGCACAAAGACAAAGACTTGAGGATGCCATGGAGAGGATGAATGTCCAACAAGAGGAAAGAGAGATTAAGGACAAAGACTTGGAAAGACAAAGACTGGAACTAGAGTCCAACAGGGAACCAGATCACAGCAGAAAGAGAAGAGCTGGAGCTTCTGGATGGAAGTCCACTAACAAGATGAAAGAACAGGTCCAAGCTAGTGCCAACATGATTGATGTGGAGAAAGAGAAAGAACTGGTCCATCAAATGAAGATTGATGTCAACGCAGAAAGAGAGATGCTTTCAAGTGAGAGACAAAGACTGGAAGGAGAATGGTCAGAGCTGAAAATGAGAGAAGAGCAACTTTGGAATAAAGAGATTTCAACAGAAGCTCTGAGACTAAACCTTGAAAAGCTCAAGGAAAGAATGGCCGAGGACATCAAACACAGAATGGACAGACTGCAACAAAACAATGAAGATGTACTAAAACTGTCCACTGGATTGGAAGAAAAGGTGAAATTCTTCAATGAACAGAAGGAAGACATGGCTGCTTTAACTGAGACATTTGAGAGACAGAAGGAAGCTCTAAGACGTCTCCTGTCAGACACCATCACCCAGAGAGAAGACACAGACAATCAACAGAAGCTACTGGAAGAAAAAGAAGATCTGGAAAGACTGAAAGAACAAATGAAGAAGGAAAGAAGGACCTTGATAGTTTGAAAGAGGACCATGAACAAAGAGAAACTGGCCTTGGACATGATGAGATGTGACATCCAGAAAGAAAGGGACATGCTAGAACAAGCAGGAAAGGACATGAAAGACCAAAGAGACGTATTGGAAGTGTCAAAGGCTGAGCTCCAAATCAAGATTAGAGATGCCAACAACCTGTTTGATGAGAGCAACAGAGAGAAAACCAGACTGAAAGACTTGAGCCTCCATGTCCAAGCACAAAGACAAAGACTTGAGGATGCCATGGAGAGGATGAATGTCCAACAAGAGGAAAGAGAGATTAAGGACAAAGACTTGGAAAGACAAAGACTGGAACTAGAGTCCAGCAGGAACCAGATCACAGCAGAAAGAGAAGAGCTGGAGCTTCTGGTGGAGTCCACTAACAAGTTGAAAGAACAGGTCCAAGCTAGTGCCAACATGATTGATGAGGAGAAAGAACTGGTCCATCAAATGAAGATTGATGTCAACGCAGAAAGAGAGATGCTTTCAAGTGAGAGACAAAGACTGGAAGGAGAATGGTCAGAGCTGAAAATGAGAGAAGAGCAACTTTGGAATAAAGAGATTTCAACAGAAGCTCTGAGACTAAACCTTGAAAAGCTCAAGGAAAGAATGGCCGAGGACATCAAACACAGAATGGACAGACTGCAACAAAACAATGAAGATGTACTAAAACTGTCCACTGGACTGGAAGAAAAGGTGAAATTCTTCAATGAACAGAAGGAAGACCTGGCTGCTTTAACTGAGACATTTGAGAGACAGAAGGAAGCTCTAAGACGTCTCCTGTCAGACACCATCACCCAGAGAGAAGACACAGACAATCAACAGAAGCTACTGGAAGAAAAAGAAGATCTGGAAAGACTGAAAGAACAAATGAAGAAGGAAAGACAGGACCTTGATAGTTTGAAAGAGACCATGAACAAAGAGAAACTGGCCTTGGACATGATGAGATGTGACATCCAGAAAGAAAGGGACATGCTAGAACAAGCAGGAAAGGACGTGAAAGACCAAAGAGACATATTGGAAGTGTCAAAGGCTGAGCTCCAAATCAAGATTAGAGATGCCAACAACCTGTTTGATGAGAGCAACAGAGAGAAAACCAGACTGAAAGACTTGAGCCTCCATGTCCAAGCACAAAGACAAAGACTTGAGGATGCCATGGAGAGGATGAATGTCCAACAAGAGGAAAGAGAGATTAAGGACAAAGACTTGGAAAGACAAAGACTGGAACTAGAGTCCAGCAGGAACCAGATCACAGCAGAAAGAGAAGAGCTGGAGCTTCTGGTGGAGTCCACTAACAAGATGAAAGAACAGGTCCAAGCTAGTGCCAACATGATTGATGAGGAGAAAGAACTGGTCCATCAAATGAAGATTGATGTCAACGCAGAAAGAGAGATGCTTTCAAGTGAGAGACAAAGACTGGAAGGAGAATGGTCAGAGCTGAAAATGAGAGAAGAGCAACTTTGGAATAAAGAGATTTCAACAGAAGCTCTGAGACTAAACCTTGAAAAGCTCAAGGAAAGAATGGCCGAGGACATCAAACACAGAATGGACAGACAGACTGCAACAAAACAATGAAGATTTACTAAAACTGTCCACTGGACTGGAAGAAAAGGTGAAATTCTTCAATGAACAGAAGGAAGACCTGGCTGCTTTAACTGAGACATTTGAGAGACAGAAGGAAGCTCTAAGACGTCTCCTGTCAGACACCATCACCCAGAGAGAAGACACAGACAATCAACAGAAGCTACTGGAAGAAAAAGAAGATCTGGAAAGACTGAAAGAACAAATGAAGAAGGAAAGACAGGACCTTGATAGTTTGAAAGAGACCATGAACAAAGAGAAACTGGCCTTGGACGTGATGAGATGTGACATCCAGAAAGAAAGGGACATGCTAGAACAAGCAGGAAAGGACATGAAAGACCAAAGAGACGTATTGGAAGTGTCAAAGGCTGAGCTCCAAATCAAGATTAGAGATGCCAACAACCTGTTTGATGAGAGCAACAGAGAGAAAACCAGACTGAAAGACTTGAGCCTCCATGTCCAAGCACAAAGACAAAGACTTGAGGATGCCATGGAGAGGATGAATGTCCAACAAGAGGAAAGAGAGATTAAGGACAAAGACTTGGAAAGACAAAGACTGGAACTAGAGTCCAGCAGGAACCAGATCACAGCAGAAAGAGAAGAGCTGGAGCTTCTGGTGGAGTCCACTAACAAGTTGAAAGAACAGGTCCAAGCTAGTGCCAACATGATTGATGAGGAGAAAGAACTGGTCCATCAAATGAAGATTGATGTCAACGCAGAAAGAGAGATGCTTTCAAGTGAGAGACAAAGACTGGAAGGAGAATGGTCAGAGCTGAAAATGAGAGAAGAGCAACTTTGGAATAAAGAGATTTCAACAGAAGCTCTGAGACTAAACCTTGAAAAGCTCAAGGAAAGAATGGCCGAGGACATCAAACACAGAATGGACAGACTGCAACAAAACAATGAAGATATACTAAAACTGTCCGCTGGACTGGAAGAAAAGGTGAAATTCTTCAATGAACAGAAGGAAGACCTGGCTGCTTTAACTGAGACATTTGAGAAACAGAAGGAAGTTCTAAGACGTCTCCTGTCAGTCACCATCACCCACAGAGAAGACACAGACATTCAACAGAAGCTACTGGAAGAAAAAGAAGATCTGGAAAGACTGAAAGAACAAATGAAGAAGGAAAGAAAGGACCTTGATAGTTTGAAAGAGACCATGAACCAAGAGAAACTGGCCTTGAAAATGATGAGATGTGACATCCAGAAAGAAAGGGACATGCTAGAACAAGCAGGAAAGGACATGAAAGACCAAAGAGACGTATTGGAAGTGTCAAAGGCTGAGCTCCAAATCAAGATTAGAGATGCCAACAACCTGTTTGATGAGAGCAACAGAGAGAAAACCAGACTGAAAGACTTGAGCCTCCATGTCCAAGCACAAAGACAAAGACTTGAGGATGCCATGGAGAGGATGAATGTCCAACAAGAGGAAAGAGAGATTAAGGACAAAGACTTGGAAAGACAAAGACTGGAACTAGAAACCAGCAGGAACCAGATCACAGCAGAAAGAGAAGAGCTGGAGCTTCTGATGGAGTCCACTAACAAGATGAAAGAACAGGTCCAAGTCCAAGCTAGTGCCAACATGATTGATGAGGAGAAAGAACTGGTCCATCAAATGAAGATTGATGTCAACGCAGAAGAAAGAGAGATGCTTTCAAGTGAGAGACAAAGACTGGAAGGAGAATGGTCAGAGCTGAAAATGAGAGAAGAGCAACTTTGGAATAAAGAGATTTCAACAGAAGCTCTGAGACTAAACCTTGAAAAGCTCAAGGAAAGAATGGCCGAGGACATCAAACACAGAATGGACAGACTGCAACAAAACAATGAAGATGTACTAAAACTGTCCACTGGATTGGAAGAAAAGGTGAAATTCTTCAATGAACAGAAGGAAGACATGGCTGCTTTAACTGAGACATTTGAGAGACAGAAGGAAGCTCTAAGACGTCTCCTGTCAGACACCATCACCCACAGAGAAGACACAGACAATCAACAGAAGCTACTGGAAGAAAAAGAAGATCTGGAAAGACTGAAAGAACAAATGAAGAAGGAAAGAAAGGACCTTGATAGTTTGAAAGAGACCATGAACCAAGAGAAACTGGCCTTGAAAATGATGAGATGTGACATCCAGAAAGAAAGGGACATGCTAGAACAAGCAGGAAAGGACATGAAAGACCAAAGAGACGTATTGGAAGTGTCAAAGGCTGAGCTCCAAATCAAGATTAGAGATGCCAACAACCTGTTTGATGAGAGCAACAGAGAGAAAACCAGACTGAAAGACTTGAGCCTCCATGTCCAAGCACAAAGACAAAGACTTGAGGATGCCATGGAGAGGATGAATGTCCAACAAGAGGAAAGAGAGATTAAGGACAAAGACTTGGAAAGACAAAGACTGGAACTAGAGTCCAGCAGGAACCAGATCACAGCAGAAAGAGAAGAGCTGGAGCTTCTGATGGAGTCCACTAACAAGATGAAAGAACAGGTCCAAGCTAGTGCCAACATGATTGATGAGGAGAAAGAACTGGTCCATCAAATGAAGATTGATGTCAACGCAGAAAGAGAGATGCTTTCAAGTGAGAGACAAAGACTGGAAGGAGAATGGTCAGAGCTGAAAATGAAAATGAGAGAAGAAGAGCAACTTTGGAATAAAGAGATTTCAACAGAAGCTCTGAGACTAAACCTTGAAAAGCTCAAGGAAAGAATGGCCGAGGACATCAAACACAGAATGGACAGACTGCAACAAAACAATGAAGATATACTAAAACTGTCCGCTGGACTGGAAGAAAAGGTGAAATTCTTCAATGAACAGAAGGAAGACCTGGCTGCTTTAACTGAGACATTTGAGAAACAGAAGGAAGTTCTAAGACGTCTCCTGTCAGTCACCATCACCCACAGAGAAGACACAGACATTCAACAGAAGCTACTGGAAGAAAAAGAAGATCTGGAAAGACTGAAAGAACAAATGAAGAAGGAAAGACAGGACCTTGATAGTTTGAAAGAGACCATGAACAAAGAGAAACTGGCCTTGGACGTGATGAGATGTGACATCCAGAAAGAAAGGGACATGCTAGAACAAGCAGGAAAGGACATGAAAGACCAAAGAGACGTATTGGAAGTGTCAAAGGCTGAGCTCCAAATCAAGATTAGAGATGCCAACAACCTGTTTGATGAGAGCAACAGAGAGAAAACCAGACTGAAAGACTTGAGCCTCCATGTCCAAGCACAAAGACAAAGACTTGAGGATGCCATGGAGAGGATGAATGTCCAACAAGAGGAAAAGAGAGATTAAGGACAAAGACTTGGAAAGACAAAGACTGGAACTAGAGTCCAGCAGGAACCAGATCACAGCAGAAAGAGAAGAGCTGGAGCTTCTGATGGAGTCCACTAACAAGATGAAAGAACAGGTCCAAGCTAGTGCCAACATGATTGATGAGGAGAAAGAACTGGTCCATCAAATGAAGATTGATGTCAACGCAGAAAGAGAGATGCTTTCAAGTGAGAGACAAAGACTGGAAGGAGAATGGTCAGAGCTGAAAATGAGAGAAGAGCAACTTTGGAATAAAGAGATTTCAACAGAAGCTCTGAGACTAAACCTTGAAAAGCTCAAGGAAAGAATGGCCGAGGACATCAAACACAGAATGGACAGACTGCAACAAAACAATGAAGATATACTAAAACTGTCCACTGGACTGGAAGAAAAGGTGAAATTCTTCAATGAACAGAAGGAAGACCTGGCTGCTTTAACTGAGACATTTGAGAAACAGAAGAAAGTTCTAAGACGTCTCCTGTCAGTCACCATCACCCACAGAGAAGACACAGACATTCAACAGAAGCTACTGGAAGAAAAAGAAGATCTGGAAAGACTGAAAGAACAAATGAAGAAGGAAAGACAGGACCTTGATAGTTTGAAAGAGACCATGAACAAAGAGAAACTGGCCTTGGACATGATGAGATGTGACATCCAGAAAGAAAGGGACATGCTAGAACAAGCAGGAAAGGACATGAAAGACCAAAGAGACGTATTGGAAGTGTCAAAGGCTGAGCTCCAAATCAAGATTAGAGATGCCAACAACCTGTTTGATGAGAGCAACAGAGAGAAAACCAGACTGAAAGACTTGAGCCTCCATGTCCAAGCACAAAGACAAAGACTTGAGGATGCCATGGAGAGGATGAATGTCCAACAAGAGGAAAGAGAGATTAAGGACAAAGACTTGGAAAGACAAAGACTGGAACTAGAGTCCAGCAGGAACCAGATCACAGCAGAAAGAGAAGAGCTGGAGCTTCTGGTGGAGTCCACTAACAAGATGAAAGAACAGGTCCAAGCTAGTGCCAACATGATTGATGAGGAGAAAGAACTGGTCCATCAAATGAAGATTGATGTCAACGCAGAAAGAGAGATGCTTTCAAGTGAGAGACAAAGACTGGAAGGAGAATGGTCAGAGCTGAAAATGAGAGAAGAGCAACTTTGGAATAAAGAGATTTCAACAGAAGCTCTGAGACTAAACCTTGAAAAGCTCAAGGAAAGAATGGCCGAGGACATCAAACACAGAATGGACAGACTGCAACAAAAACAATGAAGATGTACTAAAACTGTCCACTGGACTGGAAGAAAAGGTGTGAAATTCTTCAATGAACAGAAGGAAGACCTGGCTGCTTTAACTGAGACATTTGAGAGACAGAAGGAAGCTCTAAGACGTCTCCTGTCAGACACCATCACCCCAGAGAGAAGACACAGACAATCAACAGAAGCTACTGGAAGAAAAAGAAGATCTGGAAAGACTGAAAGAACAAATGAAGAAGGAAAGACAGGACCTTGATAGTTTGAAAGAGACCATGAACAAAGAGAAACTGGCCTTGGACGTGATGAGATGTGACATCCAGAAAGAAAGGGACATGCTAGAACAAGCAGGAAAGGACGTGAAAGACCAAAGAGACATATTGGAAGTGTCAAAGGCTGAGCTCCAAATCAAGATTAGAGATGCCAACAACCTGTTTGATGAGAGCGACAGAGAGAAAAACCAGACTGAAAGACTTGAGCCTCCATGTCCAAGCACAAAGACAAAGACTTGAGGATGCCATGGAGAGGATGAATGTCCAACAAGAGGAAAGAGAGATTATTAACAAAGACTTGGAAAGACAAAAGACTGGAACTAGAGTCCAGCAGGAACCAGATCACAGCAGAAAGAGAAGAGCTGGAGCTTCTGGTGGAGTCCACTAACAAGATGAAAGAACAGGTCCAAGCTAGTGCCAACATGATTGATGAGGAGAAAGAAACTGGTCCATCAAATGAAGATTGATGTCAACGCAGAGAGAAAGAGAAAGAGAGATGCTTTCAAGTGAGAGACAAAGACTGGAAGGAGAATGGTCAGAGCTGAAAGAGCTGAAAATGAGAGAAGAGCAACTTTGGAATAAAGAGATTTCAACAGAAGCTCTGAGACTAAACCTTGAAAAGCTCAAGGAAAGAATGGCCGAGGACATCAAACACAGAATGGACAGACTGCAACAAAACAATGAAGATGTACTAAAACTGTCCACTGGACTGGAAGAAAAGGTGAAATTCTTCAATGAACAGAAGGAAGACCTGGCTGCTTTAACTGAGACATTTGAGAGACAGAAGGAAGCTCTAAGACGTCTCCTGTCAGACACCATCACCCAGAGAGAAGACACAGACAATCAACAGAAGCTACTGGAAGAAAAAGAAGATCTGGAAAGACTGAAAGAACAAATGAAGAAGGAAAGACAGGACCTTGATAGTTTGAAAGAGACCATGAACAAAGAGAAACTGGCCTTGGACATGATGAGATGTGACATCCAGAAAGAAAGGGACATGCTAGAACAAGCAGGAAAGGACGTGAAAGACCAAAGAGACATATTGGAAGTGTCAAAGGCTGAGCTCCAAATCAAGATTAGAGATGCCAACAACCTGTTTGATGAGAGCGACAGAGAGAAAACCAGACTGAAAGACTTGAGCCTCCATGTCCAAGCACAAAGACAAAGACTTGAGGATGCCATGGAGAGGATGAATGTCCAACAAGAGGAAAGAGAGATTATTAACAAAGACTTGGAAAGACAAAGACTGGAACTAGAGTCCAGCAGGAACCAGATCACAGCAGAAAGAGAAGAGCTGGAGCTTCTGGTGGAGTCCACTAACAAGATGAAAGAACAGGTCCAAGCTAGTGCCAACATGATTGATGAGGAGAAAGAACTGGTCCATCAAATGAAGATTGATGTCAACGCAGAAAGAGAGATGCTTTCAAGTGAGAGACAAAGACTGGAAGGAGAATGGTCAGAGCTGAAAATGAGAGAAGAGCAACTTTGGAATAAAGAGATTTCAACAGAAGCTCTGAGACTAAACCTTGAAAAGCTCAAGGAAAGAATGGCCGAGGACATCAAACACAGAATGGATAGACTGCAACAAAACAATGAAGATGTACTAAAACTGTCCGCTGGACTGGAAGAAAAGGTGAAATTCTTCAATGAACAGAAGGAAGACCTGGCTGCTTTAACTGAGACATTTGAGAGACAGAAGGAAGCTCTAAGACGTCTCCTGTCAGACACCATCACCCAGAGAGAAGACACAGACAATCAACAGAAGCTACTGGAAGAAAAAGAAGATCTGGAAAGACTGAAAGAACAAATGAAGAAGGAAAGGACAGGACCTTGATAGTTTGAAAGAGACCATGAACAAAGAGAAACTGGCCTTGGACGTGATGAGATGTGACATCCAGAAAGAAAGGGACATGCTAGTAGAACAAGCAGGAAGGAAAGGACATGAAAGACCAAAGAGACGTATTGGAAGTGTCAAAGGCTGAGCTCCAAATCAAGATTAGAGATGCCAACAACCTGTTTGATGAGAGCGACAGAGAGAAAACCAGACTGAAAGACTTGAGCCTCCATGTCCAAGCACAAAGACAAAGACTTGAGGATGCCATGGAGAGGATGAATGTCCAACAAGAGGAAAGAGAGATTAAGGATAAAAAGACTTGGAAAGACAAAGACTGGAACTAGAGTCCAGCAGGAACCAGATCACAGCAGAAAGAGAAGAGCTGGAGCTTCTGATGGAGTCCACTAACAAGATGAAAGAACAGGTCCAAGCTAGTGCCAACATGATTGATGAGGAGAAAGAACTGGTCCATCAAATGAAGATTGATGTCAACGCAGAAAGAGAGATGCTTTCAAGTGAGAGACAAAGACTGGAAGGAGAATGGTCAGAGCTGAAAATGAGAGAAGAGCAACTTTGGAATAAAGAGATTTCAACAGAAGCTCTGAGACTAAACCTTGAAAAGCTCAAGGAAAGAATGGCCGAGGACATCAAACACAGAATGGACAGACTGCAACAAAACAATGAAGATGTACTAAAACTGTCCACTGGACTGGAAGAAAAGGTGAAATTCTTCAATGAACAGAAGGAAGACCTGGCTGCTTTAACTGAGACATTTGAGAGACAGAAGGAAGCTCTAAGACGTCTCCTGTCAGACACCATCACCCAGAGAGAAGACACAGACAATCAACAGAAGCTACTGGAAGAAAAAGAAGATCTGGAAAGACTGAAAGAACAAATGAAGAAGGAAAGACAGGACCTTGATAGTTTGAAAGAGACCATGAACAAAGAGAAACTGGCCTTGGACGTGATGAGATGTGACATCCAGAAAGAAAGGGACATGCTAGAACAAGCAGGAAAGGACGTGAAAGACCAAAGAGACATATTGGAAGTGTCAAAGGCTGAGCTCCAAATCAAGATTAGAGATGCCAACAACCTGTTTGATGAGAGCGACAGAGAGAAAACCAGACTGAAAGACTTGAGCCTCCATGTCCAAGCACAAAGACAAAGACTTGAGGATGCCATGGAGAGGATGAATGTCCAACAAGAGGAAAGAGAGATTATTAACAAAGACTTGGAAAGACAAAGACTGGAACTAGAGTCCAGCAGGAACCAGATCACAGCAGAAAGAGAAGAGCTGGAGCTTCTGGTGGAGTCCACTAACAAGATGAAAGAACAGGTCCAAGCTAGTGCCAACATGATTGATGAGGAGAAAGAACTGGTCCATCAAATGAAGATTGATGTCAACGCAGAAAGAGAGATGCTTTCAAGTGAGAGACAAAGACTGGAAGGAGAATGGTCAGAGCTGAAAATGAGAGAAGAGCAACTTTGGAATAAAGAGATTTCAACAGAAGCTCTGAGACTAAACCTTGAAAAGCTCAAGGAAAGAATGGCCGAGGACATCAAACACAGAATGGATAGACTGCAACAAAACAATGAAGATGTACTAAAACTGTCCGCTGGACTGGAAGAAAAGGTGAAATTCTTCAATGAACAGAAGGAAGACCTGGCTGCTTTAACTGAGACATTTGAGAGACAGACGGAAGCTCTAAGACGTCTCCTGTCAGACACCATCACCCAGAGAGAAGACACAGACAATCAACAGAAGCTACTGGAAGAAAAAGAAGATCTGGAAAGACTGAAAGAACAAATGAAGAAGGAAAGACAGGACCTTGATAGTTTGAAAGAGACCATGAACAAAGAGAAACTGACCTTGGACGTGATGAGATGTGACATCCAGAAAGAAAGGGACATGCTAGAACAAGCAGGAAAGGACATGAAAGACCAAAGAGACGTATTGGAAGTGTCAAAGGCTGAGCTCCAAATCAAGATTAGAGATGCCAACAACCTGTTTGATGAGAGCAACAGAGAGAAAACCACACTGAAAGACTTGAGCCTCCATGTCCAAGCACAAAGACAAAGACTTGAGGATGCCATGGAGAGGATGAATGTCCAACAAGAGGAAAGAGAGATTAAGGACAAAGACTTGGAAAGACAAAGACTGGAACTAGAGTCCAGCAGGAACCAGATCACAGCAGAAAGAGAAGAGCTGGAGCTTCTGATGGAGTCCACTAACAAGATGAAAGAACAGGTCCAAGCTAGTGCCAACATGATTGATGAGGAGAAAGAACTGGTCCATCAAATGAAGATTGATGTCAATGCAGAAAGAGAGATGCTTTCAAGTGAGAGACAAAGACTGGAAGGAGAATGGTCAGAGCTGAAAATGAGAGAAGAGCAACTTTGGAATAAAGAGATTTCAACAGAAGCTCTGAGACTAAACCTTGAAAAGCTCAAGGAAAGAATGGCCGAGGACATCAAACACGGAATGCACAGACTGCAACAAAACAATGAAGATATACTAAAACTGTCCACTGGACTGGAAGAAAAGGTGAAATTCTTCAATGAACAGAAGGAAGACCTGGCTGCTTCAATTGAGACATTTGAGAGACAGACGGAAGCTCTAAGACGTCTCCTGTCAGACACCATCACCCAGAGAGAAGACACAGACAATCAACAGAAGCTACTGGAAGAAAAAGAAGATCTGGAAAGACTGAAAGAACAAATGAAGAAGGAAAGACAGGACCTTGATAGTTTGAAAGAGACCATGAACAAAGAGAAACTGGCCTTGGACATGATGAGATGTGACATCCAGAAAGAAAGGGACATGCTAGAACAAGCAGGAAAGGACATGAAAGACCAAAGAGACGTATTGGAAGTGTCAAAGGCTGAGCTCCAAATCAAGATTAGAGATGCCAACAACCTGTTTGATGAGAGCGACAGAGAGAAAACCAGACTGAAAGACTTGAGCCTCCATGTCCAAGCACAAAGACAAAGACTTGAGGATGCCATGGAGAGGATGAATGTCCAACAAGAGGAAAGAGAGATTAAGGATAAAGACTTGGAAAGACAAAGACTGGAACTAGAGTCCAGCAGGAACCAGATCACAGCAGAAAGAGAAGAGCTGGAGCTTCTGATGGAGTCCACTAACAAGATGAAAGAACAGGTCCAA
Organism: Hirundichthys speculiger; assembly: GCA_018398805.1. Classification (NCBI taxonomy): domain Eukaryota; kingdom Metazoa; phylum Chordata; class Actinopteri; order Beloniformes; family Exocoetidae; genus Hirundichthys; species Hirundichthys speculiger. The sequence goes on along the minus strand of JAGFBZ010000822.1, from coordinate 154,675 downwards.
GCTAGTGCCAACATGATTGATGAGGAGAAGAAAGAACTGGTCCATCAAATGAAGATTGATGTCAATGCAGAAAGAGAGATGCTTTCAAGTGAGAGACAAAGACTGGAAGGAGAATCGTCACACACCTGAAAATGAGAGAAGAGCAACTTTGGAATAAAGAGATTTCAACAGAAGCTCTGAGACTAAACCTTGAAAAGCTCAAGGAAAGAATGGCCGAGGACATCAAACACGGAATGCACAGACTGCAACAAAAACAATGAAGATATACTAAAACTGTCCACTGGACTGGAAGAAAAGGTGAAATTCTTCAATGAACAGAAGGAAGACCTGGCTGCTTTAACTGAGACATTTGAGAGACAGAAGGAAGCTCTAAGACGTCTCCTGTCAGACACCATCACCCAGAGAGAAGACACAGACAATCAACAGAAGCTACTGGAAGAAAAAGAAGATCTGGAAAGACTGAAAGAACAAATGAAGAAGGAAAGACAGGACCTTGATAGTTTGAAAGAGACCATGAACAAAGAGAAACTGGCCTTGGACATGATGAGATGTGACATCCAGAAAGAAAGGGACATGCTAGAACAAGCAGGAAAGGACATGAAAGACCAAAGAGACGTATTGGAAGTGTCAAAGGCTGAGCTCCAAATCAAAGAAAAAAAACTTGATGTTGAGTTAAAACTACAAGTAACACCTTCATATGAAAATATTAAAGCAGATAGTGAAATTTTTTCAGATGATCTAACAATACAACTGAGACACGATCAGCTGATCAGTATAAAGACATCATTTCAACATCTGACCAGAAAACTTGAACAGCTGTATCACATGACTGATGAACCTTTTGCAGAGAAAATCTCCAGATTAGAGGATAAAATTGGAGACTTACTCAAAGTGATCTCTACTTTTGAGCTAAACTTTGAACTTGAAGAGTACAGAAAGAAAATGGATACTCTCTCCGTGTCAGTAAAGCAAGAAAAAACCATTTCAGAGTTATTAACCGTTGACAAGGCAGTACAAACCAAACACTTGGATGAGCAGTCCAGCATGCCTGAATGTGAAAAAGATGCTCCACAGTCTCATTTTATTTTCAAAATGGATCAGACTCAACTTGAACTGAAGTCTGAGGATGATCAGACTTCAGAAGAAGATCACAATGTTCAGAAAAAGAAACATGCTACTCTGCTTAAGTTGTCAACAGAGAAAGATGATGAAGATGGTTTAGATAATGACAAAAGAGATAGACTTCGAAAGATCTGGAAGGACACCAGAATGGAACGTAAGGCAATTAATCAGATGAGGTGCCGTGGCCAGGAGATGAGGAGCAATCTCGAGAAAAGACTGAAAGTTATCAATCAGTTTGTCAAGAGTACACTGTTACAAAAAGAAAAGACAGCAATGGAGAAGTTAAAATATGGACAAGGAGAAAAAAGAGACTCACCAACTCAACAGAAGTGTGACGAAGACAGCAAATCACTCCGTCGGAAATACTCTGAGCTCCAACAGCTGAAGATCCGCATGCTGAATCAGATTGAGAATCTCCACCTCAAACAAAATGTTTCTAAGACAACGAGTGAAAAAGCTAATCAGACAACTCATCTAGACGTAGTCACGTTGAGTGGAACAGCACAGGCAGAAGGGCAAACAAGAGTTGAGGAAACTGAAGCAGGTCCAGAAAGGTCTGCTGGACTCCTCCACCAGCTGCGTCATTACTGCTGCCGCTGCTGCTGCCGCTGCTGCACCTGCCAAGAACAGCTGTACCCCCGCGAACAATAACAGCATATATATATATACATATACATCTACTGATTGATTTGTGCTTTAAAAATGGAAAACTATTATAACATTTGTGTTCATATTTTATGGTTAGAAAATAAGATGTAATAGAGTACCTATTTTGATGAATGCTTTGTTATCAGTATGCCATTGTGGTGTTCAATTGAATATAGTGAATACAAGAATCAACTTCAACATTAATACTAAGAGTCACTGGTATCTTTCACTTAAGTTTTCTTTTATTCATAAATTTTGTGATGCTAAAGTTATCTAAAAACCTGAACATTAGTCGATTCAAAGCAAAGATCAGATATGTCAGAATGGCCCTGAACACATCTACACCTAAAAACATATTCAATAAATTCTATATCTAAATAAATCTACAGTTGTGAATGAAGACATTTTTTTCCATGGAACATGAACTTCTTGATGAACAGTGACGAACGGTGAATTGACCCACATCCACGAGCATTGTACTTGTTATTGTTCTGCCACTGTTTCCTGAACTCACCAGCTTAAAGCAGATATTACCAGACTGTTTCTACAAGCTAACCCTAACCCGAGCTGACAAGGTTTTCTGAGATCTTCAGAGCTGCTTCCCTACTACTGAGCCAAAGCTGAATCTGTTGAGGCCGAGCCAGATCAGCTGCTATCCCATCATCACTTCCACGTCTTAACAGAGCCAGTCCAAGACTCTGATTTCTGGCCTCACTTTTCAGAGCAGCCAGTCAGTGCTGGCTGTGGCTGGAGACAAAGTCAAGATAAAAGGAGAGTCTTGGATTCAGCTCTGGTTTATTTTATGGCACTTTGTAATGGCAAAAATATTAATAGAGTATCTTATTTTAGCAGTAATTGGATGAGTTTCTAGTGAGGCAGTTATACAATTAAACAAGACAGTTGACCACAGACAAGAGTGCAAAGTGGATTTAATCCCCATTGTATACAGCAGGGATGATCATTTACTCACATACAGGACAAGCCGTTGTCAGCAAATGGCAATGAGCAAATCAGATGCACTTACTTTTAACACATCGTCTCAATAACAACAAAGCCTTAAGGTAACTTCTCCAGACAGCTACGTGTCCCAAAATCATACAATTAAAGTCTGAGTGATGATATTTCACATTCCAGAGGAGAAGCCACGGACGCATATTCAAACAAACAGGTCACAGTGACCTAAGGACCACTTTTCTATAACATTCTTCTTTTTCACTATATTTATAATGGGCTTGATTCACTTCCAACTCGCTTTAACATTTGTCACAGATATGACAGATTCGGTTTCAGATGAACTCCAGTTACCTTTATTTAAAAGTTTGCATTTATTTTCAGCTCCCTTTGTTCTGCTTGTGTTTAGTGATGGACAAACTCATTCTCAGTGTACAGAACCCCTCAAATCAGCTAATTAAAAAGATTAATTCATTTTATTGTTCAGTGCTAGTTATGAACTCTGATCAAATCCCCCAAATTACAAAAACTAGATTGGATTAAAAAGTTTATTTACACACAAGTGAATAAAAATAACGTGTGGGACAAACAGAAAGCTTGAGGAGGAAACTGCAGTAACAGCTCCCAACCAGTAGGAGGTGCAGGGAATTTCTCTCCAGGTAAACATTGACTTATGATCTGAAAAGGTGCAGCAGAGGTGAGTAATGTGGTGCAGGAACCAGCTGAGTTCTGTTTGTGTTGATCCTCAGTGTATATATATATATATATATATATATATATATATATATATATATATATATATATATATATATATATACATATATATATATATATATATAAATGCTTACTTTACCATTGTTTTACCTATTATTTTAAATAAACATTTTTAGCACTCTACAGCAGTGTTGCCTTACATGGACCAAAACTTAATCAGCTTCAGATGAGGACATTATAATCTAATTTAGTGCAAATGTTGAGATCCACTGTATGTGCATTTTTAATTTTCCTACACATATGGGGACTCAGCATTGCAGCATGTGCACACAGTCATGGAGAAAATGTTATTTTATTTACTATTTTATTCATCCCATGCTGTTTAAATTTTACTAATTGTGCATATTGGTTTACCAATAATTGATTGAGGTTCTAGTGAGGCAGTTATACAACACTTAAACAAGGCACTTGACAACCGGACAAGGGTGCAACGTGGATTTAATTTCCATTGTATACAAGCAGAGATGATCAAGTTTGTCATGTCCTGGGTCGACCATGACAGCGCTGTGTGTGTGAGTCTGTCAAGTTGGCGTCACTCCATGTCTCTCCTCTGCTCTGTTTCCTGTTTTACTTTGAAGGTCTGTTTTGTTCTCATTGTTTTCTACTTTGCTTCCTTCCCCTCGTTACCTTGATCCCCTGCACCTGCCTCTCTTTTGTTGACCTGTGTATTTAAGTCTTGTCATCTCCTCTGTCTGTGCTGGTCTGTTATCTTGTGTCTTGTGTTCCCTGGGTTTCCTAGTGATGGCAAGATGAAGCATTGTTAGGCATTGTACCACTTCAGCCAGTTGGTTCCAGAAAGGGTTCATTTCTTGAAGCTTCATATGCACATGATACCACCTACTGGTCAGGTTTATAATCACAGCCAGCTGAATCTTAAGATGTGATGCATTGAATTTATGTATCAGTTATGGCTCTTGTGAATGACTGTGAATAACAAAATCTGTATGACCAAATAATTGTCTACATAAATGATCAAGTGCATAATAAAAAATTGTTTGAATGTAATCTTTGTTTAATGTTTCCCAAAGTACACTCAAGGAAAAAAGAAACGCACCACTGCTTTTTTACCACATTTTCTTTTGGTTACTTATTTTTAATGGAAATATTACATGTGCACATCAACCATATACTTGTCCCTGATATTCAGACCCAATTAATCAATGCTTGTGACAGTTTCAATAGCAATAACATGACCAAACAATAAAGCATCACAGTAAACAAAAACACAGTTATTTGATTCGATTGTCAGTAATTAACATGACCACCATTCGCCTCAAGGACACTGATAATTGATGGGTCCCAATGGTTTCAGCAGCAGTTCTTGTTGCTGGTCGAAACCTGGCACGGAGATGTGACAGCCGATTCGCTCGGTCCTGTGCGGCCGTTGTGACACGTGGTCGACCAGATCTTGGACGGTCATTGGAGGATCCAGTGGTCTGGAAACGCTCAGCAAGGCGTCCAACAGTAGAGTGATGGACTCCAAACACCTTGGCTACAGCCCGTGTGCTCCTTCCAGCTTGAAGCATGCCAATGGCACGATCTCTCTCTGGTTGCTGTAGTCGTGGCATCGTGAACAAATGTGCTTTTTATCCATTTTGGTGTCTTTTCATAGGGAATGGTTGTGCACAATTGAGGACAGGTCCAATTCATCTCTGAGTTTTACTCATGACCCAGACATAAGTGATTATACAAAACTACAATTGTTATTGCTGATCAAAATCAATCAACCGGAACCAGGAAAACAGTGATTTCATTTTGACTCAAGATTGTACTAAACTCATTGTAGTCTGTAATTTTTCACTGTCTATAATATTTTTGGAAAAATTGAGAAAACGAAAATAGTGCGTTTCTTTTTTCCTTCAGTATAGTATCATACGATACAGCATGTTGTGCAATTTTTTTTTTTTTTGTCATTTTAAGAAAATGACCTGGGCTTAGTTGGGCAGAGAACAGTGAAAGTGCTTCTGGAACTACGGAGGGGGCGCACTGAATATGCTTGTGCAACTTGGACAATGATGACCATTAAATTGGTAATTTTATGCATTTTTATTCAGAAATAACAATTTTTCCACAGTTTTCGGTTTTAACCGATTCCTTTTTTTAGACACAATCTCTCCAGCCTTGGAGAACACTCTTTCACATGGCACAGAGGATGCTGGGCTGCATTAAAATGTTTGTTTTTGTTTCTCCCAGTATGTCAATGGGTTTTCCGGTTTTTTTGCCGGTTTATATTTGGTTCGGCAAGGTAGCGCTGGACCTCCACAGTGGCATCAGCAGTGACATTTTGAGTCCTCCTTGCCTCCATTACGCTGGTGTCCAAACGATGCCACAGTTTGCTACCTAAGAGGAAACCACAGATCATGTTAGTAAGTGTTCTTTTTTTTTTTTAAACATTTGTTTATTAATTTTTTCATGACATAACAAAGTCAAAAGGTAACATTCCAAGAGTGGATAAAATGTCAAGTATAAAACAAGTAAAAAATAAAATAACATGGAGTCAAATAGGAAATAGCTAAGATTAAAAAAAAAAAAAAAAAGAAAAGAAACAAAAAAAACAGCAACAACAAGAAACACAAAAAATAAAAAATTTTAAATAAAAAAAAATACATATATATATATATATATATATATATATATATATATATATATATATATATATATATATATATATACATACATACATACATATATACGTAGAATAGAACACAAAATTGGTCACCCACTTCAAAATAAAAATGCAATATATTCACAGAGAAAAGTAAAAAACATTTGCAGCATGCTACAAATTCCCTCAGGCAAAATACAGATAGTCGACAATCAGGTTGGCTACTCTGGAATAGCAGTAAAAGTCAATCCCTCAACATACGCAAAAAATGGACCCCAAGTCTTGTAAAACTTTGCAAGTGAACCATGTATCGAGTACCTAACTTTCTCCAACTTCACAAACTGAAGGATGTCCCTGATCCAAGAGGAATGAGAAGGCGGCACAGAGGACTTCCACTTCAGTAAAATCAGACGTCTAGCCAATAAAGAGACAAAGGCTACAAAGTCAGCTTTATATTTAGGGAGTTGCAAAGTAGGAGGTAAAACTCCAAACAAAGCTGTACATGCTGTTGGATCAATTTGAACCTCTGTACAAACAGAGATAGAAATAAATATCTGTGTCCAGTAATTGAGAAGTGATGGGCAGGACCAAAAGATGTGGACATGGGTCGCTGGAGCCTGATGACATCGTATGCACCGAGGATCAACATCATCATAGATTTTGGAGAGCCTAACTCGAGTGAAATGGGCACGATGTAAAATTTTGCACTGGGTCAGACCATGTCTAGCACAAATAGATGAGGAATGAACCCGACGCAAAATGGCATCCCACATCTCCTCCGAGATCTCCTCCCACTGAGATTCAATTTTATGCTGCGGGGTAAGCTGCAAAGAATAAATAAGCACCCTTAATGGTAGGAGATGGGATTAAAAAGGAGTCCATAAGAGAGGCCTCTGGAAGACTGAGGAAAATGGGGCTAAGATTGGAGACGAAACTACGCACCTGAAGGTATCTAAAAAATGCTGTCTAGGCAAATGGAATTTCTCAGAGAGTTGCTGAAATGATGCAAATACACCATCAATATACATGTCCTTAAATACCCTGATGGCGTAGTCAGACCACGAAAAAAAGGAAAAACAGGGTTAGCTGATAAGGGTGCTAAAAAAGAGAAAGACTGTAAACCAAAGTAGCGTCGAAATTGCTTCCAGATTTTAAAAGTGGATTTAACTAAGATATTATTGCAAAAAGGAAAGAGAGAAAAGCTAAGAGGAGCATGGGTGAGAGCAGTCAATGAAGCAGGTTTAGCAGAAAACATCTCCATTCTCAACCATGTAGGAGGAACTGCTGTCCTCTCCAGAGAGATCCAAAGCTGAATCACCCTAAGGGTGGAAGCCCAGTAATAAAATCTGAAGTTAGGAAGGGCCAAGCCCCCCAGGGTCTTGGGTCTCTGCAATAGCTCCCTTTGCAATCGAGGGACCTTCCTGTTCCAAATAAACTCAGAGATTAATTTATCTAATTTGTGAAAAAAAGACTGAGGGAGAAAGACAGGTAAGCACTGGAAGAGATAAGACAATTTGGGGAGAATGTTCATCTTAACCGAATTAACCCTGGCCACAAGGGAAATAGGCAACAGAGACCACCACTGAAAGTCCTTCTGTATCTGATCTAGTAATGGCACAAAATTATTATCAAACAAATCTTCAAATCGGTCTCTAATCTGGATACCAAAGTATTTAAAGCCACATGGAACAATTTTGAATGGGAAACCCTGAGCAGCATTTTGGGCCCCTTGATTTAAAGGAAACAGCTCACTCTTGTCCAAATTTAGTTTATAGCCTGAAATCTGACCAAATGAACTAAGAATGTTAAGAGCAGCTGGAACTGAGACAGAGAGATTAGAAACATATAATAATAAGTCGTCAGCATAAAGGGAGACCTTCTGTTCAAGACCAAATCTTGTAATACCAGTGATCTGTGGCGCAGAGCGAAGTGCAATAGCCAGAGGCTCAATTGCAACAGCGAATAGAAGAGGACTTAGGGGACAACCCTGACAGGTGGAGCGGAACAAAGGGAAATAGTCTGAATGGGTGTCATTAGTTCTGACTGAAGCCACAGGGGAAGAATATAGTAACTTAATCCAAGAAATGAACTCTTGACCAAAACCGGATTTTTTCCAAGGCATAAAAAAGGTAATTCCACTCCACTCGGTCAAAAGCCTTCTCCGCGTCTAATGAAATTACAGCTTCTGGCCCAACCGATGTAGAAGGATTATAAACAACATTAAGAAGTCGTCGGAGATTAAAGAACCCATGTCTGTTCTGGACAAAACCTGTCTGATCAGAGGAGATTATCAAAGGCACAACTGACTCCAGTCGCAGATCTAATCATTTGGACAGAAGTTTTACATCAACAGATAAAAGACTAATTGCTCGAACAATACAGAGGGTCCTTATTCTTTTTTAAGAGTAATGATATAGTGGCCTGATTTAGAGTCTGAGGCAATTTGGAAAGAGTGAGAGATTCATTTAACATGTCAATCAGAACTGGTGCTAATTTATCAAAAAAGATCTTGTAGAACTCAATTGGAAAACCATCGGGGCCTGGGTATTTTCCAGGCTGCATAGAAAATGTAGCCCGTTTGAGATCGTCAATGGTGATTGGGCCCTCTAACCGCTCAGCAGTATCAGCATCTACCTTAACCAAATCCAGTGAGTCAAAAAAATTATCCAGAACCGACAGATCAGACTCAACCTCCGAAGTGTATATAGAGGAATAAAATTCTTTAAACTGATCAATAATTTTTTTAGGGTCAGTTGTGACGCCAGAGGGAGTATAAATTTGTGGGATCTGCTGAGAGGAGGATGCCTGTCTAAGCTGGTGGGCCAAAAGTTTGGTTGCTTTATCCCCGGATTCATAATAACAATATTTAGCCTTAAATAAGAGCTCCTCAACCTCTTTTGTAGACAGAACATCAAATTCAGCCTGAAGAGAGAGACGATCTTTATACGTGTCTGGGGATGGAGAGGAAGCATGGATATCATCGAGCTGTGAGATTCGCATCCTCAGTTCCTTTAATTTTTTTTTCCTTTGCTTCTTCTCATAGCTGCTGTATGATATAATTTCACCTCTGATGTAAGCTTTCAAAGTCTCCCAAAGAAAGGAGGCCGATATCCCTGGAGTTCTGTTGGTAATAAGAAAAAAATCTATTTGATTAGAGACAAATTTAACAAAGTCCTCATTAGAAAGCAAGCGTGTATTAAGACGCCAAGGGGGGCACACACGTTCACGTTCCTGTATGAATAACTCCAATATGGTTGGAGCATGATCTGATATTAGAATAGTATCATAAGAGCAAGATTGAACAGAATGAAGAAATCGGTTGTCCAAGAGATAATAATCAATACGAGAAAAGGAATGATGCACGTGAGAGAAAAAAGAATACGGTTTACTTGTTGGATTAAGAAAGCGCCATGGATCAGAGACTGAAAACTCATTCATAAAGGACAGAATGGTCTTAGAAGACTTTGAAAGCACTCCCGGTCTCGTAGAAGAACGGTCTAATGCAGGATTAAGCCAACAGTTAAAATCACCCCCCATGATAAGTAGATGAGTAGACATGTCAGGTAACTTGGCAAACAATTGATGAAAAAATTGATCGTTATCCCAGTTTGGACCATACACATTGGCCAGAATCACAGATTTACTATATAGCTGCCCTGTTACAAACACAAACCGTCCATTGGGGTCAACAATAACATCAGAGCACACAAAGGGAACAGATTTCAGAACAGAATCAAAATGGCAACACCTCTTGATTTACCATTGAAGCCTGAATGAAATACCTGACTAACCCACCTCCCCTTTAATCTGATATGACTGGAAGATTTTAAATGAGTCTCTTGAAGAAAAACAATATGGGCACCTAATTGTTGAAGGTGGTGAAGAACCTTGCTACGTTTAATAGGTTGATTTAGACCATTACAGTTCCAGCTAACAAATTTGAGTCCTGTCCCTGATTGTCGTGGTATCCTAGAATGCTGCATGGTGATCAAGTATTAGTGTACACTGCAGCATGGAATACATAACAGTCACAAAGGTAAAATAATACATAGGCGACCTGACACAAGAAAATACAAAACACACAAACAAAAAAAGAAAAAGAACTCCCCACCCACCCACCCACAACACGAGCTGAAGCGTCTACCCAAACAAGACGCAAGCTAATCCCAGAAACTACCGAAAACATCCTAACACGCTCCGTTAACAGCACAAACCAGTAGTGCTCATCCGAGTTCGTAATAAGGCATAACATGAATATGTAAACAAACACAGCAAAAAAATATGACAAGAGGCTCAAGTCCAGATATCACAAACTCAAAGCAGGGTGGCCTCCCAACAGAAAACGGGACAATTTAACCCCCAGTTTACCAAACAGTCAGCCGCTTTCAAGCTGTGGCTCCAGCAGAGACACCAGACTTTAAGTGCACCTTGACAAAATCCATTGCAGTGGCTGGATCTTCAAAGGTGTGTGTAGCTCCACCAGGAAGAGTGAGCCTCAATGTCGCGGGAAACCTCAATCCGAACTTCACTCCAGGACAGGAATGCAAGAGACGTTTAACGTCCATGAATGCAGCACGTTTCTTCGCGACCGATGAAGTGTAGTCAGGAAAAATGAACAGTCTTTTACCTTGGAAGAGAAGAGAAGAGTCCTTGGACGCCTCGCTAACGTGGCGTAGAATATCATTCCTCACGTGAAAGAAGTGTACACGAATCACAAAGGGTCGGGGTGGTTTACCATCACCGGGCTTTGGTCGAAGAGTGCGATGAGCACGGTCCAGCAGGGGCAAGTCATCCAGGCCAAGGGAGTCCATCAGCAGCTTAGCAATAAATTCGGTTGGGCGCACACCTTCAGCCCCCTCCGGCACACCCACCAGACAAATATTATTCCTCCTCGCTCTGCCCTCCAGGTCCTCACATTTATCGGTCAGCAGCTTGACTTCAGCTTTCAGAGTAGAAACTGTTGAATCCAGGGAAGTAAGCAGGTCACTGTGGTCCGTGCACGCGCGCTGTAACTCCGTGATAGCCTGATCATGGGAGCTAAGTTTTTGTTGCATCGGTTCAATTACGTGTCTAAGTTCCTCTCTTACTGAAGAAATATCTGCCCGGAGCTTGCAAGACAATGAGTCTATTTTGCCGCAAATGTCTCCCCTCAGCTGGTCTAACATAGCCCGGAGGTGATCCAAGTTGGGTCCGTGCTTGGGGTCCGTGTCCACCTTCGGTGGAGATGAGGGCTCAGTCGAGGTAGAATCCTTAGCAGTGCGGCTAGTGCGAGCTAAGTTTCCCCGTGCAGCTGCCATTATCGTCAGAAATGTCCAAATAAAATTCCCTAAAACACACTGGAACTGACACAGCACTTATGCGAATACTGCACCAGCCAAACTAATGAAAGTAAACTGTGTTAATAAGTTAAAATAAACACAAACTCGTGGAGCAAAAGGGAGACACGTCCTACATGTTCGGTGTCCAACAGCGCCCCCTGTTAGTAAGTGTTCTAATAGGAATAATTGATCTCAATATTTAAAATTATAGACTACCTCTGCTGACATCATGAGAGGTGGATGCCTGAGGAGTTTTTTCTCTGCCTTGTGTTGATCTTATGAAAGTGGCACACTCAGATGTCAGGCTCTTCACAGCTTCGCTCACTTTTGTTGGGCTGAAAAACCCAATAACCTTATATCTGGGGTCCAGGAGTGTAGTAAGGGACATGATGCTCATAGATTGTAAAGTGTGTAGCTTCTCCCGGAGATGCCTGATAAGCTGGTCTCCTATTTGTAATGCTTCTGCTGGTGGTGGTGGTGCTGTCTTTCTCATTTCATCTTGTAGACCTTGTTCAAGCATTGTCATGAGAGGTACCACTTTAGATGCAGACACTTTTTCTTCAGAGGAGACCTCCACAGTGGCATCATAAAATGGAGACAACATTGAAAGGCACCCTCCAACAATCTGAAATTCCTCATGTGTTAAGAAGGGAATGTCATGTTGCAAGCCTGCTAATGCTGCTCCAACTGGCTCCCTCAGCTCAACCAAATGCTGCAGTATCAAATATATGCTGTTCCATCTAGTGTCCACTTCTTGCATAAGTTTCATATTTCGCATCCCCAGAGATGCTTGCTTCTCCTTTAAAGACAAAAGTGAGTAGGCCATTAAATCACTGCAGTAGCAATACAGACAAACTATAAGCTTTATCATATATTGGAATAAAAGGAAAGAGCATACCTTCACAGAGGTGCTGCCAAACTCTATCAACACTCTGAACTGACTGCAATTCGCCTACAAAAATCCACATTTTGAATGGAGCCTGTGGCTTTTATAAAGCTGTCAAACCCCGTGCCATAATCTGAACCATTTCCGAAGCAGTTACGTGGTACAGCCGGGCAGCGAAGCTTCGGCCGTTATCGCTCCTCCCCTAAACGAAGCAAGCCTCGATACGTGCTTCCTGGAAACGCCCCCTCCACTACTCGATACACGCTTCAAAGCCTTGGCACGCCTCGACACGCCTCGGCACGCCTCGTAACATCACTAGGGTTTCCCTGCCAGTTTGTTTTGTGTCTTGTGTCCTGAGTATCTCTGCTGGTTTGCTCTTGGTTATTTTGTATGTTTCCTGCCTGGATACCCGCATGGATTACTTTGTGGATTTTCAGGCCTTTTGCTTTTGTTAATAAATAGCTTTTTTTTGCACTCCTGCTTTTGGGTCCTCCATCCTGCCTCACAACATGACACAAGTACTCACATACAGACGCACAAGATAGCTGTTGTCAGCACAAGACAATGAGCAAAGGAAATTGAGTCATTCTTAAACACTGTTAATCAATACTTTGAGTCTTGAGCTACTTTCTCCCAATAGCTACGTGTCCCAAAAATCATACGATGATGCCTGAGCAATATCCGACATTGGATTAGATATTCCACATTAGATATTAACATCACTCGATAAACAGGCCATGGTGACCTGACCCTATTCTTAATATAAGACTCCCCACTTTTTGTTTTGCACCCCACTTTTTGTTGTACATGTGACAAGCTTATCTAGATCACAGCAGTAGAGCATGCGGTTCCCCACCCAAAGGGGAACAGTTCACAACTGAGAGCTACAAAGGGGATAATGAGTGCAGTTTACTAGTCGGACCCCCTCCAGCAGCCAAACACCCATCCCAACTATGTGCACAAATGGTTAGATGAAATTGGAATTAGTTGATTGACTGAATTTTGATTAGTTTAATTTGGATTTTCAGATCCCAGAAAATAAGAGGCACAGCAAAAGACCCCTTGGAATCTAACAAAAAACAAAAAAACAGGCAGAAACAGGCAAAAAACCCATTGGTGAAAAAGGCCACAATTCCTATCTAACAAGACGATTGAATGACCAGTACTCAATAATCAGAAGCTGGGGATCACCCACAGGTGCATCCACAGTTGACTGTTGGTGCAGGGTCAGAAAAGGATCAGGTCTCTTATTATGCAAAAAAGGCATCACTGGTTTTAACACCACGTGATGCATGCATGGAATCTCACAGGAAAATAAAAGGAAGAAACACAAAATCCAAAAAAAACCCCAACAAAACATGACTGGAGTAAATGCCAACAAAACATAGGATGGACCAGAAGCTGGAAGTCAGCCAGGCCTCAACCAATCCCTGTCACGCAGAGACCGCAGAAGTAAATTTGAGACGTGTCAAGTGACCTGGAGGAAGCTGGAATCATCTCAGCTCTGTTGATGAGATTTTTTCTAAGGCTGAGCTATTAAGAGCAGAAAATGTCACATCTGGGTGATTGCAGAATGCTAATTATAATCTGTTTATGTTCATAGTGTAATGGAGTAACAGAAATGTGGTGATTTTGATCTCTTGATTTGTGATCTCTAATCAATAACTGTAGGACCAAGCTTGAATTTAAGAAGTGGTTGGATTTTGATCTGAACCTGCAAAATGTTGTTTATGCTAAGCCGAGAACAGCAGAGCACTCTATGCCACTGTGGAATGTAAAATAACGACCATGTTTATCAAAACAAGGGTAGAGATGGATGAAAATTGAATAAGTTATTACATCGGTTTCATAAGGTAAAAATCCCAATGGAAGTGTTAATTAGCCCTTAGGACACACCTAAACTAGATGGGAAATAGATTTGAATGAAGCATGAATTAGGGTTTTATAATTAGGTTACTTTTGGATTGAGAGAGAGGTGACTGGTTATTCAAAACAATTCTGCCAGCTCAGAGTTACCGAAGACACAACAAAGTAGGCAATACACAATACTGGAGGCAAGTGTCTGGGTCAAGGGCCGTGAGCTGCAGTAAGGAGCTGCAGGATCACGCCAAATAAAAAAATCATCACAGAATGCTGGGATTAATCAATCCATCAGTTAATGAAACTTTGGGACATACAATGGTACATAAATCGTTAGATAAGGGTTAGCTTTAGCTGATTAGCTTAAGCTTAATAAGCCATTTGACCAAATAAACAAGGTAACCTTGATATCTGGGAGGAACTGTGTGGTTAAATTGTGTATGTCATGATAATTATGTAACTCCTCTGCTGCCTGTACCTATCAGAATGACTATGTGACACTGTCTGTGAATTATTCATGATGTCTAGCCAAAACAAGGAGGGATGTGTGAAATTTTGAATAATTATGTACGCCTCTGTATATGTGGATAACCAATCATGAATTGTTATGTGAGTTGCAAATGTGAGTCGACCAATCAACAGTTGTAGGAGACCAAAACAAGGACATTTTGCAGGCTGATGGAAGAGAGAGAGAGTAGCATAAAAAGTGAGGAGCAGAAGAATTCAGGGTTGATTCCTGGGGCGTTTTCAAAGAAGAAGGACCAGGCTTGGGACCAAGGAGAGCTGACCACCATCCGAAGGAATAACCTGGGTGAATTCTTTAAGAAAGAAGACAGAAGACGCTCAGAACAGCATCAACCAAACTTCCAAAACTTCTGGAGAACCGTTAGAGCCTTTTTGGTTTAGCCTAGCTCACTGCTAGTAAGGAGGAGGGGGGCCAGATACCAGAGTTCCCGGGGGCCTGACTGTGGGCTCTCTCTCTACCCTGCATCAGCAGCCTTGACAACGCAAAGTGACCATTTGCTTACATCCCAGCCTGTCCTTGGATCAACCAGATGAATCGATTTGTAAGCCACAGCTTAATTTTTCTTTTCGAAGTAGAATTAGAGATTGTTTAACCAATGAATGCTGCTGCTTAACCCTGCTAATCTGCTTTAATAAATATAAAGTTATCATAAGACGTTGTCGTGAAAATTAAATCTGTCCCCACTATTGTGAAGATTTGGGTATGCCCCTGCAATAACAACACAGGTTCTTAAAGGTTACTCTAGCCCTATATTGTCACAGATCCTTGGGGCTTGCTGTCCAAGCCAATAAAACGTATCCTAGTCAGTAACAAGAGCCCAGATCATAAGGGGAGAGCTGCAGTTAACAAATGTGACCGATAGCTGGACTTTGAGCCACCAGGCTATTCCTCTTAGGTCAGTTATTGGAGTAAGCAGGGCAGGCATTTGGATGAAAAGTATGCAGTGAGAGCTAGGCGTATCTACTCGACACCAGCTTAAATAAGTTGAAGGAAATCTAGCAAGTGAACCTCCCCTAGGCTGCAACTTCTTACTTGAAAAGATGGAGAGCTGGTCCTGGTGACAGACTCTTCTAGTCAGAGGCTGAACCACACCTCGGGGATCTGACAGATGGAAACCACATGAGAGATGTTAAAACGATCGCAGCACGCCTCACCTACAACAGACAGATGCCCTCCCCTTGCCCAGTGAGGAGCTGGTCTAAGACCAAGCATTTTGGAGGCCCACGACACTGTGAGGGACCTAGTCGAAAAATCAGAGTAGCGCAGGATATTTAGAAAAAAGGTTCTCTTTTTATTTAGAAAAAAATTCAAACACAATAATTTTGGGCCCTTAAAAGAGATCAGCATAATCAAACTTTAACAAAGGTAACTGAAACATAAACTGACCCCCACACTGACACATGAGGGAAATATATATACTGGCTGATCAGACCATTTTGACACAAGGGGGAAAAACACAATACATCTACCTGTGCATCAGGAGCTGTCAGAATCATTATTTGTCTTTTTTAGGACAGTTCTGCAACTCGTAGATACTTGCAATTAAAACTTTGTTTTTGCTTAACTGATATAACTCCGTAAAGTTAAGATTTTTCCCTTTTGTTTCTCTTTTTGGACCTAACATCAATTTGTTTTGAACTTTGAACTTTGGCTGTCCCTGCATTTTGGCTGGCGCAGACGTGTGAGTGTGACTCACACATCACCACTAAAGGACTCCTGTCGCGAGATTCGAAAGCCTCTTTTCCCCCGGCCTGTGAATAACTCAAGAAAGGAGCCGACTGGGTTCTGCCACCAGAACCAGTCAATCGTTCGGATTGAAGGAGCTACAGATAGTCCACCGCAGTTCGCTTGGAATGACCAACGCTGAAATCCCATCTAGGCTGTCTGGTAAGGGGGGGTCCCATGAGTTCAGACTGGTGTCTCACTCCGCCATTGAAAGCCAGAATCACAGCAGATATCAGGTGTAATCACTGCCGGTAACCGGCTTAACCATTACAAAGAGAACCGTTTATTAGTTCAGATTAAGAATTTTATTTCTTTTTTCGTATATAGGGATTTTTATCTTAGTACTGGGAACTCCGGCTGCTCCACAAGATGCCCCTCCCTTTTTTCTCTCACACTCTCTCAAAACCTCTCGTGACAACCTTCTTATCCAGTTTTAAATTAATCTCTAACTTTTCATAGCCAATCTCATTTTGTGATTGTACATACCAATGTCTATATACACTGACATATATATATATATATATATATATATATATATATATATATATATATATAGATATATATATATATATATATATATATATATATATATATATATATATAGGACTTTGGTGGAATGCATTTTACCTGGGATAGTGACCTGGTAGGTGGTATGTCCAAGTCGTTTCACCACTTGGCATGGCCCCTGCCATTTGGCCGGAAGCTTTCTGTTGCTGGATGGTAGCATAACTATTTGACCCGGGATGAAGGTCATACCATCTCTTTTGGTGTTTCTGAGCCTCCGCCAGGTGCTGCTGGGCTAGTGCTGCCATTCCTTGGAGCTTTGCCCTCATCTGCACAACATAAAAGTTTTTATGCTTTTATGTTGTCGTGTGCCACATTTTGTGTGAAACTGGGCTCAAAAGTGGGAAGTTTTGTTTTTGTTTTTGTTTTTTTTTCTTTATTTCCCAACTCTGAGACCCTCAGAAGCTGATTTTCTAGATATCTTTATGTGCACTAGTTCTGTCTAAGGGCTGCTTGCTTGAAACCATCTTTGCCTCTGGACTGTTTGAAGTGTGAGGGTTGCTTGCGGCCCATCTGCTTTTGGATTATTGGAATTGAAACCTTTCTTAGAGTAAAAATCTGTCTGGAGTAAAAATCTGCAGCAGCTAGCTCCACCAGCCCTCCAGCAGCTAGCTACCACCAGCCCTGCAGCAGCAGCTAGCTCTACCGGCCCTGCAGCAGCTAGCTCCACCAGCCCTGCAGCAGCTAGCTCCACCAGCCCTGCAGCAGCTAGCTACCACCAGCCCTGCAGCAGCTAGCTACACCAGCCCTGCAGCAGCTAGCTACCACCAGCCCTGCAGCAGCTAGCTCTACCAGCCCTGCAGCAGCTAGCTCCACCAGCCCTGCAGCTGCTAGCTTCACCAGCCCTGCAGCAGCTAGCTATCACCAGCCCTGCAGCAGCTAGCTACCACCAGCCCTGCAGCAGCTAGCTACCACCAGCTCCACCAGCCCTGCAGCAGCTAGCTACCACCAGCCCTGCAGCAGCTAGCTACCACCAGCCCTGCAGCAGCTAGCTCCACCAGCCCTGCAGCTAGCTCCACCAGCCCAGCAGCAGCTAGCTCCACCAGCCCTGCAGCAGCTAGCTCCACCAGCCCTGCAGCAGCTAGCTACCATCGGCCCTGCAGCAGCTAGCTCCCATCGGCCCTGCAGCAGCTAGCTCCCATCGGCCCTGCAGCAGCTAGCTACCATCGGCCCTGCAGCGGCTAGCTACCACTAGCCCTGCAGCAGCTAGCTACACCAGCCCTGCAGCAGCTAGCTACCACCAGCCCTGCAGCAGCTAGCTACCACCAGCCCTGCAGCAGCTAGCTACCACCAGCCCTGCAGCAGCTAGCTATACCAGCCCTGCAACAGCTAGCTCTACCAGCCCTGCAGCTAGCTCCACCAGCCCTGCAGCAGCTAGCTCCACCGGCCCTGCAGCAGCTAGCTCCCATCGGTCTGCAGCAGCTAGCTACAATCGGCCCTGCAGCAGCTAGCTACCATCGGCCTTGCAGCGGCTAGCCACCACTAGCCCTGCAAGCAGCTAACTCCACCAGTCTTGCAGCACCAAGACTTCATCAGCCTTGCAGCAGCTTGTCTTCAAACAGGCTCAACTTCAGTGTAATGATGCATTTTCCTCTCATGATTCTTGTTGTTGCTGCAACTCTCTGGGACCTTGGGGTTACCAGTTGTCAAGTGGAGTGCACACCGGTGACTGTATACCCTTCCCCACTCATTCCAAATCCTCAAACAATCAGTCATTTTAGTAAATTAAATGATCAAGTCTCAATTCACAAGTATGTGGATCCATTTAACTATGCTAATTGGTTACGTCTCGTTTGCACCTCTGTCTTAGAAACTTATTTTGTATGGTCAGATAAGTCTCTTGTCATATTCATTTTCAATTTACATTCCAAAATAGATGGGCAGAGTAACCTTGAACCCACTAGGAATAGAATCTTGTTGTTACTTTTACTCTTAATATCTGGTATACATCCAAATCCAGGCCCTTGTATTGCGAACTGTAACACACCTTCTGAATTCAAGGAAAGGACTGGGCTAGGAATTATTCATTTGAATATTCGTAGTCTGCCACAAAAGACTGATATGCTGCGCATTTGGGCGAAATCAACTAATGCCGATGTCATTGTTCTATCAGAAACATGGCTCACTAAATCACACTCTGATAAAGCCATTTCTATTGATGGCTATAACATATTTAGGGCTGATCGTCCCAAGAAAGGAGGAGGTGTTGCAATTTACTGTAAATCAAAATTTAATGTAAATGTTTTGCTATCCAAATCAGTCAGTAAACAGTTTGAGTTCTTAGCCATAAATCTTGAGGTCTCGAATGGGTTTTCCTTAACTGTGGTTGGTTGCTATAGACCTCCTTCAGCTACTGCTGATGCACTAACCTCCTTGACTGAGTCGTTAGCTGATCTCAAATACAAGGAATTAATACTGACTGGTGATTTAAATTGGAATTGGCTTAGTCCTAAATCTGATACTTTTAAAGATATCTGCATTTCACTCAACCTAACACAGCTAATTGAGGGCCCCACGCACCTTAATTTGAAATTTCCTGATAAATCATCTTTGATTGACTTGCTTTTGACTAATGCTCCACACAAGTACTCTATGTCAGGTGTCTTTGCAAATGACATAAGTGACCATTGTGTGATTGCTGCTGTCAGAAATGGCAAGGTCCCTAAAACTAAACCCCGTATTTTAATTAAGCGTAACATGAAAGCCTTTGTTGAACAGGGGTTTTTAAATGATCTTTATTATTTTAATTGGGGACGTATTGAACTAATTAATGATGTAGAGTCTGCATGGAAATTTTTCTCTGATGGGTTTTCTGTATTGATTGACAAGCATGCTCCTTTTAAGAAATACAAGGTTAAAGGGAGGGACAACCCATGGTTTACTCCTGATTTAGCTGAGCTTCTGTATAACAGAAACCTGGCCTGGGCCAAGGCTAGAAAGACCGGTCTTGAGGCTGATAGGCAAATTTTTAGGCAACTGAGAAATCGTTTTACATCTCTTGTCAAAAAAGCCAAGTCTAATTTTTATCTCTCAGCAATGACCAAAAACTTAAATGACCCAAAGAAATTCTGGAAAGTGATCAGTTCTATTTCAGCCACTGATAATCACAGTGAATTACCATCTTGTATAGTTGATGACACCACAACCATTACAGATAGGAATTCTATACTCGACTCTTTTAATAAGCATTTTGTTGCATCTGGTTCCTTGTTCTCTAGGTCTTTCCCAACTAGCACACAGGTTTCTAGTTCTGGGCCTTCTGCTGCCGATGCAGGTCATAAGCCCGGTGGCCACTTGTCTGCAGGTCAACCCTCCTTTAACTTTAGGTTGTTCTCAGTTGAAGAGGTCCACAGAGCACTTCTCTCTCTTGATATAACTAAATCTGCCGGCCCTGACCATATGGAACCATACTTTTTAAAGTTAGCAGCTGATTTTATTGCTAGACCCCTCCAGTATCTTTTTAATCTTACGATCACAAGAAATTGCATTCCAGACACTTGGAAGGTTGCCAATGTCGTACCACTGTTAAAAGTAGGGGGACCCTACATGTCTAAATAACTATCGACCCATTTCTAAATTGTGCATTCTGTCAAAGGTCCTTGAAAGCTTAGTTAATGATCAATTGAAGGATTTCCTCAGTTCCAACAATATTCTCTCACCATATCAATCTGGTTTCAGGAAACAATACAGCACTATTACAGCCTCCCTAAAATTCACCAATGATGTAATAGATTCATTAGATCACAAAAATATTTGTACAGCCCTTTTTATTGACCTTTCCAAGGCCTTTGACACCGTGGACCACTTTATTTTGAGGCAACGGCTGCTTGACATCGGACTATCAGAACAAGCTGTTGGCTGGTTCGATAACTATCTCTCTGACAGAAAGCAATGTGTTTGTTTTGAAGGCAGCTCATCATCCTTATTAAATCTTTCGACTGGTGTGCCCCAGGGATCAGTTTTAGGGCCAATATTGTTTATCATCTATGTGAATACACTGGGCAGTAATATTCCTGATGCTAAACTTCATTTCTATGCTGACGACACAGTGATTTATTGCTGTGGCTCCACCCTTGTCGAATCTCTAATGAAGTTACAGAGTGCATTTAACCTATTAGAACATCAACTATTTGACCTAAGACTTGTTCTAAATGCCGAAAAAACTAAACTCATCATATTTTCTAATGGCAGAAAGACAACTGAACCTTCTCCTAGCATTTTATCTTTGCAGGAGTGTGAAATTGAGCATGTCCCTTCTTACAAGTATCTTGGAATTTTAATTGATGACCGATTGTCTTTTAAATTGCATGTACAAAACCTAGTAAAAAGACTAGGGTTAAAAGTTGGATTCTTTTTTCGTCACAGGTCGTGTTTTTTTTACTTTTGCTGCCAGGAAAAAATTGGTTGCTGCTACCTTCTTGCCTGTACTTGATTATGGTGACCTTTTATACATGAACGCTCCTGCAAACTGTTTATGTTCATTAGATTCTGTGTACCATAGCGCTTTAAGGTTTGTTACAGGTTGTAGAGCCCTCACTCACCACTGCACTCTATATGCTCGAGTAGAGTGGCCCTCTCTGGCAGCACGGCGCCTTTCACATTGGTATATTTTTATTTATAAAGCAATTTTGGGTCTACTGCCCCACTACCTCAGTGAATATATTTCTAAAACTAATTGCAGTTACGGCCTGCGCTCCAATGATTTTTATTTACTAAAAGTGCCCAAAGTTCGCTCTGTGTTAGGGAAACACAGTTTCAAGTACTCTGCCCCTGCTTCCTGGAACTCTCTGCAGAACACGCTGCACTTGAAAGAACTTATCGGTCTTGGAACTTTTAAGAATTTTATAAGAAACCTTGAAGCTGCTTCACACCAAAATTGCACTTGTTTTAACTGAAAACCTTTAATTTTATTATTTTTTACCATTTTATTGTATTTAATGCTCAAGTGGATTTGTATGTTTGTGTTTATTTGTCATTGTAACAGTTTTTGGCTGCTGTCTTGGCCAGGCTTCTCTTGGAAAAGAGAAGCCAGGTCGGTACCTCAATGGGACCGACCTGGTTAAATAAAGGCTTAATAATAATAAAAAAAAACAGCATAAGAGATGACATCAGCTTCCCCACCTCCTTGTTCCTCAGCCCAGGTCCCTCAGTGAGGCCAAGGGTCCCCTTACCTCATTAGCATATTACAGTTCGAATGGTGAGAAACCTGTAGAGGCCTGGGGAACTTCTCTGTAGGCAAAGAGGAGGTAGGGTAGCCATTGATCCCAATCAGAACCAACCTCATTTAGAAACTTACGGAGCATCTGTTTGAGTGTTTGGTTGAACCGCTCTGTCAGTCTCTCAGTTTGTGAATGGTAAGGAGTAGTTCGTAAACCCTTAATACCCAACAACTGGTACACCTGTTTTAGAAGATTAGACATAAAGTTAGTACCTTGATCTGTTAGAATCTCACAGGGGAATCCGACTCGGGAAAAGAAATGCACTAAAGAAAAAGCCACTGCTCTTGCTTTGATCGAACATAGTGGAAATACTTCTGGATATCTGGTTGCATAGTCTGCAATGACCAACATGTAGCGGTTACCCGCTTTGCTCCTTTCAAGTGGACCCACAATATCCATGTTAAAGGAATGCCAATGAGGGGAAGAGGTTGAAGTGGTGCTTTTGAGGGTAGTCTATTTGATGTGACCTGGCACTCGGGGCATGTCCTACAAAACTGGGCAACATCAGTCCGTAGGCCAGGCCAGTAGAAATGTTGCCTAATACAGGCAAGGGTCTTGTGCTTCCCCAGGTGGCCAGCCCAGGGGATGGAATGGGCCAAGACCAGTACCGTATCACGCACTTCCTTAGGCACCACCAGCTGCTTTGTCGAGCCCTGGAGGTGGTAAAGGGTGCCCTTCTCCACAACATACTCCTCCCCAGAGCTATACTCGCCCTCAGCTCCTTTTTTCTTTTCTCTAGCCCCCTGTAACAAAGCGGCTAGGCTGGGGTCCTCCTGTTGCATCTGACACAAGTTTAATGGCACCTTAAAATTTAACAGAAGATACTGAGTAGATTTTCCCACTGATGCCACAACAGTTTGTTGAAACTTCTCCTGCGTGATTTCCGAGATTTGCCAGGCTGTATGTCCAAGCCTACATCATAAAATGGTAAAGCCTTCAAAGTTTCAGCAGGTTCCTCGGTCTGCTTAGACTGGGACCTGGTAATAGCAACATTACAAACTTGGGAATCATGTAGCAAATCAAACAGGACTGGTAGGTCACTACCCAGCACGTCTGGGAAGGAAAGTTTGTCTGCAACGCCAACATTCAAGAGGTAGGATTGCCCCTGCACTTCAATATAAATGTCTGCTGTGGGATAAAACTGTTCATCCCCATGTACACAGTAAATAGGAATGGTCTCTGAAGTAAAAACAACATTAGCTGGAAAAAACTGTCTTTGCACAAGAGTCTGAAGACTGCCTGTGTCAACGAGGGCCTTCAACATTTTCCCATTAATCTTAACACATGCTAGTTTCACAGATTGTCCTCTATTAGATCTAACAACACTTTCACTAGGAACCACACAGATTTGGGTGAGTTTTGGCGGATTCTTTGGGCACTTGGTTCTCCCTTAGAAACAGCTTAGCCCCACCTAAGACGGCCTTGTAATGATGTTGAGAAGGTGTGGGCCGGCAGGTGTCTTTTGCTGCTTTCTAAGCGGAATAACCTCACAGTTGTCATTTTTTTTAGAGCCCCAACAAACATCTCTGCCAACTTGGCTGCCTCTGCTGCTGATGGAGGATTATGTTCTCGGATCCACACCTGAAGCTCAGGAGATAGCATGCACAGATATTGCTCCAAGATAATAATTTCACCAACATCTTTAACAGTTTTACATCTTGGTTGGATCCATTTGCCAAAAAGTTCCTGCAACCTTGCATAAAGTACTTTGGGTGTTTCTCCAGGCTCAATATCTGTGGAATGAAACCTCTGCCGATAGGTTTCTGGGTTTATATGATATTTCTTAAGAATGGCCACCTTGACACATTGATAATCATCAACATTGTCCATATCCATATGCACATAGGCACTTCTTGCTTAACCAGTTAGCAGTGGTATCAGGCAGACGGCCCAGTCAGACTTCGGCCACCTTCATAATGCTCCAATCCTCTCAAAAGTAATAAGAAAGTGGCCGCCCCAGTGGCGCAATGGTTAGGACAGAGGCCACAGTCCTCGTGTGGCTGGTCGTGAGTTCGATTCTCAGCTCGGCGACTCTTTCCCGCGTGTCTTCCCCATTCTCTCTGCCCCCCTTCCTGTCTCTCAACTTTCAATAAAGGCCACTAGAGCCAAAAAAATATTTTAAAAAAAAGTAATAAGAAAGTGTTCAATATCATTTGTCTCTGATAATTTTTTCAGTCTAGGTTCCTGATGAAAACGGGACTGACCTGATGATTGTGCTGGGGCCAGGACATCTGGTTCCTCTCTGTCAAGGGACTCCCAATCTCCAGTGTCCGGCCCTGCTGCGATGGGTTCTAGTGTAGGAGATGTCCGTGCTTGCACCTCCAGCTGAAGCAGTTGAAACTGGTGCTGCAGGGCCTTAAACTTCTTCTCTTGACGAACTGCTTCCTCCCTTAACCGTGCATCACGGGCCTCTTGTTGCCCCATATGAGCGCGAAGAATCCCAGCCAGATCCGACAGCGTTGGTTCACGAACAACCTCATCTGTTATTCCTCCTGATGGTCCTTGCTCTGCGGAATCGAACCGCTCCTCCTGACCAACCTTTTCTTGTGGCTCCACCCGAGCTCCTCTCGCACTATGTCCTCCAAGCTGCATTATCCACTGCTCAAGGTCTTTAAGAAAACTGTGCTCTCTTACTGGCAGATCCCACTTCTGACACCACATGTGAGGGACCGAGCCAAAAAAGTCAGAGTAGCACAGGATATTTAGGAAAAGGTTCTCTTTTTATTTACATCCCCCAGTTTTGGTTCAGTCTCTGACTAGCAGAGTCTGTCACCGGGACCAGCTCTCCATCTCTTCGGGTAAGTAGTTGCGGTCTAGGGGGGTTTACATCGCTTAGATTTCCTCAACTTATTTAAGCTGGTGTCGAGGGGATTCGCCTAGCTCTCACTGCATACAAATTCCAGCCGTCTATCCCCGCTACCCCCAATAACTGACCTAAGAGGAATAGCCAGTCGCTCCAAGTCCAATTATCGGTCACGTCTGTTAATTTGCAGCTCCCCTCTTAAGATCTGGGCTCTTGTTACTGGCTAGGATAAATTTAGTGGCTTGGACAGCAAGCCCCAAGGATATGTGACAATATGTGACTAGAATAACCAATAAGAATCTATGTTACTAGTGCAGAGGCATAACCAAGGTCGTTGCAATTGTGGATACAGATGTAATGTCCACCACGACGTCTTATGATAGTTTTTATATTTATTAAAGCAGATTAGCAAGGTTAAGCAGCAACATTGATTGATTATACAAATTCTAATTCTACTTAAAAAGGCAAATTAAAGCTGTGGCTTACAAATTGACTCATCTGGTTGGTTCAAGGACAGGCTGGTACGCAAATGGCCACTTTGCGCTTCAAGGCCACTTGCAGAGAAAGAGAGAGAGTGCAAGGTCAGGTACCCAGGAACTCTGGTTCGCCCCTCCTCCTTGCTACAGTGAGCTAGGGTAAATCCAAAAACTCCAATTATATTCCTCAAGTGTTGGAAAAATGGTCAATCCGTTCTTGTGTCTTCTTTTGTTTTTGAAGAATAAATTCTTCAGGTATTTCCCTCCGATGGTTAGTTAGCTCCCCTTGGTCCAGCTAGTCCTGCTCCTTCGAAGACGCCCCACGGAAGAACGACGAATTCTTTCTGTCTTCTCTTTTTATGCCATTCTCTCTCTCTCTTTTTTTCTCTCATCCAGCCTGCTTCAGCCCCAAAATGTCCCTTTTTGGTCACACTCTTGATTGGTTCTCTCACATTTGCATAGGCGTACATAATTTCCCCCAAAATCACATGACACTTCTGATTGGTTATCTACATATACAGAGGCCTGCATAATTTTACATAATCCCTCCTTTACATCATGCATAGTTCACATGCCATGTCCCACAATGATTTCATAGGTTTACAGATCAGCAGGGGCGTTCACCTAATCATCATGCAAACATAATTCAACCACGCAGCTCCTTCCAGACACCAAGGTTAACCTGTTTATTTATAGCTCGTTAAGCTAAAGCTTATCAGCTAAAGCTAACCCTTATCTAACGATCTATGTACCAATGTATGTTCCAAAGCTTCATTAACTGATTGATTGATGGTTCGTATTTAATCACAGAATTTGGTAATGATCTGCAGTCTGCAGCCTGCAGCTCACTCACCATATTTCTGCACAAAGCACACAGACACTTCACCAAGGCCACTCTGAGCTGCCACCCTCCTCGCCTTTGACCGAGACACCTGCCCCACTATTGTGTATGGCGAAGTAACTTTAATGTTTATACTGACGGACTCTCTCCTGCTTTCTGTTGTGTCTCTGGGGCCTGGAGCCAGCAGAATTATTTTGGCTAACTGATTTGTTGACATTCCATAGAGGAACATCGCGCTTCGCCGCTGACAGCACAGACGCACAGTGTCTTGACCCAACGAGAAATGGTAATTATGACATAGAATGAACATAGATCTATTCCAAAATTACTAATACATCTTGTTTCTGATCATTGACTAGAATCACGCACATTTCATTGATTAGGGATTGATTACAAATCACATAAATTACCACCTCTCTGTTACTCCACTCCTGCCTTTGTTTTGACTAGCCCTGGTTTTGTTTGTTTTGATTGATTGACAATGCCTGCTCCCTGGTGATTTAAGAGTTTTTGAGGCACTTACTCTTGAAATTCTGACACTAAACTCATACAGTGGGATGTCCTGATCACCCTGAAATAGGGGACATACAGCTCATTTACCTCTGATGCTGCTAGACCAACTTCTTTCAGGAACGGTTGAGAAGAGTCAGTCCAAGGGTGGTGTGATCCTCTCAGCTTGAACAAACAGTGCAAGTTTGGTGGGAATCAGAGCACCTTTGTCCAAGGTCCTTTCTCTTTTCTTTCTGTATGTTTGCAGGCCGCGTTTCCTGAGTTGCATGCTGACTTTCAGTTACCTCCTCTGTCCATCCCAGCGTTTACCTCCACCTGTGTGTAGATGTGTTTGGGGTGCTGGCTGGCATGGTGACTGGTGATCTAGTCCTCTGACCATCACACCTCAGTGCTACTACCTGCATCTGTTTATGTTTATGTAGTCATTACATTCAGTCATTTGTGTGCTCTCCTCTCTGTCCTACATCCTCATCTCTGTCCTTTCTCCCCTCTTTTTTCTTTCTG
This sequence comes from Hirundichthys speculiger, assembly GCA_018398805.1. Lineage (NCBI taxonomy): Eukaryota > Metazoa > Chordata > Actinopteri > Beloniformes > Exocoetidae > Hirundichthys > Hirundichthys speculiger. The sequence goes on along the minus strand of JAGFBZ010000822.1, from coordinate 127,343 downwards.
TATCCAGCTGGCCTTCGGAAGGAAGGTCCCCCCTATATGATCCAGGTCCTGCTCAAGGTTTTTTCCTCTTAAAGTGTAGTTTTTCCTTGCCACTGTTTGGCTTAAAGGTTTTTTTCTCCCACTGTGGGAGCTTTTTACCTGCCATTATCCTTGCTTAGGATTCAATTTTATATTTTTAGTTAATGATATTTGCTTGGAGGTCATGCTCTGGGTCTCTATAAAGCACCTAGAGACAATTAACATTGTAATTGATTCTACAGTGGCACTGTCAAAGATTGTCAGATACACTTGTTCAGAGTGAAAGAATCATCTTCAAGCAGATTGGATAATGCATGTGTAATTCAGAACAACATTTCCATTTATGGCAAAAGATCTTTTTAAGAAAGCCTATAGTTAGTCTAAACAATAGTGTGTTAGGGCCAATAGTGATAACTAAAGTTACAGGAATGGATGAAGACCAGACTAGAGCAGGCTGGTCTGAAACATAGCCTCATCATAGCTATGCTGCTATAGGTCTACGCTGCAGGGAGACACCAACATGATCCACTAACTGGTGTCCTCCCCTTTTCTCTTCCCACTTTTACCTTTCTTATTGAGCTGTATCCATCATTACTTTCTAATCTCATATCACTTCTGTAAAATGACAATAAAAGATTTCTATTATTTAGATTTCTAGTTAATTGCCATATTGGCTCAAATGGCTAATTTTTCATCGATTTCCTGTGACGTGGCTTATTCGAATCTGCCGCTGGTCTCCTGAGCCATCTGTTGGTTTTGACCACGCGTTAAACATTGACTCATTTTACTGATTTTCTTTTTGACCTTTTATTTTCTCCCAAGGGTCATTTTCTTTTCCATTAGAATAATTTTATTGAGTCAGAACAACTGTTTTTTTTATTCGTCACTTTAATCAAAAGTTTTTCTCTCCCTAACTCGTAGTTTACTTCGTCGTTTTGGCTTCTCTTTGTGAGTAATTTTTCATCTCGTTTGTCTGCTCTTCTTATACTTTTTTGAACGTCGTTAATTACCAAGTTTCTGTGCATCAGGAGCTGTCAGAATCATTATTTGTCTTTTTTAGGACAGTTCTGCAACTGAAACTAAAACTTTGTTTTTGTTTAATTGATATAACTCCATTAAGTTTTGATTTTTCCACTTTGTTTCTCTTTTTGGACCTAAGATCAATTTGTTTTGGACTTTGAAGTCAGCCAAACTGTGTCTGTCCCTGCATTTGGCTGGCCCAAAGCGTGTGTGTGACTCACACATCACCACCAAAGGACCCCTGTTGCGAGACTCGCAAGACAGTGAGCCTCTTTTCCCCCGGCCTGTGACTGACCCAAGAAAGGAGCCGACTGGGTTCTGCTACCAGAACCAGTCAATCGTTTGGATCAAAAGAGCTAGGTACAGTCCACCCCAGTTCGCTTGGGATGACCGACGCTGAAATGCCCTCTGGGCTGTCTGGTAAGGGGGGTCATGTGGGTCAGATTGGTGTCTCACTCCGCCATTGAAAGCCAGAATCACGGCAGATATCAGGTGTAATCACTGCCGGTAACTGGCTTAACCATTACACAGAGAACCGTTTATTAGTTCAGATTAACCTTTCTGTCGTGTTCGGGTCAAATCTGACCGATTTCCTACTTCCATCAATCATAAATATTGTGTTTTACATTTGATTGTCTCAGGGCCTTATGATATCCTTCACACTAGCCATTTGAACATATATAATTGCTGATCACCACTTTCTCTGGATTTTGAGTAGTTTATTCAACTTTGTAACACCTGTGGTGTTCCCGGTCAAAAATGACCACCATAGGAAATTAATGGGTGACCCTAGATTGTGTTCATCCATCAGATTGTACACAACCACAAATACACCACCATACACACACACACACACACACACACACACCACCCCAACCCACGTGAACCCCTTTCAGACTGAACAAATAGGTGTCTCCTCTTCCCACCTCATTCTGGTGCTTATGTGCCCATCCCCCCACATGAACCACACTTTCCAAACTAAATGTATAACAATAACACTTGTTCCACATTTCAAAGTCAACAATTAGGTGTTTGTTATGAGAACCGTCTCTTTCCCAGGCTTATGTGCCCATCCCCCCACATGAACCGCACTTTCCAAACTAAATGTATCATATCTTCTCAGAGACCCCTTATATATAGTTTTTTTGAGTGCATTGCCCTCATTTTACTATGAACATGTTGACTAGGCGCCCCATCAGATGATTTCTTGTCAGAGAAGCTCTGAACCTTTTAATTCAAACTGATGAACAGGGGATTGAAGTTTAACTAGAAATAGAGGACGATGTCTCAGAAATAGAAGACAACATTGATCCTGATTTTGACCAGACCATTGTGAGACTGACCAGTCAACAGATGGCGAGGAAGAGGCTCCAGAGGAAGACATAACTGAGGAAGAGGCACCTGTGATATTCCAGTCCAAGGATGGCAATTTGCTCTGGTATTCATCCACCCAGGAAAGAGGAGGCAGAGCAAGAGTAGAAAATATTGTTAGGATGCTGCTCCTGTGTGTGAAGACACATGGCCCCACCCCTACCCCCCACCCACACACAGACACACACACACATACAAATGATAGGCTCCTGGGTGGATGAATACCAGAGCAAATTGCCATCCTTGGACTGGAATATCACGAGACAGCTCCCACCACTACACCGGGCTGTGGGAACTGTCCGGTGCTGAACATTCGCGTTCAGCACCGGACAGCTCCCACCACTTCAGCACCGGACAGCTCCCAAAGCCCGGAGAAGTGGTGGGAGCTGTCCGGTTCTGAACGTGAATGTTCAGTCCCGGACAGCTCCCAGCACTTCTCCGCGCTGTGGGAGCTGTCCAGTGCTGAATGTGAATGTTCAGCACTGGACAGCTCCCACCACTTCTCTGGGCTTTGGGAGCTGTCCGGTGCTGAACACGAATGTTCAGTAGTAGTAGTGGTGGGAGCTGTCTGGTGCTGAACATTCACGTTCGAGCCCACAGCCCGGTGTAGTGGTGGGAGCTGTCCCGTGATATTCCAGTCCAAGGATGGCAATTTGCTCTGGTATTCATCCACCCAGGAAAAAGGAGGAAGAGCAAGAGTAGAAAATTTTGTTAGGATGCCATTCCTGTGTGTGAAGACACATGTGAAGACCCAGCCCCCCCCCCCCCCCCCCCCCCCCACCCCCACACACACACACACACACACCACACACACATACAAATGATAGGCTCATGTTGATGTGTGAATTTGGTCACTGTTTTGATTTTTGTTACTTTCTTTTTACAATAAATGATCATTTTGGAATACAGTTGACTATTTCTGTGTCTATTTTATGTATATTCACTGCAGTTATTCATATAAACCAGTGGTCTGAGACATTGTTTACAGCTTAAAAAGGAGTTAAATAAAATTTGGTGTTATTCAGTGGTTTTCTGTTAATGTAGGAGCAGTTAAAACAGGCCGGTCAAATTTGACCGAGAAAACTAAAGTAAGGGGGGAGAAACGAACACGACACAAAGGTTAAGAATTTTATTTCTTTTTTCGTCTATAGGGATTTTTATCTTAGTACTGGGAACTCTGGCTGCTCCACAAGATGCCCCCCCCTTTTTGCTCTCTCACACTCTCTCAAAACCTCTCGTTACAACCTTCTTGTCCCGTTTTAAGTTAATATCTAACTTTTCATAGCCGATCTCATTTTGTGATTGTACATACCAATGTCTATATAAGCTGACGTATATATTTATATACATATATAGCTGTGTTATGTTCGTGTGTGTCTATGTAAAAATAAATGTTTGTCAAAATTAGTCGTGGATTCCTTGATTAATTAATTTCCTTCATTAATTGCGAGCCTGCAGCCCGGAAGCCGCAGTTTGCGCATGTGCGTGCCTGCAGCGCTGTGGCCTGCAGAAGCCGCTTGTGAAGTCTTGATGATTCATAGTTGGAAATGTTCCTAATTTAATGCATGCAATTTTGAGAATTTGTTTAAGGGCCCCAGCAGACAAAGTCTCAGCGTATTCCTGAGCTTTGATCTGCTCTGAGTTGGAAATTACTCGCTCGCGAAATGCGAAATTAATTATTCACTCAGTAGAGTAACTTTTCTGGCCTAGCTTACCAGAAATTTGTTGTCTCATTTTGCGCTTTGTCGCCACAGAAATATTGTTTTGTGTCTGAGTACGAAAAGTTAACCCACAGGGTGATAACAAGAATATTTCCTCTTTGTTACGGTGCTAAACCATGTGAGAACGACGCGGAAGTTCACGGGTCTCTGCCCTCTGCCAAGACGTGCAGAAATCGATCGTTTAACCAGACTAGCGTCTAAGAGAAAAATGTATCTATTCGATATCACAGTAGTGAGAGCCCGACTTTAGTCCTGAGAAAACTAGGGTTAGGAGCTGTGATCAGTTTTCAAAAGTCTGCCGTGAGTGAGACGCGCTGAGATGTTTTGTTCTTCAAGCCAGATGGCTAAAGTTGTTAAATGCTGCTGATTTTGTTTAAACTTCTGAAGTGAAAGTTTTAAATTGAGAATCCTGCTAAGGGCTCAAATGTTTGTGTCAGAAGCTTATTTGAAATAAGGAATGTTCTTTTGGATAGTTGGGAATTGTGTGGTGTGAAACCACTTTTAGGAAGAATCTGTGTTTCTGAGTCCTGTTGGTCAGAAAGTCCAGTATCCACAGGATTAGCTGGTCATCCAGGTGGAAGCGGGAGGAAAGTTTAGTGGCCAGGATGTGGGGCTGCAGGGTGTTGAAGGCTGATGAGAAGTCAGCAAACAGTAGTCTGGCGGAGGAGTCGGGGAGCTCCAGGTGCTTGTGGATGGAGTCCATAATGAAGATTTTAGCATCCCTCATATAGGTGGGTTATGCCCACTCTTTATGACAAGTAAAATAAATCTAGTTCTTGTAATTCCCCCAATTAAACGGTGTCGTATGCTCAGACTATTCACTGTGTCTTGTGTGTGTTCTGTCTTGCATGCTGCTAATGGCTCCTCCACAAGCTCTCCAATAAAGATAAATAGATTCACCAAGAAAGAAATATGGAGCTGATGTAATTTATTTCAAGATATGAATAGCAACCCCTTTATAGAACGGTAGGAATCTAGATCAGATACTAGCTACAAAATCCTGTGAGACACTAATCTAACCTGCAAGACCATCCTTCCTCAGATGGGACCCTGGAGTGATTGAAGCCATCGAAGAGAGACTCCTTCAATCAAAGGGAAGACTTGTAGTGATCCACGTCATCAGAAGCTTCTTTTTTTATTTTTTGTAGGAGTGAAATTCATTTCAGATGAATGGGGGGGGGGGGGGGGGGGTGAGGGATTCATATGAGCCTCAGGGTCATATGAACTTTCACCCAGTTCTGGCTGAACCTTGGGGCTGAACTCCCCCACATCTGGGTCATAAACCAGGAGATAGCTAAAGTCACCATGACGACTGAAATCACTAAGATCACAAAGATTTTAGCAGATAACTCAAGATAACTCTTGACTTGATCCAGCTGGAATGCAGTAAATATAGGATGACTCTGATTATAAGACAAGGGTGCAGATGGCACTGGGGCAGGGGGGTGTTACGGACCACGAGAGCCAACAGCATTGTGCGTTCTGTGGGCTATCCCCAGCTGTTGCCTGCAGACCGGAAGAGGGAGTGACGTCCCGGGATTCCCTTACCAAGCTCCGCCCCCTTGAATCAGCTGAGCAGCGTTGCCATCACCTGGGCCCTCCTCCCATCGCCCTCCCTTCTATAAAAGACCTGTCAGAACTGCAGTCGTGGCAGACTGTCTGTTACGTGTTATGTGCACAACACATGCTCACGGTAACAGCATGTGTTGTGTTTAGCTCATGAGGACAGATGGTCTGGACATCTGGGAGTTCACAAAACATACAATCTTGTGTTAAAACATTTTTTCTGGCCAGGTCTAAAGGCTGTCACTGCTCACTGTCGGAATTAAAAATGTAGATAAAATGCAAGAAATAAAAGTTAATTATTATGATAAAATGTGGCAAATAGAAAAGTTTTTAACCTTGATTTAAAACTGCTGAGAGTGTCAGCAGACCTGCAGGTTTCTGGGAGTTTGTTCCCACATTTGAGGAGCAAAAAACTGAACGCTGCCTCTCCATGTTTATTTCTGACTCTGGGAACAGAAAGTAGACTTGACCCTGATGACCTGAGGGATCTGGTGGTTCATAACGAACCAGAAGATCCTGAATGTATTTTGGCCCTAAACCATTCAGAGCTTTGTAAACTAACAGCAGGATTTTGAAGTCAATTCTTTGACAAACAGGAAGCCAGTGTAAAGATCTGAGGACAGGAGTTATATGATCCAGTTTCCTGGTGTTAGTGAGGACTGGAGTTATATGATCCAGTTTCCTGGTGTTAGTGAGGACTGGAGTTATATGATCCAGTTTCCTGGTGTTAGTGAGGACTGGAGTTATATGATCCAGTTTCCTGGTGTTAGTGAGGACTGGAGTTATATGATCCAGTTTCCTGGTGTTAGTGAGGACTGGAGTTATATGATCCACTTTCTTGGTGTTAGTGAGGACTGGAGTTATATGATCCAGTTTCCTGGTGTTAGCTAGGACTCGAGCAGCAGCGTTCTGGACTAACTGCAGCTGTCTGACGGTCTTTTTAGGGAGACCTGTCAAGACAGCGTTACAGTAGTCTAGTCTACTGAAGATAAATGCATGGACAAGTTTTTCTAGATCCTGCAGAGACATCAGTCCTTTAATCCTGGATTTGTTCTTTAAGTGATAATAAGCTGACTTCACAACTGTCTTGATGTGACTACTGAAGTTTAGGTCTGAGTCCATAACAACACCCAGATTTCTGGCTTTGTTTTTGGTTTCTAACTTTGCTCTTTGAAGCTGAGTGGTGACTTTTAATCTTTCTTCCTTGGCTCCAAAAACTATTATTGCAGTTTTGTCTTCATTTAACTGAAGGAAAGTCTGACACATCCAGTCTCTAATTTGATCAATGCATCTGGTCAGTGTTTGGTTTGGACTGTAGTCTCCTGGTGAGATGGTTATGTAGATTTGTGTGTCATCAGCATAGTTGTAACATATTTTGTTGTTTTTCATAATTTTAGCGAGTGGGAGCATGTAGATTTTGAACAGCAGTGGCCCCAAGATGGAGCCTTGAGGAACTCCACAAGTTATTTTAGTTTGCTCAGATTTATAGTTACCTATAGACACAAAGTAGTCCCTGTCTTTTAGATAGGACATAAACCAATTCAATGCAGTGCCAGAAAGCCCTACCCAGTTTTTCAGCCGGTCTAGTAAGATGTTATGGTCAACCGTGTCAAATGCAGCACTGAGATCCAGTTGTACCAGGACTGAAATGTTTCCACTATGTATGTTTAAGTGGATGTCATTAAGGACCTTAACTAAAGCAGTCTCAGTGCTGTGATGTGGCCGAAAACCTGACTGGTAGATATTAAAACAGTTATTTATCATCAAGAAGTTGTGGAGTTGTTGAAAAACAGCTTTTTCTATAATCTTGCTCAGAAAGGGGAGGTTTGATATCGGTCTGTAGCTGCTCATGAGTGATGAATCTAAGCTGGTCTTTTTCAGGAGTGGCTTGATGACGGCTGTTTTTAGGCTCTGAGGGAAGACTCCTGAGAGCAGGGAGGTGTTTACAATCAGTAAAATATCTGGGGCTGTGCATCCTGAAACAGTCTTGAAAAACCCTGTTGGCAGGGTATCAAGACAGCAAGTGGTGGTTTTCAGATGGCAAATGATCTCATCCAGGGTTTTTGGGCTGATTGGAGAAAAGTGTGTCATGGTGTTTATATTTATAGGTGGCCACAGTGGTGACATATGTGCTGCCCCTGGCGTGGAAGCATGCACTGACTGCCTGATTTTCTGAATTTTGTCAGTAAAGAAGGAAGCAAATTCGTTACAGGCCTTGTTGGACAGGAGTTCTGGGGTTACTGACACTGCTGAAGCGGTGCCGCTGAGTAACATCACTGCTAGATCTGTCGTGCGCACCCTGACAAAGTTCTTTTGTACTTTCGGCCTGCCTAAGACTGTACAAACGGATCAAGGCACTAATTTTAAGTCAAGGTTGTTTGTACAAGATCTTAAAACCCTTAACATCCAGCACGCTGTCTCCAGCGCATACCATCCAGAGTCACAGGGTGCTCTGGAGAGGTGGCACCAAACTCTCAAATCTATGCTGCGTAAGTACTGTTTGGAATCGGGTCGTAGTTGGGATGAGAGAATACCTTTTGTCCTCTTTGCTGCACGTGAGTCTATTCAAGACTCGTTGGTGTTCAGTCCAGCTGAGCTTGTGTTTGGGCATACTTTGCGTGGTCCTTTGCGCGCTCTAAAAGAGCAGTTTTTTTCCTCTGAGTCATCCAAGGAAAACATGCTAGATTATGTTAGTCAGTTTCGTGACCAGTTACACCATGCTCGTGCCCTCGCTCGAAAAGCGCTTCCATCCTACCAATTGGAGATGAAAAGACGATTCGTCAAGTCTGCTGTGGCTCGTGAATTTGGGGTCGGAGATAAAGTCCTCACTTTACTACCGATCCCCGGTTCCTCGCTGTCAGCGCGTTTCTCTGGACCATACGTTATCAAACGAGTGCTGAGCGATACGGATTATGTCGTGAACACACCCGATCGCGTGCGTAAAAGCAGAGTGTGTCACATTAACATGCTGAAACCACATCATTCTCTGTTCTCGGTTCTCTGTTGTCATGTCTTCAGCGGGTGCTGCTGCTGCTGTCATTGCTCCCTCTGGCCCAGAGGATGAGGATGGGTTGCCAGCGTGCCCTCCCTCTCCTTCTGCGCATTTACCGAATTCGTCCACGATTAAGCAGATGGCGCCCCGCGCTTTGTGACTGATTTTCGCAAGGTAAATGCGGTAACTGTGCCCGATTCATATCCACTGTGTTGGACTGTGTTGATACACTCGGTGCTGCCAAATATGTAACAAAGTTAGATCTTCTGAAAGGGTACTGGCAGGTGCCTCTGACAGCACACGCATTAGAGATTTCGGCATTTGTTACCCCCAATCATTTTTTGCAGTATACGGTTATGCCCTTTGGCTTGTGTAACGCACCAGCTACATTTCAGAGGCTTGTGGATACAGTTCTGGCAGGAGTGGCTAATGTTAATGCGTATTTGGATGACCTGATTATGTTTTCTGCTACCTGGCAGGAGCATGTCGACAGCCTAAGAAAGGTGTTTTCTCGTCTCGCCTGCGCTTCCCTCACTCTCAACCTGGCCAAGTGTGAGTTTGGGAGGGGCACGGTGACATACTTGGGCCGGCTGGTTGGGCGGGGACAGGTACAACCTATTGAGGAGAAGGTGAGATCCATCACGAAGTTCCCGGTTCCTACCACTCGGCGTGAGCTTTGCAGGTTTTTGGGTATGGCTGGTTACTACCGGACATTCTGCAGAAACTTCTCCGCGGTAGCACAGCCACTCACTAGTCTCACCAGTCCCAAAATGCTGTGCTTGGACACCTCAGTGCCAGCATGCATTTGAAAGCGTTAAAGCTCTTCTTTGCCATGCTCCCATTCTAGCTGCCCCCAACTTTGGAAAGCCTTTCAAAATCGAGGTTGATGCTAGCGCTGCCGGTGCCGGTGCGGTGTTGCTGCAGGAAGACTCAAATGGGGTAGAGCATCCAGTCGGTTTCTTCTCATGAAAGTTTGATGCACACCAGTTCAAATACTCCACCATTGAGAAAGAAACCCTGGCTTTGTTATGGGCTCTGTAACATTTTGAAGTCTATGTGGGTTCATCTAGTCAGCCATTAGTCGTTTACACCGACGACAATCCAGTCACCTTCCTTGCGCGCATGTATAATCACAACCAGAGGCTCATGCTGTGGGCTTTGCATGTGCAGGACCACAATCTGGTGATCCAACACAAGAAAGGATCCGAGAACATCATTGTGGACACATTGTCCAGAGTATAGTGTTGTTGTGGTGTGTGTTGGTTGTTTTTTTTTTTTTTGTTGTTCTGAAACCAGGGTTTCGAACTTGGGTGGGGAGGTGTTACGGTCCACGAGAGCCGGCGGCATTGTGCTTTCTGTGGGCTATCCACAGCTGTCGCCTGCGGACTGGAAGAGGGAGTGACGTCCCGGGATTCCCTTACCAAGCTCCGCCCCCTTGAATCAGTTGAGCAGCGTTGCCATCCCTTGGGCCCACCTCCCATCGCCCTCCCCACTATAGAGGACCTGTCAGAACTGCAGTCGTGGCAGACTGTCAGCCACAGACAGATCTGCCGCCATTGAGAGACTTTGTTGGAACTTGTTGGCTAATGTGGCATATTGTGTATATATTATGGTTGTCTTTGTTGCTGCCTTATGTGAGAGCTTGACCTTAGTTCAACCCTTTGTTGCAGATCAAGTTTATTTTGTTATTATATCTATTTTTTTTGCCTTACCTTTAATAAACGGTTTGCCGTCTGATCTACACACCTTGTTACTCCCCTTATTTTCATCTACTAGGCTAACTCACCATATCTGGGCCGTAACAGGGGGACATGCCCCCCCCCCCCCCCAGATTTATATTGATCCCTATCTGTCACCCCCACCACCACCGTCCGTGTGTGAGGCACCAAACATAGGTAGAACTAGAAAAGCACTCAGCAAGCGCAGACCTCCACCAGCAGCTCGTCTATCTCACAATGATAAAGAATCCTTTGAAAATTCCTGGATCCAGAAAGTGATCTAGCACAGCTGATCCATTTGATAGCATTGGTGTTTCTGCTACGACTAATGGTGCGTTCAACTGTACTTGTAAATTTGAAGCTTAAAGTCGGAAAAGGATTGAAATCTAGCATCTACCAGGAGTTTTCATTTCCTTTTTATTAACTGTTCGTTTTGTTTTTTTTTTTCAAATTTCCTGTTCCATGACATCCCAGTTTTTAAACTGGGAAGCTCTCAGTTCTGAGGTTATGTTCTTTGTCGCTTCAAGTTCCGGTTTCCAATGTAAATGTAATGCACCATTTGGACCCCGGGGTCTTAGGGGGTGCTGGTGTCTTTGGCTGTTGGTAATTATAAACAAGTGTCTAATAACTGAGCTGGTGATCTTTCTCCCACATTAAGCCAGAGAAGAGGGAGGAGAAAATTCAGTGTTTATTTTACGAACTAAAAGATATCCTTTGCCTGTTTTTTTCATGGTGTGAAAAATACTTGTTTAGTAATGTTGAGTAGCTAATCATTTGGACTTACTTGAAGTAGGCTAAATGTAAAATAACAGGATGGCGCCTTTATAGAGAGTGGTGATGCTGCCATCTGGTGGATCAGAGCACTGACCATGATTTTCAAAACTCTGATATTTATTTTTGAGGTTCTGCCTCGCAACCCCAGTGACACATATTAGACCCAATTGACAACTATAGATGTCAATGGCAGCGAATGAGTGTTAATTATGTTCATGAATTCAACAACTTCATAACCATTAAGCTTGCATGCATTTACTGTGATGCTCGATTCGCGAACTGTTTAATTAGGTGCGGACTCTAACTGGTGGCACAGATGTGTAATTACAATGGAAAAGTCTAGTCCTCCATTTTGAAATAATATGATTTAATTTGAGACTTACCTTCTACTATCATTTCGGATAATAATAATAATAATTATAATAATAATAATAAGAAGAAGAAGAAGTAGAAGAAGAAGAAACATTCGAAATACAGTAGGGTCCTCGCACCCTTGGTGCTCTGGCCCTAACAATTACACCCATTGAGGGAACTCTTTTCCCTCTTTTCCCGCAGAGCTGACTTAAATTCACCCAGTGTAATGAGTTCTGTCAGTTTCATGTCCATTTGAAAATTGTTCCAAGAGGATGGTGCAGCATATTTAAATCTATAAGCTATGATTACTCCTTTCAATCCAATTACATAATAGTTCATGTAAATGAAGCAACGGCAGGATTAAATATTATCAATGACCATACACAACATGCTTTTGGGGTGGGAGGAAACTGCAGTACCTGAGCAAAACCCAGACACAGGAAGAAAATGCAGATTCCACACAGAAAGACCAGCTGGACCCAGATCCAGCTGAACCTTCTAGAAGAGTCCGTCTAACCACTGAAAGACCAGCTGGACCCAGATCCACCTGAACCTTCTAGAAGAGTCAGTCTGACCACTGAAGGACCAGCTGGACCCAGATCCAGTTGAACCTTCTAAATTCTAGAAGATTTAGGTTGTCTTTCTGTGGTTATACTGACAATTCTACAAGGTTCAGCTGAAAATGCAGATTCCACACAGAAAGACCAGCTGGACCCAGATCCAGCTGAACCTTCTAGAAGTGTCAGTCTAACCATTAAAAGACCAGCTGAACCTTCTAGAAGTGTCTGTCTAACCACTGAAAGACCAGCTGAACCTTCTAGAAGTGTCTGTCTAACCACTGACTACTGAGGTGCCGTCATCTAGAACACAGGGGAAGAACAGGAGCAGCAAGAGCAAATTGCTCTTCCGTTGCTACCTTGAACCCTAACTGTCTGCCTCTAGTGGTGTCTGTGCTGACCACTGGTCTGAAAGTCTCACTACAATCTTTTCCTTGAGCTTCCCGTTGGTCCATCAGCCCATTCTCCACTTGAGTTTAAAGAACTCTGTTAACCCATTCTTAAGGCTTGTCATACTAAACCCTCAGTCCTAAAAAGACTCTGATCACCCCCCCCCACCCCCCCCCCCCCCCCCCCCCCCCCCCCCCCCCCCCCCTCAAAATGCTTCCTGCCTCCTATACTGGTGTGAATAATGGTCTGGTATTTCTCTTCAACTACCTTTGATGTAGTTCTTATTATTTTTTAGTTTATTTCTAACAGAGTGAGACTCTTTAGAGGACAAAAACAAAAACAAGAGCAGAATCCAGACAAAATTTCATTTATTTTTACCAATGAATGTACAGTTTAATAATTTTATCAAGACGGGTTTCGTCCCAGTGTAATCTTTTGTTGATCAGTGGATCAAAAATCTTTTGGATTTTTAGGTGCATGAATCCTCTAAAAACACAAATGCAGTATAAAAATCAAAAGAAGACTACAACACCTGTTGAACATTTTATTTACCATGGACTCCTTAATTTAGAGATTGGGAGCCTTTAGTAAATTAAAAACCAGTGGAGTAATAAACTAAAATCCAAATATTTTAACACTAATCCTTCCTTTAACCACTCCCAAAAAAACAACTCTAACTAAGCCAACCTTCCCTCTGCAGCATTAACACCAACCATTGTGTGAATGGGAGTGAAAAAAGCAAAGCAGAAGAAGCACGAAATCTGGCACACATTTACATGCTTTCAAGATAATCTCACACAACAGTTTACAAACTCATTCAGATGCGTTCAGCTTCTAGAGATGATAATGAGTTCTGGTTGTGACGCCCAACCCTGCTCATGAAAACATTCACAGCTTTCTGCTCTCCATTAATGTATAACATCTATTTACTCCATGGTGAAATGAATTGGTAAAGAACGGGAAAGGAGAACAAAGGCTTCAAATACAGTGCAAGTGAAATACATACTTGTAATGAAATACAAGTGATTTTTTTTTTTTATCTCATGAGCTCACTCTTGTTTGGCCATAAAGACTGTTTCTAGTCTTTACTGTGTCATGGTCACATGGAATTTACAATGACCTGTAATACAAGAAAAGAGATGCTGAAACAAAACAAAAACACCACAAATCACTGACGACTGAGAAACCAGCAGAGATTCACACTGAACACATACTGGACTCATCTCTATGAAACACCGCATGCAGACCTGAAATGAAACCCTCCCAGTAAATTAAAGGTCCATATTCTACAGTTTTGATCTTTGTTCATCAGTCATTTCATTGATCATGATTCTAAAACTCTCTGGATCTATTAGTTCGTACAGAGTAATTTCTCTAATTCCTGTGCTCCCTTCACCTGCTCTCTGCTCACTCAGGTATTATATATTTATTGGTTGCTGTTGCGGCCGGACTTCCTGTTGGTGGTGAACGCTGAACGGTTTCCTATTCCTTTAACCTTTTTATAATTTAAAATTAAACTTGATTTGGTGATAACTCTACACTGTTGTTGTAAACTGTAATCTGAGCACTTGCATGTAGTTTCCGCTTCGTACATTTTCCTTGGGATTCTCACTGCCGTTAATCGCCGGTTCTTTAGCTTATTAGCTTCTTAGCATGGCTTCTTCTCCCTGTGTCTTCCCCTCCCGCTGCTCAGTGTGTGAAATGTTCAGTTATTCCTCTGTCTCATTTAGTGAGAGTGGTAAATGCATAAAGTGTAGTTTATTCATAGCTTTGAAGGCGAGGCTCAGTGAGCTAGAGGCTCGGGTCCGTCAAACTAGACCATAGTCCGTCAGAGACGATAGGTAGCCAGGCTAGCGGTGGAGCGGATAGAGTTACTGCAGCTAGCAGTCCCCCTGTAGCACCTGAGCAACTGGCCAGTCAGGGTGACGGTTCAAAGGAAGACGGTTTGAGTGAAGCGCAGCCCAAAGCAAAGGCGCGTGGATCACCATCACTCGCTTCACATATCCCACCATTTTTCCCCACTCAGCGACACACCCACTGAGAAACCCACCCTGCTGATCGGAGACTCTATAGTCCGGTATGTGAGGCCGGCAGCCACGACCATAGTTAGGTGTATCCCAGGAGCCAGAGCGGGCGACATCGGAGCAAATTTGAAGTTGCTGGCAAAGAGTAGCCGTAAGTACAGTAAAGTTATCATACATGTCGGCACTAATGACACCCGGCTACGCCAGTCGGAGGTCACTAAAGTTAATATTGAGTCAGTGTGTAATGTTGCAAAGAGCATGTCGGACTCCGTAGTTTTCTCTGGTCCCCTTCCTAATTTGACCAGTGATGATATGTTTAGCTGCATGTCATCGCTCCGTCGCTGGTTGTTGTGGTGGTGTCCAGCAAACGAGGTGGCCTTTATTGACAATTGGCTGGATTTTTGGGAAAAGCCTGGTCTGATTAGAAAAGATGGCATTCATCCCACCCGGGATGGTGCAGCTCTTATTTCTAGGAATTTGGCCAATCAGTTTTTCCTTGCCACTGTTTGGCTTAAAGGTTTTTTCTCCCTATGTGGGAGTTTTTTACCTGCCATTATCATTGATTGGATTTAATATTATATTTTTAGTTAATGATATTTGCTCGGGGGTCATGCTCTGGGTCTCTGTAAAGCGCCTAGAGACAATTGTCATCATAACAGACGCTATACAAATAAAATTGAATTGAATTGAATTGAATTATAGATAGTATTCACTGACGTCACTCATCCAGGTACTTTGACCCAACGTCACCACTTTGCGGGTCAAGCTTCACAGTACAGCACCAGTTCTTCATTCATTCAGTTATTAACATTAGTTGTCAGTAATGGACAAAAATCATCAGAGAACAACATCAAAACCACAAGTGAAGGCAAACAAAGAAATGCAGAACTACATGGAAATGCTTGATGTTCAATCTAAATCTGGTTATGGAGAAAGCAGCAGCATCAGTGGAATTGACCTGTACAGACAACTAAAAAGGATTTGGCACACAATGTGTGCCAAATTTGGCACATTTGGCACACAATGTGTGCCAAATGAGACAATCATTGTCAGACAATCAGACAATGTGTCATGCCCCGAGATCTAAAGTTATATTTATTATGACTTAAGTCCCTAAACTTTAGAGAAACTGCAGACCTCCAAGTCTCTGGGGGTTCACCATAAGGCTGTGAGCAGCTGGATGAAGGATGTGACTACATTTGATCAGGACATGTAGCTGCAGGGAAAGTTTGTTTTGAAATTAATTTCATCATCTGACCAGGATTGTTTCTAAATTCCCCACAAAACATTTCATCAGTACATTTATCCAGACCTGTATGTTTCATTGAGTCCAGAGTCACTATCGTCCAGAATATCAGGAGATGAATGATGTCATCTATAGTTGTCATGGTGACATTATCATCTCTGTCTTCAGGTTTCTGAATGGATCCTTTCACTTTCAAATGCTGGTCACTCATTTATTTAAAAAACAACCCTGATCAGTTCTGGATGTTTGCTGATTGAAATGTGCAATGTATTAAGTAGAGTAGGCTAGGCTAGGCTACGCTAGGCTAGGTAGTGATGTCGTCTACGGTTATCTTTCACGATTTGATTTAACATTAAATAGAGAACCAAAATTATAGACACGGAAATGATTAGTTTCACTTTTTGACAAAATGATCAGAACACTTGATTAATTAGTGAGAACAAAGTCTTTGTGTTTTACTCGTGTGATCCATGTTCATTGCTGCTGAGTCCTTCAGTCTTTGATTCTTCATAGACTCTGGACCTGGTTCCACTGACGGATCTGATCTGTTCTTGCAGCCATGAACAACTCATGTATGTGGCATTTTCGCAACTTGAATGATAATTTCAACCTCAAAAAGCTAAGTTTGGAGCAGAATGTCAGTAACTCACTACACACTCCTGCTACAGTGTTGATGAATGAAACAGTTGGTGCACAAAATGATGGAAGGCTTGTCATGTCAATACTATCTGTTGATTACTCTCCTGAGACAACTATAGTATGTTTCTGTTTAAACTGAATGTGGTCTATGGGGAGGGGCTGAACCCACATCGGGATGGATGTATGGGTGTGGGTAATCTGTGATTGGCACTGGGAGCACCAATCACAGGAGGTAAATAATGGTGGTGGAGGCAGCGAGTAGAAAAAAAACTTCATGTTTAGATTTTCTAGTATAACTACTCGACAAAGCTTCTATGTACTACTAAATCAAACATGGATCTCTTAAAGTAATTGGTAGACAGCCTGAAAACTGGACATATGACGGCTTAAAACCCTTTTCAACATTTGAATGTCAGAACAATCAGAATATGGGACCTTTAAAAACTAGAGGTCAGAACAGTGTAACTGGGAGGTTGGAGAAATGACCCAACATTGTTGGTTTCTCAAACAGATCAGGGGTAAGCATGATCACATATGTTTGAGAGTTTTAATATGTAAATGTTCATGCTGCAGCTGCCCAAGACAACTGACAGAGCTGAAGGTAACCAATTGAGTGGGTTCAGGTGTTTGTAGGAGGTCCAAGACATTAACTCAAGTTCTTTATATGGACCTGCTTCTGCTGCACAAACTGATTTAAAACCCAGCTATTGAAAAAGAGACAACCCTTTTTATTGCTGTTTGATAAATAACACTAAGTAAATATATTATTATTTTTATTCTATTCACAAGGGATCAGTGAGTCTGGTTTTATAAAGGAATTAAAAATCATTCAGAGAAAAACCATCATGTCATACAAAGAGTATTCCAGAGTCAACTAACATTCAGACCTTTAGTCTCTTATTACTATGAGAAATTTCAGCATGTTGATTAGGTTTCACATGCATTTGTGTTGAACATTTCCTTCATTTCCATAAAAACAACAGGTGTTCTAAGAATAACACAACAGTCATTCCATAAAACCACTTAGACACAATGTAAGTTAACAGTCCAGCTCTTTGAGAAGCTTTCCAGCACTGAGAGTAGTCTGGTAGCTCATTAACTGAGATATAGTGCCTTGTGAAAGTATTCAGCCCCTTGAACTTTTCAACCTTTTACCACATTTCAGGCTTCAAACATAAAGAAACATAAAATGTTCATTTTTTTGTCAAGAATCAACAACAAGTGGGACACAGTCCTGAAGTAGAATGAAATTTATTGGATATTTTAAACTTTTTTAACAAATAAAAACTGTAAAGTGGGGCGTCCAATATTATTGGTTCCCTTTACTTTCAGAGCAGCAAACTAACTCCAGAAGTTCAGTGAGGATCTCTGAATGATCCAATGTTGTCCTGAATGACTGATGATGATCAATAGAATCCACCTGTGTGGAATCAAGTCTCCGTATAAATGCACCTGCTCTGTGATAGTCTCAGGGTTCTGGTTAAAGCTCAGAGAGCATCATGAAGACCAAGTGAACACACCAGGCAGGTCCCAGATACTGTTGTGGAGAAGTTTAAAGCTGGATGTGGAATCAAAAAGATTTCCCAGCTTTAAACATCTCAAGGAGCACTGAGCAGCAATCAGACTGAAATGGAAGGAGTATCAGACCACTGCAGATCTACCAAGACCCGGCTGTCCCTCTAAACTTTCATCTGGAACAAGGAGAAGACTGATCAGAGATGCAGCCAAGAGGCCCATGATCACTCTGGATGAACTGATCTACAGCTGAGGTGGGACAGTCTGTCCAGAGGACAACAATCAGTCCTACACTGGACAAATCTGGCCTTTATGGAAGAGTGGCAAGAAGATAGACATTTCTCAAAGAGATCCATAAAAAGTCTGGTTTAAAGTTTGTCACAAGCCACCTGGAGACTCACCAAACATGTGGAAGAAGGAGCTCTGGTCAGATGAAACCAAAATCAACACAGCTCATCACCCTGAACACACCATCCCCACTGTCAAACATGGTGGTGGCAGCATCATGGTCTGGGCCTGCTTTTCTTCAGCAGGGAAGATGGTTAAAACTGATGGGAAGATGGATGGAGACAAATACAGGAGCATTCTGGGAGAAAACCTGTTGGAGTCTGCAGAAGACCTGAGACTGGGACGGAGATTTATCTTCCAACAGGACAATGATCCAAAACATGAAGACAAATCTACAATGGAACGGTTCACAAATAAACGTATCCAGGTGTTAGAACGGCCAAGTCAAAGTCCAGACCTGAATCCAGTCCAGAATCTGTGGAAAGAGCTGACGACTGCTGTTCACAAACGCTCTCCATCCAATCTCACTGAGCTTCAGCTGTTTTACAGGAAGAATTTAGTCTCTGGATGTGTTAAACTGATAGAGACAAACCCCAAGAGACTGGAGCTGGAACTGCAGCAGAAGATGGCGCTGCAGAGTATTAACTCAAGGGAGCCAATAATATTACACGCCCCACTTTACATTTTTTATATGTTAAAAAAGTTTAAAATGTCCAATAAAATTCATTCCACTTCACGATTGTGTCCCACTGGTTGTTGATTCTTGACAAAAAATTGAAATTTTATATCTTTATGTTTGAAGCCTGAAATGTAGCAAAAGGTTGAAAATGTCAAGGGGGCCGAATACTTTCACAAGGAACTGTAGCTCCACCTGAAGAACAAATACCCCAACACTTCCTGCGTTTGATGGTGGACACTGATTCAGTTTTTTTTTTAAGCAGCTGGTCCAACAGGCAATAGACCAGACAAACTGGAAGAGTTGGAGATCATACTGTTGATCTGCTCCTTACTGGGGTCTGGACACACTTATTGGAGTGTGTCATAGTATCCATATGTCCACCTTAGTACACAGCCATGTACATTCTTTCAACACTACATCTAACAAGTCAATAATGCTTTGAGTTTTAGAGTTGTACAGTCATCAGTGACACTCCAATAACATGTAACTATGAAAAGAAAGCAGCAAGCTTCGACAACTTTTCTGCTGCTGGAGTCAAGTGGTCAGAATCTTAACGTGAAAACACTACACCCAGTTTTCTATTTAAATCTATTTATTTTTAAGTATTAGTTATGTTAAACTATTGAAATGTAATTTATTTCTTAATTATTTATTAAGTTGAATTTCATTTACATGAAATATATTTTCTTTAAAAAACACGAGAAAATTCTTCAAAGAATCTTTTACTAAATAATTAACGAAAAATTGACTTTCACTAATGGAATTAATAATGTACAATTTTATAGTCATTCTAAAATAAATAATAATACAGAAGTAGTGTGGTATTTGGGGTTGATTGTGTTCATCATGTAGACGAACTCAGGCTTCCACTGTTAATGGGGACTTTTTTTAGTGGTGTGAATCAGCAGCACATCTGTAACATCTGGTCAGCAGGTCTTATCATCTGGGATATGAACAAGCTGCTGGTGTTTCCTGACTGTTTTCTGCAGCTCACAGTGAGTGACATGCACTTCTAAATACTTTTATGCCCGATGCAGAAATAAATTAGCCTTGCATAACATCTTAAATATGGACCATTTCCAGACTGCTGAAGAAACTGGCTTTTTTGAGGACATTTTCATTGAGAACTCTTCACTTTTAGCAGCACACACAGCTAGGTTGTAGCTTTGTCTGTGACTCAAACCTTTAAGTGGGAGGATTCATGGACCGACAGGAACTTGTGGAAGCAGTGGCAGTGTCACACCATAATTACACAGATTAAAGTGAAAATGGACTTTCTTTTTTCAACATCACAGTGTATTATTAATTCAAAGATTGCAGATTTTCTTCAGGTGTGGCTAAACTAACACTTAATGAGCTGATTTACATCTCTGTCCTGGAAGCACACAAATGAACCTGATGCATTTTTTTCTCTACAAGAGGAGAACATTCAGCTTTCTTTGACATAATTTAATCTTAGTGTAGGAATCGTGTGACGCTGGAGACATTTTGGGGCCCTGTGCAGATTACTTGTGTTACTGGATGATGTGATAGAGCGTGACATTATAGAGGACCTGGTGGCCATTGTTCCAGGCGTAGAGGGCTCTGTCTCTGGGGTTATAGTCAAGCATGGACAGGTGGCTATATTTGTTAGTTAGAGGAATATCAATGTATTCGTAGGTGGAAGAGTTGGTGGAGTAGGCGTAGTAAACTTTGGTTCCACCAGAGTAACCATTGGTGACGTACAAGGTCCCACAGATCATGAAGGCCTCGCCGGCACTGCGTTTGGGGTGGTTGGTGGTCCAGCTGCGGATGATCTGGAGAGAGTTTGGGTTTAACTGGCTGAGGACGATGTTTCCAGCATTTTGATTGGTGGCATAGACGGCCCACAGCCCGCCTTCGTCCACCATCAGGTCGATGTCTGAGTGGCCCCCCCAGGAGTAGTGGTACATGTTGTTGTAACCAGCAAAGTCGAGCTGTCGGGAGCGGCTGATGAGTGACGTACTGAAGTCGAACTTGATGATGGTATGACTCTGGAACTTGTTGTAGTAAATGGATCCATTATAAACAACCTGACCGGTACCAGACCAGGGATGAGGCAGACGGTGGGAGGTGAAGTTATCTGTGGTCATGAAGTCATACATCGACTGATACTCCCTGACAAAGCGGTTATTATGGTAACCATCCATGTACCACACCTGGAAGAGAAGACACCAAGGAAGTCAGTGACTGCAGTCAGACCATTTTATTGGTGGTATTAATGAGGTTTATGATTTGCTAAATGAAATGAACAAAACACCTAACCTCAGTCTTCCACCATTGATCCTAGAATTTACTAGAATCTCTAGTCACCAAAAATTTTTGTCTAAAATGTATAAATTAATTTCAACAATTGGCTGTACAATTTCAGTCCCTTTATTTAAATGGGAGCAGGACTTAGAACTCACCACCAATGAAGAATTCTGGCTAATGCAAATCTACAACTCATACAATATAAAATTATCCACAGAGTGCACTTTACTGGGGAAAAAAATGTTTAAAATGGGCTTTAAAGACACAAAAATCTGCTCACATCGTACACAGAAAGCAGTTGACTCCTACTTTCATGCCATGTGGGAATGTACACCAGTTAAAACATTCTGGTTCAATATTATCAAAACTCTCTCCCAACTTCTGGACTGTAACATCCCAGTATCACCTTCCCTCTGTTTACTGGGAGACTCATCCATGACCACCCTGGACAATAACTCCAAGAAAACTCTCTTTATTGCCTTAATCATTGCTTAACAAAAAAAAAAAAAAAAAGCAATCCTTGTAAATAGGAAAACAAAAAACTCAATTAATATTACTCTCTGGAAAAATTTGTTAATTGACTTTGAATTGAAAAAACTGTCAGCCACAATGAAAAATCAAAATGACAGTTCTGATCACATTTGGGACAAAATGAGTCGATCTTTACATCTATAGCATAAATCACCCCTGGGGCCGCTGTGGCTCAGGTGGCTCAGGTTATCCGGTAACCGGAAAGTTGCCAGATTGATTCCCATGCTCCCCTGGCTACATGTCGAAGTATCCCTGAGCAAGATACTGAACCCCAAAATTGCTCCCGGTGAGCATGTGGCACCTTGCATGGCAGCCTCGGCCATCAGTGTGTGAATGTGTGCGTGAATGGGTGAATGTGATACATGCTGTAAAGCGCTTTGAGTGGTGAGGAGACTAGAAAAGTGCTATAGAAATATAAGTCCATTTACTATTTACCAAATGATCGGTAACTGCACAATATGTAACTCCTTGACTGTGGGAGGATAAATTAAACACATCTTCAACAAAGACTTGTTAAATCTACTCCCACCATAACTGCCCACAGTTAGCTTGATCTCCTTTAGCCTGAGAATCTGTTGATGTAAACTTATGGATCTTGGGGAAAGGATAAGAATGGGCATAGTTTTTTACGATGGATTACTGTCGTCATTGTTATCAAACCACATGTGCATTTCCCTCGGTAATATAACATTATCCTGCCTTCCCAGTGGGTGTGGGCCACCGGCCCCCAATCGCTCTGGGTCAGGGGGGACCCCTTTGCCCAAGGCCGTCCTTGCCCTCCACCCCCCCACCCCCCCCCCACCCCCCCACAAACACATAACATCCAAAATAGTAAAGAAGAAGCTGGGGTGCGGGGGGACCATCCACCCGCCGCACCCCAACTTGATTTTAATGCATTTAGCACACATTAGGAACAAGAAGCTGGGGTGCAGGGGGACCCATCCACCCTCTGCACCCAAAGTTGATTTTATTGCACTTAGCTTACACACACACACAAAAAAAAAAAATTACAGAAGGAAAAAAAAAACAAGCAAACAAATTAACAAACAAAAAATATATTTAAGCTAGAGAAATGGAGGCTGGGGCATGGGGGGGGGGATCCACCCTCCGTGCCCCACGTCTTGTTTTTAATGCACTTAGGGCCTGATTTACTAAGATCCTAAATAAAGAGTACTAAATTGCGTGTGCACTGAAAAAGTTTGCGCGTGCTGTTGTTGTGTGTTTTGCGGGTGATCAACTAAGAATGCTCGCGCAATTGATAACAGGTGCAAACCGCAGTATTTAAATGAGGTGTTGCGTGTCTTACGGTTTGCGCCATGGAGAGTCTGGATGGAAAGCAGGATAGACGCAAGCGCAAAATGAAATTTGACGAGTTGGAGTTAGAGATATTAGTGGAAGAGGCAAATAAACACATTCATGAACTACAGCAAAGACATTTAAACATCACCAAAAGAAACGCAATATGGGAGAAAATCTGTGATAGAATAAATGCAGTTGGTAAGACAAAAAGAACGGCAGATGAGGTTAAAAGAAGGTGGCAAGATATAAGGCGAAGAACTAAAGAAAAAGTGGCCTTTAATAAAACTTCGGCAAACAAGACAGACAGGTGGAGGGAAGAGATGCCTCTAACCAGGATTGCGCAGCAGGTGCAGCTCACCTTCTGGAGGAGCAGATAACTGGGATACTGGGGTATGACACGCTAGAGCCAACTGCAGAACAAGGTAGGCGCACAATAAGAAACACTTTTTTCTCCATGAAAACACGTGATTTATTTATTATCACAAATAAAAAAATGAATGTGCCTCCTGTGGCAACCTTTTGCTGAATGATACTCGATTTAACATTCAAATAAAATATTTCTCCTTTTGCATGTGCTTGTGACCGGCTCCAAATCAGCCCTTAAGTTTCAACTATCTGGTTTTCATTCATTCCAAACAAATTTACACGAGTCCGAAAGACTCTCTCTCTGCGTATTCTTTGATTTTGGCGATGTCGCCTCCTTGCCACAATAACAGTAGCCATCGGTGCGTAATGCTGGGCAGATTAGCACCTTCTTTTCGAACGTATTAAATACAGACGCAATCACAATCCCCGCAATTACTTTCAGGGTTGGTAAATCTCATTGCGCGTGGTAAATGAACCTATTTGCATTTTCCCCTCCCAGTATTTTGCGCTTTCTGGCGGGTACGCCCCATATTGATTATTCATCAGAGCAAAAGTACTAAATGAACAGCGTGTGTGCTATTTTCCTCATTTGAGAGGCGCAGTCCTCTTTGCACGCTGTTAGTAAATCAGCTTGCGCATTGGTTTGCGGGTGGTGTCAAGTTTGCACACGTTTTTACGCACGCAAACCTTTAGTAAATCAGGCCCTTAGTAGACACACACACAACACACATTGCGGGGGGGGAGGGGGGGGGCTGGACCGGCCATATTGCCTCCTTTCTTTTCATCCTTCCCTGCCCTGCGGGGGATTTGGGGTGTGGTCGTGGGTCCTGGCCACTGGGATGTGTCCCTGTTTTGGGGACCCCTCCACCCATGGGGGCCTCCCTGTGCCTGGGCCTGGGTGCGCACCTGCTGGTTGGCTCCTTGGGTGGGGGGTCTTGGGTGTGGGGTGGTGTTGGCTTCCTGCTGGCTGCCATGCGGTGGCATGGGGAGGTGCCGTGCGGCCGCCCTGGCACAGCCTTCTGATGCAGGCTGCTTCCTGTTGGGGGGGCGGCGGGCGGGGGGGGTGATGACTGTCTCGGCTCACCTGGGGGGGGGTTGTGTCCACCTTGTTTCCCCCTCTTTTCCCTCCTTCCGCTCTCTGTCAGCAGTTGATGGGGCGGGGGGGCTCAGCTGTCTCTGGGCTGCATGGGGTGACGGCTACCAGGGCTGCATTTTCCTGTGGTGCTGCTGCTGAGGGCTTGGGGCCTGGTGGGTGTGGGGGCCTGGGGGTGGGTGGACCTCATTGTGGTTCTGGCCTTCTGGGGCCCTGCCTGGCCCCCCTGTCAGTGGACGTATGCCTCGGGGGTATTTGCCCCATGACCTCTTGGGTCGGGGGGCAGAGGTCCTCTCGGGGCAGTCTGGCCCTGGGGTGGTGGGAGTTAGCTAGCATTTTGTCACCCGTGGGAAGATTTGAGATGGATTAAGTTGATAGAGATCTTTTAATGTCTGCTCCAAGATGTTGCACATCTTCTCCAAGCCTCTTGTGGAAAGTGCAATCAGCTTTGCAGCCATCTGCTGGGGCAGCAGCATCAGAACCAGAGACCTGAAGAGAATCAACAAACTGATCAGGAAAGCTGGATCTGTGCTGGGTGGAACTCTGGAGCCGCTGGAGCTGATTGTTCAAAAAAGAATGCTGCACAAGCTGATGAAGATGATGGAGGACTCTTCACACCCTCTCCATGAAGATGATGGAGGACTCTTCACACCCTCTCCATGAAGATGATGGAGGACTCTTCACACCCTCTCCATGAAGATGATGGAGGACTCTTCACACCCTCTCCATGAAGATGATGGAGGACTCTTCACACCCTCTCCATGAAGATGATGGAGGACTCTTCACACCCTCTCCATGAAGATGATGGAGGACTCTTCACACCCTCTCCATGAAGATGATGGAGGACTCTTCACTCTCTCTCCATGAAGATGATGGAGGACTCTTCACTCCCTCTCCATAAAGATGATGGAGGACTCTTCACACCCTCTCTATGAAGATGATGGAGAACTCTTCACTCCCTCTCCATGAAGATGATGAAGGACTCTTCACACCCTCTCTATGAAGATGATGGAGGACTCTTCACTCCCTCTCCATGAAGATGAAGAAGGACTCTTCACTCCCTCTCCATGAAGATGATGGAGGACTCTTCACTCCCTCTCCATGAAGATGATGGAGGACTCTTCACTCCCTCTCCATGAAGATGAAGAAGGACTCTTCACACCCTCTCCATGAAGATAATGAAGGACTCTTCACTCCCTCTTCGTGAAGATGATGGAGGACTCTTCACACCCTCTCCATGAAGATGATGAAGGACTCTTCACTCCCTCTCCATGAAGATGATGGAGGACTCTTCACACCCTCTCCATGAAGATGATGGAGGACTCTTCACTCCCTCTCCATGAAGATGATGGAGGACTCTTCACACCCTCTCCATGAAGATGATGGAGGACTCTTCACACCCTCTCCATGAAGATGATGGAGGACTCTTCACGCCCTCTCCATGAAGATGATGGAGGACTCTTCACTCCCTCTCCATGAAGATAATGAAGGACTCTTCACACCCTCTCCATGAAGATGATGGAGGACTCTTCTAACCCTAAATTTTTAGAATAACAACATTTCTTACTACAGGTTTTTGGGGTGCTAAATTTCAATTTAAGGGTGCTGAAGCACCCTAAAGAAGGTCTAGCCTCGCCCATGGTTTGGACTCCACCAGCCGAGCAGCAGTCCCGACCTCGTCGGGCTGAGACACCCAGTTCATCGCAGCTGCGCACTTGGCAACGGGAGCGGGCGAAGCGCGCTCCATCCCACACCTGAGGCTCGTCGGCTCATCACACACCTGCAGCTCATCAGCTTGGTTGGACTGAGATAAGTTCGCTGCTCTTCCAGTTCTCTGGTTGCAAGTTCGTGCCGTAACCTCCAGTGGAAGTGGTGGAGTGGTGTCATTCCCCGCGAGTGCTCTTCATCTTCTTCCTAGAGGAATATTCTCCTTGGACATTTTTGTGTGGTTTTCTTCCAGTTTCTGCACCTGGTGTGAAGTGAGAAGGACTCACTCTCTGTTTTTTCCAAGTTAAAGGGTAACCCCTGATTTCCTGGACTTAATTTTTTTTGTGACTGCCTGCATTCCTGAGTTTTTTCCATTTTTCTGGATTAACTGAAAAATAAACTCTGCCAAGTACCAGAACTGTCATTCTGTCTGTGGTCGTGTCGTAACAACCATGAATGTAAATGTAGACAAAAAAAAAGAAAGATTATTTGCTTAATGGAGTTGTGGACTAACACCCTTTAGACAGGATGTAATCCACTAAGTTAGCGACACACTTAAACAAGCACAGCTTAGAATCCATTCGTATCATTAGGTGCCATCTTTAAAACAGTTTTTCTCAATGTGGGCTGTACAGCCCACCAGGAGGTTCAGGCAAAGCTGGGGGTTAGGTGCTCAGTTATACATGCGGCCGTTGGTCACAGTTATTCAGAGCCAGGAGCTCATTGTCCTCAAGAACCAGAGGACAATGTGGACACAGGGGAGGGTGAGCATCTGCCACTGTCATCCTGGAGGGTCTTCTCACAGCCTCCAGGGAGATCTCTGCTAAGAAGTGTGCTAGAGAGAAGCTGAGTCTCTGCTCAGGGGCAGTTCTAGACCAATTTCACTGAGGGGGCCTGGCTGGGGCCAGGGGTTTTGATAGGGGGGCACATTAAACCCGTGGCAAAAATCTTATTTGACTTTTTATTTTCATAAAACTTGTTGAACCATTGCAGTCATAACGTTCCATTTACGATGAAAAACAGTTTAATTGTCACAGTATTACTGAATTAAGTGCTGATAAGAGACAGTGTACCTTGACAGTGTAAGATCGTTCGTCATTGTGGTAATTTTTGCACTGCTTCATATGTTCGCGCTGGTTTTTTTCAGTGGTGCAGCGCACTTAAGGGTCCGACTAGAATGTTAAGCCACGCACTTTAGTTCCACCTTCAACGTCGGCGACTCGGCGCTACTGTATAACCTACGTTCGGAGAGGGGGCCACAGGGGGGTCCGGAATCAGTGCTACAGGGGCACTGGCCCCTGTTGGCCCCTCCCCAGAACCGCCACAGTCTCTGCTCACACTCTGCAGACTTCTGGGGTCCCCCAGCACCAGCTGATTGCCCCAAAATGGTGAGCGGTCCTCTTCCAGTAGGTCCTCAGAACGTGGTATACTCATCTTTGCTTCCCAGCAGAAGTACTTAGGAAAAGTGATCATTTCTCCTCCTGCTGGGTCCACGGTGGCTGATTAGTGCTGTTAAGATTTGAGGGTTTCGAACCCAAATGCAGGAGAGGCAGGATTATCCACAAAAAGTCCCTTATTACATCCAAAGAAGTAGTAATGAAACTCAACTGAGGTAAGTCCACAACAAGCAAAGCGATAACAAGGGAGCAACACGAAGTACAAACAGGAACCAAGACCAACGGGATGATAAACAGGCAAACCAGTAACCAGGAGAGAAAAGACAATACAATATAAAGGCAGGGGAGTTAAGGGGAATCAACACAAGGAAGTAAAACTCAACAACTCAGAACTCAACAAGGAAAAGATTGACTTTCAAAGTAAAATAGCAAGTCAAGCAGAAGACAAAAAAAACACAAGAAAAAGGAAACCCAGACAAATCCCAAAAACATAGAGACCAAACCACCAGACCCTGACAGTTAAAACAATTTTGAGCATTACTTACCTTTTTAAACACAATTATTTTGAACACAACTGTATATCCAGTTCCAGATCAGTTAGGACCAGCTAAACTGATCTGGATCCAAACTGCCCTCAGTACTGAAGTTCTGATGTCAGTTTGGATCTGGAACCAGGACTGAAGAACTCACAGCAGGTGCTAGTCAGCTTTAGATGGAAGAGGACAAATGTTCTTAGATGTCTTTTATATAAATTAGTCTGAAAGTGGGTCGGACTTCATTTACTGGCATTTAAAAGTCTAGTTGGTTACATCTTTCTCCTGCTCGGATGCTTGTGGCTTCAATAAACAAGCTTCATGTGTGAAGGGTTATCTTGGTTATCTTATTAGATCATTTCAACCTCTCAGTTCCAAGTATTCATGAGGATGAGGATCATGTTGAAAGCTGAAACACGAAATATTCTGACCTTTAATTCTTAATTGAACTTTAATTTGTTGCAAATAGTTTGTGTCTATCCTAGTAAATTAAACCTTTGTAATATATACCTGGAACTACTTATTGTAACATGGCTTCAATCCAGTAAAATGGGAAACATGATGCTGAAGTGTTTTGTTGCTTCACTCACTCTGTTGTCTCCGGCCGGAGCAAGTGGGTCAGTCATCCAGGAACCGAATCTGGATCCAGAAGTTTTGATGGTGATTGGCTCAGAGATTCCTGTCAGCTTCCCACAAGCTGAAAGACAAAGACCGCAATTTGTGGACACGAGAATCAAAATAATGGCTATGGTGCCCATATGAAATACAGAGAAAATACAGGAACAACTGACAGTAGTATTAAAAAAAAATTATTTTTTTCAGGGTTTTAAAACATCCAGATTTATTTTCTAGTCTCTTTCAGGACCAAACAGTAAATCCAGGAGCCCAGCTCTCTTAACCTTCCTATTGTCTTAGCTTTCTGTTACTATCTTTAAGTTTTGTGTCTTTTGTGTCTTTATTCAGGGTTAATCAAATTAATTCATTTTTTAGTTGGCCTTTTTTGACAGCATATCTTGTTTTTAATCATTATTTTTTTTTCAATTTTAATGATTAATTACACTAACTTTTTAAATGTTACAGGGAAATTTTGACCTGTACATATTACTTCAAGAAAAAGGAAATAAATGTTTAATACAAGTAAAAACTGAAAATCGAAACAAATCCATAAAATCTGGATTAACAAGGTCACACACAAACAATCAATCAAGCAAATCAAAGCAAATTAAAGTATTAGTTACAAAAACGTTTTTGTTTGTGCCCTTAGGGCTTGATTCTTGATTCTTCTTTTCAATTGCCTGGCTTCTCGATTGACTACTCACTGGTGTTGTCTGTGAACCTCAAGCTTGGTAGATTTCCAAAGGTGCTCAGCTTTTCAACATATTCTTAGGTTCAGAATGTGTGGAGTTATCCAGGGGCATCACTTTTCTTGAGAGATATGATTAAATTTCAGTTGAAGAGGTGCGATTTGATCTAGTGGGTTTGCACAATCCCTATTAAAGCTTTGAAGTCCATAATATATATTTATATTAGGGCTAGGCAAGTTAACGCGTTATTATCACGTTAACTCATTAATTTATTAATGCATACAGAAAAAACATGCAGAAAAGGTAAAACAGACATGGAGAACGGTAAAAATCTGTGAACTTTACAGTTCAGGTAGCAACTCAGGTAGCAATATTAACAATTCTGTCTGAAAGAAAAATTCTGTACTGTAACAAAACTTTCCCATCATTCCTCCATGTTCCATCAGATCTGCTCCATGTGTTCACTGTCCTGCTGTTCTACGCACTGTTTGTACTTTGCACTCTTTTTTGCACTGTAACTGGAGATGCTGCTTTTAATCTCATTGTACCCATGTACAGTGCCAATAAAGGATTCTATTCTGATTCTATTCTAGCTGGTTACTGCAGTGCAGCTCCATCTAGTGACTCAGATTTGTAATGACAACAGAAAGTCCAGTCCTCGGTTATAAAACAAATTCATACATTATGCCCATTTTTTCATATCGTATTTTTGATTCAAGTCTAAAATTGAAATATAAAAAAACAGGCATTTTAAAGTTTTTTGTGTTATTTTTAAAAACGAAAAACGTAATAAAATGTCACGTTTTAATTTTTTTTAATTTTTGATTGACAATTGAAAATGGAATGAATGAATGATACATGAATTGGTAAAGTTACTGAACTTTAACGTGGACATTTTCATTTTAAAGTTCTCCCAGACGGAGGATTCAACAGAAACAAGGTTATTTGTAACTGACAAGTTGAACTCCCCGTTAAAAGTTTCTGCTATTACCTCAGAAATTACCTGTTTTAATGTTCTGATTGTGCTGAGACACAATCATTTTGTTGGATTTTGTTTGTAAACTTTTTTTTTATTTTTTATAAAAACAGGATGACATTAATGTCCTGGCAGTTGCTATAAGCTTTATTTTATTTTACATTTTTTAAGATGAGGTTTACACTAAATATGTGTTACTGACAAGTGCTGATGTTAAAAGTGTTTGAACAACAAATGTTATGTCACTTTAGTTTATACGGCAGCAGAACATTTAAATAAAAGGGGATTTTACACTTTTGAATTCATTATTTGATTTTTCGTATACAATGTGATTAATCAGGGAAATAATGTGATTAATTGCGATTAAAATTATTAATCATTGCCCAGCCCTAATGTGTATATATATATATATATATATATATATATATATATATATATATATATATATATATATATATATATATATATATGAATGTGTTTCTCAGTCAGACAGTTTTTTTTCATGGATTGGATTAGGGATTGGAAAGAATTATTGAAGTTGGATCAAATTGGATCATATTTAACTTAAATATTAAACTAACATATATAATGCTTTCTAGTGCCTTGTTGTGATTTAGTGCTGTATAAATTGAAAATAGTCATCATGGGTTCTCCATCTATAGTAATTCAAGAATTCAATTCAGTTCAGATTTTTTTCGCTTTCTTGTCTTTATGTCTACAGTTTCTCATTTATGTGCAGAGGGGTTTATTGTGTGATATTTCTTGCTCTCAGATAGTCATTGACATCCTTATGATGAAAGAACATGTCACACTCACACACCCTCCATATCGCCCTTGTTCCCTGTTCTACATGCATTTTCTCTCCTTTAGTAATGGTGGAACAAAAGTTTTGCAGATTTGGAGAAAACTCGTGTTTTGAAACAGCACACTCAGACTGTGTTTTCAGAAAATACCACAAATGATTTTTTTTTTTAATGATTTTTCTGTTGCTGAAGGTCTACCCCACCAAGCCTCTGCATGCAGGCCCTCAGGCGGTCCTCCAGGTTCATCACTCGGCTGTGCAGCTCCTGGTAGTCCAGACTTCCCAGTTGTTCCTGCAGAGATCCCAGTAGCTCCGTCACATTGGCCACCTCTTCTTTAAACTGTCGGACCAGCAGAACGTCTGCCTTGTAGGCCTCCAGAACTGGAATGAGAGGACGCAGCTCCTCCATCTTGGCTTTGATGGACTGACAAAGAGCAAAGATATAAACATTAGATCATCATTGTGTCCATTTGAACATGTGGTCTGGCCTTTAGCTGTTTTACAGATGTTTTTTTTTTTTTTCAATTCACTGGATTGACACTGTGAAATCTTACTGGACCTATTCTTGTAAATCTCCAACATCTATTTGGATGTTGGAGATCCAGTTATTTCAAAGTGTTATGTCTGGTGGTTTACAAGGAGAAACAGGCTGCTTATTGGCTGATCAGTCACATGATGTCATGATGTACAAGGTACCTTGTACTGCCTCGCAATGTTGCTCTCATGTCCATCCTCCACTTGTTTGAATTTATTTTCCAGACCTTTCAGCTGAACCTCCATCTTCTCTACGAACTGCAGATCCCTTTGAGTCCTCTGGTCCAGAACCTCAATGGACTGGCTCATGTTCTGCACCTGGATGACATGAAGGGATAACATCATGTCCATATTAGGTTTTTCTTCTGCCATCAAATTCAAAAGTCAACAGCAAATTGATAGAGATTCTGTTTAGAGTTCAACGTGGCACTTAAGTGTAAGATAAAGAAGAAAGAAGATAAAAAGTTAACTACAACTCAAAAAAGTAATTTGATGATAATGAAAAAAACAAAACAATAACTAGATCAGTGGTGCGCAAACTGTGGTACGTGTACACGAGTGCTCTCTGGTGGTATGCGGGGGAACGTCTGGACTTTCCACATTTTCACTTTTTTTTTATTAAATCAGAGACATACAATGCATTATAAATACATTTCAAACAAATTTCAGGGAACAATAAATAACTACAATAAGGAATAAACATCTCTCCAGTGAATTTAAAGCTAATTGAGAAGGCATATATGGCTATATTTTAAAATTGAGCATCATGGTGGTACTCAGAGAGCTGAACAGTTTCTCAGGTGGTACACAGGATTAAAAGTATGAGAACCACTGAACTGGAAATGGAAACACAAAAACACCATGATAACTGGAACACAAAACAATAACTAGATGATAACTAGAACACAACAAAAACTAGATAACTGGAACACAAAACAATAACTAGATGATAACTAGAACACATCAAAAACTAGATAAGTAGAACACAAAAAATAACTAGATGATAACTAGAACACAAAACAATAACTAGATGATAACTAGAACACAAAACAATAACTAGATGATAACTGGAACACAACAAAAACTAGATAACTGGAACACAAAACAATAACTAGATGATAACTAGAACACAAAACAATAACAAGATGATAACTAGAACACAACAGAAACTAGATAACTGGAACACAAAACAATAACTAGATGATAACTAGAACACAACAGAAACTAGATAACTGGAACACAAAACAATAACTAGATGATAACTGGAACACGAAACAATAACTAGATGATAATTAGAACACAACAAAAACTAGGTAACTGGAACACAAAACAATAACTAGATGATAACTAGAACACAAAACAATAACTAGATGATAACTAGAACACAAAACAATAACTAAATGATAACTGGAACACGAAACAATAACTAGATGATAATTAGAACACAACAAAAACTAGGTAACTGGAACACAAAACAATAACTAGATGATAACTAGAACACAAAACAATAACTAGATGATAACTAGAACACAAAACAATAACTAGATGATAACTAGAATACAACAATAACTAGATGATAACTAGAACACAAAACAATAACTAAATGATAACTAGAAGACAACAATAACTAGATGATAACTGGAACACAAAACAATAACTAGATGACAACTGGAACACAAAACAATAACTAGATGATAACTAGAACACAACAAAAACTAGATAATTAGAACACATAACAATAACTAGATGATAACTAGAACACAAAACAATAACTAGATGATAACTAGAACACAACAAAAACTAGATAAGTAGAACACAAAAAATAACTAGATGATAACTAGAACACAAAACAATAACTAGATGATAACTGGAACACAACGAAAACTAGATAACTGGAACACAAAACAATAACTAGATGATAACTAGAACACAACAGAAACTAGATAACTGGAACACAAAACAATAACTAGATGATAACTAGAACACAACAGAAACTAGATAACTGGAACACAAAACAATAACTAGATGATAACTGGAACACAAAACAGTAACTAGATGATAACTAGAACACAAAAACAATAACTAAAACAACAAAAAACTAGATAATAACTAGAACACAAAACAAAACAATAACTAGATGATAACTAGAACACAAAACAATAACTAGATGATAACTGGAACACAACAAAAACTAGATAACTAGAACACAAAACAATAACAAGATGATAACTGCATCACAAAACAATAACTAGATGATAACTAGAAGACAACAATAACTAGATGATAACCAGAACACAAAACAATAACTAGATGATAACTAGAAGACAAAACAATAACTAGATGATAACGAGAAGACAGAAGAAAAACTAGATGATAACTGGAACGCAACAAAAACTAGATCATCACTGGAACACAAAACAATAACTAGACGATAACTAGAACACAACAAAAACTAGATGATAACTGGAACACAACAAAAACTAGATGATAACTGGAACAAAAACAATAATTAGATGATAACTAGAAAACAACAATAACTAGATGATAACTGGAACACAAAACAATAA
The DNA here is from genome assembly GCA_018398805.1 of Hirundichthys speculiger. Lineage (NCBI taxonomy): Eukaryota > Metazoa > Chordata > Actinopteri > Beloniformes > Exocoetidae > Hirundichthys > Hirundichthys speculiger. The sequence goes on along the minus strand of JAGFBZ010000822.1, from coordinate 93,091 downwards.
CTAGATTATAACTAGAACACAACAAAAACTAGATGATAACTGGAACACAAAATCACTAGATGATAACTAGAAGACAAAACAATAACTAGATGATAACGAGAACACAAAACAATAACTAGATGATAACTAGAAAACAACAATAACTAGATGATAACTAGAAGACAAAACAATAACTATGTAATAAATAGAAGACACAACACAAACTAGATGATAACTAGAACACAAAACAATAACTAGGTGATAACTAGAACACAACAAAAACTAGATGATAACTAGAACACAAAACAATAACTAGATGATAACTGTATCACAAAACAATAACTAGATGATAACTTGAAGACAACAATAACTAGATGATAACTGGAACACAAAACAATAACTAGGTGATAACTAGAACACAACAAAAACTAGATGATAACTAGAACACAAAACAATAACTAGATGATAACTGTATCACAAAACAATAACTAGATGATAACTAGAACACAAAACAATAACTAGGTGATAACTAGAACACAACAAAAACTAGATGATAACTAGAACACAAAACAATAACTAGATGATAACTGTATCACAAAACAATAACTAGATGATAACTAGAAGACAACAATAACTAGATGATAACTGGAACACAAAACAATAACTAGATAAAAACTAGAACACAACAAAAACTAGATGATAACGGGAACACAAAACAATAACTAGATGATAACTAGAAAACAACAATAACTAGATGATAACTGGAACACAAAACAATAACTAGATGATAACTAGAACACAACAAAAACTAGATGATAACTGGAACACAAAATAACTAGATGATAACTAGAAGACAACAATAACTAGATGATAACGAGAACACAAAACAATAACTAGATGATAACTAGAACACAACAAAAACTCGATGATAACTGGAAAACATAATAACTAGATAACTAGAAGACAACAATAACTAGATGATAACGAGAACACAAAACAATTACTAGATGATAACTAGAACACAACAAAAACTAGATGATAACTGGAAAAAAAATAACTAGATGATAACTAGAAGACAACAATAACTAGATGATAACTAGAAGACAAAACAATAACTATGTAATAAATAGAAGACAGAACACAAACTAGATGATAACTAGAACACAAAACAATAACTAGGTGATAACAAGAACTCCAAAACTCCATGATAACTGGAACACAAAACAATAACTAGGTGATAACTGGAAGAGAACAATAATTAGGTGATAACTAGAAGACAGAGCAAAGCTAGATGATAACTAAAACACAACAATAACTAGATGATAACTAGAACACAAAACAATAACAAGGTGATAACTAGAAGACAGAGCAAAAACTAAATGATAACTAGAACACAAAACAATGATACAACACCAATGCTTATGGTCAGGCTCCTCGGTGCTGTCTGGTGTCAGTTCCATCATGACTGCCAATGAAGGGGATGAGGGGGTGAGGACTGTACCTTCTCCAACAGCTGTCGCAGCTGTTTGGTCCGAGCATCTCTGGAGCAGACAGTCTGCTGAGGAGCTACAACTGTACAGACACATCTGCCTTCTGAGTCCTGAGCTGAACTGTACACCTGCCAGCCCTCTTCAGGGGGGGAGGGACCCACCTGTCACAGAGTCAAGGGAGGATCAGAGGAAGGTTCCAGGTTAGGATTAGAGAGTCAGGGGAAGAATCAAGATGATGATCGGAGAGTCAGGGGGAAGATCATGGGTGTGGAGCATGCGTGACCATATAAATAAGTTTCACACTGTCATTGCAACAGAATGATATTCGATTTAATTTATTGTTATCATGCTAACATGGTGCTGAACTGTTTCTGTAAACCCTAACCTTAATCCCCACAAGAGCAGTTTTCACTGGATGCAGGACTGAAGATGGTGAACCAGTTCATTGACCCTGGTTCTGTATCCTCCTCTTTATCATAATGGCAAGTGGAATGAATGCTGAGCGTATAGACCTGTAGCTACACCTCAGAATTCCCACAAAAGATACATCCAAACACACCAAATAAAGTTGTTGAATTAAAGATCATTTATTTAAATATTCAGTTTCAACTGAGTGTTGCTGTGTGAGCCTGATATCTTCAGAACAACTGAACAATTGTTCTGGGACTGGAGAGATAAGTTAAATCAATTTTATTTCATCAACTTGATGTAATACCATAAATTCATCAGACATGATGAAAATTAAACATAGATACAATAATGCAGAGTTGCTCAAAAGTTTATTCTGTCACTCATGCAAGCAAGAAAACAAGTGGTAGGGAGAATGGGGTATTGTGAGACACTGGGTAATGTGAGACACCCCCTGTATCTAAGCAACAGGATGCAGCTGTGGTCATTTGAGCGGCTGATTTTCAAGGCTCATCCTTTTCACCGTGGCCAGGAAGAGCCTGACTCCGTGTTGTGGTAAGCATGTGTTTTGCTCAAAAATACATTTTTGGGATGTAAAAAAGTAAAATTTTTTTGGTTTTCACCATAATTAACTCTGGTGCTAGAAGTAATTGATTCAAGCGGACAAACTCATATCCTGCATATTGTCGAACTATTGCCTTTTAAAATGATGCAGTGCCAAAGATTGGCCTGAATTCTGCAGAGAAGTTGTTTTTATAAAAAAGTGGTGGAGGGTTAAAGTGAGACAATTGCCATGGGGAAAAGGAAGACACTGCTTCACTTTTCCCCTGGAAGAAAAGTAAGACAAAAATAAGCTTTGTTTTTTTGTGTCTTAAACAGTTTGAAAAATCTATCATGCCAAGGAAATCCAACAGGAAGACAACCTGGGGCCGAACCTCCCTTGAACGGATGGAAAGTGCAGCCACTGAGGTCATGGAGAAAAAGAGGCCCTTAAGATGTTTTTCAAAGGAGCGAAAAATTGACAAATCGAGCCTCCTTAGATTTATAACAAAGAAGCAGCTGGGCCTGGACCTGTGGTACTGTGGGCTGGGACTCAGTAGCCATGGCAACGAGAATTTTCACAGATGAGATGGAGGAGGAACTCGCCAAATATCTGAAAGAACTTGCTGAACAGTCCTATGGTCTCTCTCCAGCTAAGTGTCCCACACTGGCCGTTGAGTATGCAGACAAGAACCATGTCCCCATGGAGACAAGAACCATGTCCCCATGCAGACAAGAACCATGTCCTCATGCCTGCCAATTGGAAGGAGACACAGTCTGCAGGTCCAGAGTGGTTCTGGTTCAGGTCGGGAGTGGTTCATCCCTCTGAAGGGCCACTGGCTTCAATAGAACGACTGTTGGGGAGGTCTATGATAATCTGGCAGTAGTCATGGACAGGTGGGTGAATTGATTGTTCCAATGCATGTGTTTTATTCTTTAAAATTAAGTAGTTTAGATTCCCTTTCTCCATATCTTTAACAGGCATAAATTCCCAGGTCTCCATATTGTACAAAGGTCTCACGAGGTGAGATACACAACACGGACACAAGGCTGACATGTGTAGCTTGTAATAATGTAATAAACAGGCCAGCGGGACCGCCGAGCGAGCAAGGCCGAGAATGGTGCTCCAAAATTGGATAGGCAATGGAGACTCCAATCCCCCTCTTGGAGCATCTGATCCACCTCCTGGAGCCACCGGTCCACACCCAGGACCCTGCTGGACCTCTGGTTCCAGTCTGGTTGCCTCTGACCCCCTGCAGCAGCCCCTGACCACCTCCACCGGCCTCTGATCCACATCCAGAACCATCCTGGAGCTCTGTATGTAACCTACAGATCAAACATGCCATTAATTTTGAACTTTCTGTATGTTTCAGGTGGTGACACAAAGAGGAAAAAGGCAAGTTGTTTCCATCACATCGGCCGAGAGAGGGGAGCTGGTAACTCTGGTCTGTGCTGTGAATGCTGCTGGTGACGCTGCACCTCCAATGCTGGTCTTTCCCAGAGTAAAGTTTAAAGACTGCTTCATGATCAATGCACCTCCAGGAGCAAAAGCTACATCCACCAGAACAGGATGGATGAATGGAGATAGCTGGGCCGAGTTCCTCGATCACCTGGTAAACCACACTTACTGTTCACCTGACCCCCTCATGCTTCTCATCGTGGACAATCTTAAAGCTCACATATCACTCAGGGCAGTAGAACTCGCCAGGAGCAATGGTATCGTTATGCTCACTCTCCACCTCACACATCCCATCATGCACCTCTGGATGTGGCCGTGTACAGTCTGTTCAAAGACCAATACAGCCGAGCTCTCGATGGGTGGATGCGATCGAATCCTGGCAAAACAGTCACCATCTACCAGGTTGCAGGACTTGTGAGTCAAGCCTTCATGAAAACCGTGACACCACAAAACACAACTTCTGGGTTTAGGTCCACTGGGATTTTCCCAGACAATCGTGACATTTTCCCGGATGAAGCGTTTGCACCATCCGTTCCGTCAGACCGGCCAAACCCTGAACTACAGCCTGCCACCATAGATGCTCCACCTCCAGGAGAAGTTATTGAAGGCCTGCACCCTGCAGATGATCCGCCTGAAAATGACCCTCCTCCTGCTGCAGATAACATAGCCTCCCGTATGAATTTGCCTGCTCCCGCGCCAGCTGACACGGATCCAGGTCCTATAACTAACTGGCCTGGTTATGTCCCTCCACAGGAAATCATCGCACTTCCAAAGTTCACCCCCAGAAAACAAACCAGACGGAGGTGAAGACCGCTATCCTCACCGACACTCCTGAGAAACAGGCTCTGAAAAGGCTTTTTAAAGAAAGACGGAGCAGGCGGCAGAGGAAGTGCAAAAGAGGGGTTAAAAATCTGAGCCAATCCCGAGGACTCGCTATGGAGTGACAGGGATCATAATCTGAGTTTCTCCTACCGTGGACTGATACTGTGCTGTATTTGTGTTTGTTCAGTCACCTCCAGAGTGATGGAATAAAAAGTAAGTGGATCATTTTATCCCAGGCAGGGTCGCTTTACCCCCTTGAAATCTGGGCTTTGTCTCAGTTTACCCGTAGCTGGGGTAAACTGAGACACTTGACCACTTTTTTTTTTAAAAAACAATCACATTTTCACCGTCTTTAGTCCAGCAAACATTCTGATAGTTTCCGTTCTAAGGAAACATCCTAAATTAAAGAAAAATGTGTTAATTTTATAGACACATCAATTTAGCTTGCTAGGGCAGGGGGGAGTAAAAACTGTCTCACATTACCCCACTCTCCCCTATGCTCCACATGTAGTCAATAATATATTATGAATTGGTGGTTATTACACAGTTATGTACATTAGTATGTGGTTTATGGTAATACCAAAAGCTAGCTAAAAATGTAAAAATGGCAAATCTGTGACAATTGTAACTCAAATTGATGAAAAATACCAAAATGTAAAGGAAAAAGTACTTTTATTGTCGCAGAATATCATTTGGTTACCATGTGTCCATTTGGAGTCTCCAAATGGTCTTTTTGGAGCTGCGCCTAGATTGTTTAATGAAAAGACCACTGTTAAATGGTCATATGTTGTGCTATCTTCTTCAAATGTGAAACACATGTTCAGTTTTAGTGTGCCTACAGCCTCATACTGTCAATTACCATTTCAGATGAATATTCCGACTGTTATTCATCCTGAAAGTAATTTTTTATTTCACACTTTAGAGTTCCATTACTCTGTCTCTGTATCACCTAAGCAGTGATGCGGAAACTGTGGTACGTGTACCACCAGTGGTACGTGAGCACTCTCTGGTGGTACGTGGGGCAACGTGATGACTTTCCACATTTTCACTTTAAAAAAATTGGAAACATACAATGCAATATAAATATGTTTCAAACTAAATGTGTAGCTTCGGATAGTTAAAATTGTCTTATAAAGAAATTTGTTGCATATTCAGTTGCATTGCAGATGTTTATTTTCTCTGTATGAGAGTATGAGTATGTGAGAATTGTTGGACAGTTGTTAATGTCTAATTCAGTAAAGTAACAATTCAGGCAACAATAAATAACCACAATAAGGAATAAACATCTCTGTGTGTTTATAGCTAATTTAGAAGGCATATTATATGGCTATATTTTAAAATTGGTCATCATGGTGGTACGCAGTATTAAAAGTTTGAGAACCACTGATCTACAGTGTTCCTGACAGTTTCATAAGAAACTACAGAATGTATTCTTTCTAAAGCACCTCCACATCCTCCCTGAAGCACTGAGCTGATCAGCTGTCTCCAGTGTTCACAGACATTTTTAACACCTCACTGGAGACCTGTCACATGCCAGCCTGCTTCAAGACCTCAACCATCATCCCCGTCCCCAAGAAACCAAGGACCACAGGACTTAATGACTTCAGACCCATCGCCCTGACCTCTGTGGTCATGAAGACCTTTGAGCGCCTTGTGCTCTCACACCTCAAAGCCATCACTGACCCTCTCCTGGACCCCCTGCAGTTCACCTACAGAGCCAACAGGTCTGTAGACGACGCTGTCAACCTGGCCCTCCACTTCATCCTCCAGCACCTGGACTCCTCAGGAACCTACGCCAGGATCCTGTTTGTGGATTTCAGCTCTGCTTTTAACACCATCATCCCTACTCTGCTACAGGAGAAGCTCTCCCAGCTGAGCGTGCCTGACTCCACCTGCAGGTGGATCACAGACTTCCTGGAACTCACAGACCATCAGTACTGGATCCCCCCAGGGCTGTGTTCTTTCTCCTCTGCTCTTCTTCCTGTACACTAACAGCTGCACCTCCAGTCACCAGTCCGTCAAGCTCCTGAAGTTTGCAGATGACACCACCCTCATCGGACTCATCTCTGATGGTGACGAGTCCGCTTACAGGTGGGAGGTTGACCACCTGGTGACCTGGTGCAGCCAGAACAGCCTTGAGCTCAAGGCTCTAAAGACAGTGGAGATGGTTGTGGACTATAGGAAGAACTCAGCCCCACCTGCCCCCATCACCCTCTGTGACTCCACTATTGACACTGTGGAGTCTTTCTGCTTCCTGGGAACTGTCATCTCCCAGGACCTTAAGTGGGAGCTGAACATCAGCTCCCTCATCAAGAAAGCACAGCAGAGGATGTATCTTCCTGAGGCAGCTGCAGAAATTCAGTCTGCCGAAAACAATGATGGTGCAGTTCTACACAGCCATCATTGAGTCCATCCTCACCTCCTCCATCACCATCTGGTCTGCTGCTGCCACCGACAAGGACAAGAGCAGGCTGCAGCGTGTCATTCAGTCAGCTGAGAAGGTGATTGGCTGCAATCTCCCATCTCTTCAGGACCAGGACTCCTCCAGGACCCTGAGACCTGCAGGAAAGATTGTGGCTGATCCCTCCCCCACCCCGGACACCAACTCTTTAAGTCACTCCCCTCTGGCAGGAGGCTGCGGATCATCAAGACCAAAACCTCATGCCACAAGAACAGTTTTTCCCATCTGCTGTCAGCCTTATCAATAAGACCCGGACCCCCCGACACCCCCTCACTCTCCACCTCTGACTCTGACACTGCTGTCACATTGACAGAACTCAGAACACTATGGTTACATTAACGCTCAGTCTGGACATCATTTGCACATTTTCATGGCACATCATTCTTGGTCACTCTTCCCTTAATGCAAAAAACAGCTTGTGTATATATATTCATCCATTATCTATACCCGTTTTATCCTTGAAGGGTCACGGGGATCTGCTGGAGCCTATCCCAGCTGTCTACGGGCGAAAGGCAGGGGTCCACCTGGACAGGTCGCCAGTCCATCGCAGGGCCACACATACAGACAAACAACCTTTCACACTCACACTCACTCCTATGGGCAATTTAGAATTACTCAATTAACCTGACATGCATGTCTTTGGACATATATATTCATATTGCAATATTTTTAGTTTACATTGTTTGTTATATTTTATTATTATAATCATATTTTTATTATTATAATTTATAATTAATTCTAATATTTCATAATTATTATAATTGCATGCACCATCATTGCCACAACAAATTCCTTGTATGTGTAAAATCGTACCTGGCAATAAAGTTGATTCTGATTCTGATTCTGATCAACACAATCAATCTATAATGTTTACATGAATTCTACACGTGCCCACAGGCCTATTGCTTGGTAGGTGTTTATCCAGTTTTTTGTAAGTAGTTTTCTCTACTTTCTATATATTATCTTTTAAGTTTGTCCTGTATCACAACACAGTCCACTACACAACACCTCTCACACTTCACAACTGAGCACACACCACACCCTCACTGTGGTGTCTCTTTAATCATCTTGTCTTTAAATCCTGGTGTTTTTTAGTCCTCTCTGATGGAATCAGGATTTAAGATGTTAACCCTTTAAGTGCCAAAGTCGCAAAATTGTGACAAGTAACATTGCTGAATAAAACAGGCTATATCTATAAATGTGGTGCTATTCAAATTTTTAGCGAAAAAAGAGTTTGTAAAACACCCTCCGGCACAGAGACGTGCGGCGAAGCAATGGTAGTCATGCTGAGCGTAGCAAGACCAGAGCAGAGCAAAAGAGTTTTTTTTCATTTACTTACGATGCTGAGAGGTTGGTTTACCATCCACAAAGTACTTTGTCAGGTTCTGGCTAACTCTGATTCCGAGAAGGAAGACATGCAGTTGTCCAGTGAAATTAGTAACTAACATTAGTAATGACGGCGAGTCCATGTGCCATAGTCCATAATCAGCACATTGTATATCTGATACTTCACCTCACCGTGGTCGGGGTGGAAGCATTCTGCGATCACCAAGCAGGTCGAGGTGTCAGGGAGGCTCATTACACTGCAAATATGAAAAAATGTAGCAGAGATGAAAACAACTGAGGTTGTCCTGGCAGATGCAGGAGAAGCCACGGGAAAAGACACACCTCTAATGGCGCGCCAGAAATCACGGTGATGATGATGATGATGGTGGCTGGGAGTTCTTGAGAGAAGAGGAAGAATATTGAAAGTGGATGGATCTGAAATTTTGATGAGCCTGTTGGTTATTGTGGAGATGATCTGACAAATTCTGAGCCCATTGATTTAATCCCTTTTCCAAATGATGAATTGTGGAGCTTTATCACCAATGAAATAACTAGAAAAGGCCACCAGTTCTTTGAAAAGGAAATATTGAAACCATACTTTAGATTTCATGACTTCATGACGTGATTGTCCCTGAAATGAAAGCTTTCATTGTGAATGGGGTTTGAGGAAAAATCTGAAATTGAGGATGTTAAGTATAAATTTGGGTATAACTTATTTATAAGTATATAAACTATAATGTGTTCTGGTGAGGCTGTTAATCGGCAGTTAAACGATACACTGACTAGGACAGAGGTGCAAAGTGGATTTATTCTCCAAGTTGTATACAATTCACAGAGGTCATTAAACTCACATCACAGAATGCAGAATGATCAGAAATTACAATTTGCCTGTAGGAAACAGCCATCTTTAAACATCACATGAACAACATGAGGACCTTGAGATAAGTTTCTTTAGCTGCCTGCGTGTCAAAACCTAGCGACTTGATGGAGCCAGAATGATAATCAGAAGTGATAGCCCTCAACAGACCAGAATCTAGGACAAAAGTCATGGACTTATGAATCAGCATTATACAATAAGGCCCCAAAATGCAGTTTTTATATAACAGTCCCCACTTTTTGTTTTTGCACACCATTTTCTTTGCATGTATGACAACGTTATCTAGATCACTGCACATGGTTCCCACCCAAAGGGGCACAGCCAAAACTGTGAGCTAAACAGGGAATAATGAAGCAGAGTCTACAATGTGTGACCCCTCCAGCGGCCAAACTCCTGACTCCCACTATGTGTACACATTTGCAGCTCAGATTGGAATCAGTTGATTGATAGATTAAAGTGATTAAATTTGGAGTTAAATTTTTAAATTTTAGTATAATTTGGATTACCAGATCCCCAAAAATAAGAGGAACAGCAAAAGACCCCTTGGAGGCTAACAACTCTAGACTAGGCAAAAAACCCAGTGAGGAAAAAAAAAGGCCACAATACTATCTAAGCAAAGAACATTTGATTCTCAGAAGTACCTGCAGGTGGACCACCCCAGTTGATGTCAGGGAATGAATCAGATCTCTGATCATGCAAGAAAGATGTCATTGCCTTTAGCATCATGTGGCATTAACATGGAATCACATGAAAATAAAAGGAAAAACAGAGCCAAAATAATCCTGATTGGAGTAAATACTTTCAAAAACACCGAGTACCAGGAGCCTGAGGTCAGCCACGTCCAAAATCAAACCCCCAGGGCTTAGCTGAGTCCCTGTGACGCTGTGACTGCAGCAGTGAATTCAGATGTAAAACAACATAAGTCGTGTTATCAGTAATATCAAGAACGAAGGTACAACAATTTTCCACGACGACATGATAGACGCCTCCTTGAGCAGCTAGCATCAAATCTAAAACCATGCAATCCTGCAGGTCCATGTTTCGCAGGGCTTGGACCTCCATTGTGACATCCTGAAACCCCTCTGAGGCTAAGGATGTGATGTTCTCCAAATCAAATGTCAGATCGTTGACCTGATGGGCCAAATTTACAGTACCCCACCAAGGAACTAAACCCCCTAAGAACCTCGCCCGACTAAAATGCAGTTAACATGAGTCGGAGCGTCATGCTTGGAAACTAGTGGGGCAGATAACTGCAAACATCAGAAAATTCGTTCATTTTGTCATACAAGCACCAAAGTTGGCCTGTATATCCACCATAGGATGCTTATTCATAAAAAAACATTAGCCACGTGAATTTTGAAAATGGCGGCCATTTTTCAAGATGGCCGCCGTTTCCAATATGCAACCTCACACATTCTTACACAGCATGACGTTGTAGAGCAATTAGCTTGGTTTTAGGTGTGAAAATATATGTAATTTTATATGTTTGAATCTAAATTTGCATGTTATAACAGGATAACTTGCACCCTAACAGCATGTTTTGCACATTTGATTTGAAAATATGCATTAATATAGACCAATATAGTGATGTAGACCTAATATGCATGGGGTGTAGGGGTGTAGTAGTAGAGGTAGCACTTTTGTTTCAGAAGTCAGTCACATCCTCTGGATGGACTCCTGGCACTAGTTCTTACTACTAACCCAACTCTCACCTATGGCTCCAAGAAGTTGCTTGTGCACAGCAATGGCCACATCCCAGTAAACTGCGTTGGAGCCATGAGTTTTGAAGACTGGTGTGAGCACCGCAAACTACAGAGCCCGCAGTTTCGGTATTGGCATCTTGTGTTGTCAATGGAGTTAGCCATTCGGATTTTCATCAGGTCTGCGGGAAGCCAACTTTAGTCTGTATTGCCAGGCTTTATGTGAGCTGATACCATACCTGTTTGCAAACAACAATGTGAACTATGCCCGATGGCTTCCAATCCACCTACTTGATATGATGACCTTGGAAGAGAAACACCCTCAGATAGCTGCAGCTTTCCACGATGGAAAGTTTGTTGTCCACAAGTCAGACAGAGCTTTTTCAGGAATGTCTATCGACCAAGCCCATGAACAGGCCAATGCTGTCATCAAGGGTGATGGTGGAGCTGTTGGAATCACCGAAGACCCAGCAGCACTGAGAAGATGGACTGTTGCTGGCCCTGCTGTGTCAAAACTCGTAGCGCAGTATGAGTCGTCATCAGTGTTGAGAGACGTGACGAAGAAGACAAGCCACTATGAACAGACAGCTACCAATCAGAGAACATTTCTGCAAAAGGTCCAAAGGTTGACCAGCACTCTGGAGGAAATGGGCAATCCATTTCAAGAAGAAACCGGAGATCTGCTGAGCTTGGACACCAATGATATAGCTGACCCAAATGCTGCCGAGAGGGTCGCTACCCACCTTTCGACTGGGAATGCATGCTTTCACGAATTCTTAGCGGCGCTAGAGAGTGAAGAAACTAGCTCATTCTATGCACCTATCAAGAAGACCAAGATGAACTTCTTTCAGCAAGAAAAGCTCCAAACTTTCGCTAAAGAGAAAGTGTTGAAGGAAGACTGCCAGCTTTTTTCGAAGTTATTCATCTCCTGTCAGAACAGGGAATGTGATCTACATGAATTTTTCCGCCATGAAAATCAGTCATTTCCAGCAGCCCTCAGCGATGGCGGGAGGCTACATGTCAGCCAGAAATCACAGTTAGCTGTCATTCTTGAAGCCAAGGTCACACTTCCTGATGCAGAACCTGGAACTGATGCCATCATAATTGACGGCTCAGCTCTGATAAATACCCTGCCATCAAGAACTTCAAAGACATTTGCAGAGTATGCCGCACTGGAATTCATCCCCAGAGTTGAAGCTTACGCCATGAAGTATCAGAGAACAGACATTGTATTCGATGTTTATCTATCATCGAGTCTCAAATCAGAAACTCGATCAAAACGAGGACAAGGAGCCAGACGCCGGGTCACAGGAACTGGAAAGTTGCCACGGAACTGGCGCAGCTTCCTTCCTCATTCTCCCAATAAAACAGAGCTGTTTGAATACCTGGCTGAGAAGGTAGTGGAGCGCCGCACTGGAAACCGAGTCATCATCACTAAAGGCCCAGATGCCCTCAGCAACCATCCCGAGATGAGCCTGAGTGGGATTACACCTTGCAGTCATGAGGAAACTGACACGAGAGTCTTCCTGCATGTCAGTCATGCTGTAAAGGAGGGCATAAAAACAGTCATGATCAGTGCCAATGACACGGATGTTCTCGTGATCGCTGTCAGTACATTCTCACAACTGCAAGAACTCGGACTTCAGGAAATGTGGCTAGCTTTTGGCCAGGGGCGCAACCTGAAGTGGATCCCAGTACATGAGCTTGTCCTCTCTCTTCCCTCAGAAAAGATCCGTGGAATGCTGTTTTTTCGCTCTTTCACGGGTTGTGATATCGTCTCATCATTCAGGGGAAAGGGGAAGAAGTCAGCCTGGCAGGCATGAGATGTGTGCCCTGAAGCTTCTGAAGTGTTCTGCAAGTTGAGCTGCTACCCTACAGCTGTTAAAGATGATGACACGAAGCTGCTGGAGAAGTTTGTCGTGATGATGTATGACCGCTCTAGTTCAGCTGAAACAGTTGATGATGCACGGCCGGAACTCTTTGCCAGGAAGCAGAGGTCCTATGAAGCTATCCCTCCAACTCGCGCAGCCCTTGTTCAGCACATCAAGCGTGCAACATACCAGGCAGGATGCATATGGAGCCGGGCCTTGGTATGCCAGCCCGATGTGGAAAGTCCTGCTGAATGGGGCTGGAAGCAAGAAGGAGACAACTGGAACGTTATCTGGTCTGCACTTTCCCCAGTTGCTCAGAGTTGCCAACAACTCACAAGATGTCAGTGCCAGACGCAGTGTCGCGGAAGGTGCAAGTGTTACAAGTTCAGCTTGAGTTGCACAGCTATGTGCAGCTGTTCTGAATAAGGAATCATAAATTGAACTTCTGTGGACTCACTACTGAAACAATCACCGTCTTGGTGACCAAGACAAATGATCATTTATTCACCTGTTCTGTATGTCGCTGCTGCGACATACATAAGAGAAACTGTTCAGAAAAAACAGGTGTCAGTGGTAATTTGTAGATTTAGAAAATTCACAGATGCTATCTGTTGCCAGAATCGGACTCCCAGGTGTCAGAAATGTATGAAACGATGTTAGGGTCAAGAAAATTGGATAATCGAGTGCTTCCTGTTTTACTTTGAAGGTCTGTCTTGTCTTCATGGTGTTCAGCTTTTCTTCCTCCCCCTTGTCAAGCCTGATTGTTCACACCTGCGTCTCGTTTGTTCCTGTGTGTTTATAAGTCCTGTCACTCCCTTTCTGTTTACCATCCATTGTCGTCCTCACCCTCTGCATGTTTGTCTGCTCGTCATCCTCTTCATCACCCAGCATCATGGTCAAGTTAAATTTGGAATTTTGTATTTTTGCATTTTTTGTGTTTTTGCATTTTTGGATTATGTGCTTTTGATAAATAAAGACCTTTTTGTTTTTTGAACCTCCTGCACTTGGGTCCTCCTTCCACTCCCCCTACACACCCTTGTGACACATAACAGCTATTTGTCACCCCCATCCAGGAACCGATGCTACCATCGCCCAGTACCACCCATTGTTCCAGTAATTTAGACCCTTAGAAGGCTGGCCAAGACTCACAAAAGAACCACTTACATCTCAAGCAGACTGTGGCTGAGAAGGTTCCTGGCACATGAGAAAACACAGAAAAATTATAAAATAAATAAAATCAACATCCATATCACATTCAACCCATGAATCCCTGGACCACCCGCTCCCCCCATTGTGGAAGGTCTGGAGGGTCCAACTTCCTCTTGTTCAGCAGCCATGGATGAAGAATATGTGATGTAACAGTCTCTAATTGGAACACAACAGTCTCTGTATATGTTTTCATTCTTCTTTCCTTTTTTGTATTTTCTTTTTTCTCTTTTTCTCTCTTTTCTTGTAATTTTCTTTTCTTTTCAAGCTTAGGTTTGTGTCTGTATGTGCACAGAGGTGCAAACAGGCACCAGCTGCCTGAAGGACCAAGGAGGAGCCTAGGGGTCAAGGCAGGTTTGGGTAGGTGATGTCACAAAAATCAAGTTAGATGACAAATCTACTTTCATTCCAAATTTTTGTTCATACTGAAGGTATTTCTCATTTACAGTATGCCTTTATCTCAAACCACTTTAAAGTTATAGCCTTTGAAACCTTGATATCAAAATTTAACATTTGAACGTCAACAGCATTTAGCCCAGGAGGTAAGGCAGAGAATAGGAGTTTCCAGATGCAGACAAGCCAGATATTATGAAAAATCTAGGTCCTGTAAACTATAGAGTAGCGGGGACATGACTGAGTTGATACTTTGGGTGTGAATCCCCTACACTTCCGATGGGAGGGGATGTCTGTGACACTGCCACAGGAATATTGTTTTTATTTTGTTTTTAGTCGGTGTCTTTTACTTTTATCTTTATTTATTTTACTCTTTTAATTATATGTTCAGAACTTTGGTCAGTGGTTACTGTTTTTTTAATTGCCCTTTGAGTAAAGTTGGCTTGGCTTGATTCTGGTAGAGACTTAAATCAACCCTAAACCTAACAGTGACACATAAGAGGCAGAGGCGGCTGGCCCATAGGGGGCGCTGGGGCTCTGCCCCACCAGCTGTGGAGGGGAAAAATATTTATTCTATTTTAATTATATATTTTTTTTGATCAGCATCAGATTTACTTAATAGTATGTGTGTGCCTACATGCGATTTAAATAATTTAAACAACATTTCCACCAACTGACACTCATTAAACAGTGAATTTCCACCGACCTACAGTGCGTCATTCTCTCACGGGGCGCTCGGCAAAGCGCCCCTGACCTGCAGCTAAATAGCCAATCCGGTTATGGTTGCTAGGGAAAAATGATTGATAATTGGCCTATCAACGTCACCAAATTTAATGCCGATGGGGCGCTGGAAATGTCGCCCCAACTGCTACGTAAAATGCGTGAAGGTTTATGAGCTAGAGCTACGTGAAGGGCCAGCGGTAGTTTTATTTCGTAGAGCGACTCCCAGACTCTGTCCTACGTCGGGAGACAAAAAAAATACGGCAACGAGGAAGAGAGATGGCGACAACTGGAGTTCAAGAGCAGCTTCCACCAAATTCGGTGAAATCATTATTAATGTTCCCTTTTGTGAGACAGACGGCGGAGAAAAAACTTCTCGTTAAGGAGCTGGGACCCGACAAGCCTGAAATTAACATTTTCCAGTAAACAAAGGAGAAAGGTAAATCATACAAACTGAGTTTTTGTCAGAGTTGGTTAAACCCTGAGACGTGGCTGGCAGGTTGTGGAGCAGCTAATGCACTTTTCTGTTTCCCCTGTATCCTCTTCAGAAGTGACAGATGTGATTGGACTTGGACAAAGACTGGACTAACTGACTTAAAGCACCTCTTTGAACGGATCAAGAAACATGAGAGATCCAAAGTTCACACGGAAAACTGCGTAAAGATAGCTGTGCTCGGAAAGATTAGCATAGCAACGCAGCCAGATGATGGGCACCACATTACTGAAAGAAGGCACAATGAAGAGGTAGATAAAAACCGTAATATTTTATCCAAGATAATCAATTGTGTTAAATGTTGTGGTGCTTTTGAATAAGCAGTGTGGGGACATGATGTCAGCTAGTCCTGGTACTGAGGTACATTGATGGACCCAACAATATACAGGAGCGGTTCTATTGATTCATCAAGCTACCCAACAGCTGTGAGGATTCAACAGCTGGTGTCTTATTGGAGAGGCTGCACAGCATCCTTCCGGAGGGACAATTTACCCCTTGATTGTATAGTATTTGATAGCATAAAGTCTAATATAGCTGTAAATTGTTACTTCTTATGTGAAACTGGAAACTGAAATTAAATTATTATTGTGGACCTGTTGTCATTTTCTGACTGTTCATTTTAATGCTTATGCTAGATTAGGCAGGGAAAAATGTTGGCACAATCAGCCCCACTAAGATTTTTTTTCACCAGCCGCCACTGACAAGAGGACAGGACGGACAAAAAGACCAGACTGTGATGGTCTGATACGGTGACTCCTTCAGTGTTGGTGTGTTGTATGTAAATGAAAGTGTGGTTGACCATGTTACAATAAAAGGACTGAGAAGCAAAAGTAAGACAAACAGATATACACCAACAAAACTGAGTTATATACCAAATAACTCAACTGAACAGCAGAAATGGAAAGGATTTATACTTAGTTATGCTATACCCTAACCCTAACCTTATCCAGCAGTTTTTCAGGGTTGCTCCCAGTACCTAACCCACAGCAGGTACGTATGTTAGCTCCACAGAGGTTCCCCCCAGACCTGGTAAAATAACCCCAGAACCTTACTGTTACAACTCACTTCTGTTGGACCAGTTTTTTGCAGCAGACTTCCACCAGTGCACTGGATTTCCCTCCAGGCCCATCAACTACCACCCAGCCTGGCCGGGTCCCCTACAGGCACAAGTGTGACCTGGGCAATGAGCCTGCCATACTCCAGAGCCAATAGAAATTGTTTCGACCTAGAATCCATGGAGGGCACCAGCTCGTGCAACCAGAGCAAGCTAGCGGCACTGGGGGTATGACATGAGGGCAGGGGGAGGGCTCACTGAACCTCCAAACTCGAGCTACCATCTCATGCTGCATAGGTACCCTGAGTGGGACTTCAGGAGATATCTGCATGTTCTAACAGCAAACTGGGATCATTTCCGTACGTACAAAACAGATGAAAGATAGACTCACTATGACTAATAGAAACTATAAAAAAACAGTAGAGACCTGGTCTGTACTGATATCTACTGGTCTGTTCTGAACAGCCCAGTAGTAATCAGTAGAGACCAGTAGAAACCACGACAGAACAGAACATACCAGTAGAAGCCATTGGAGACCAGTAAAGGCCTGTACAGAACAGTACATACTAATAGAGACCAATAAAGACTAGTACAGACCGGTAAAAACTGGATGGAGTCAGGGGGCAGACTGTAAAATCCAAAACAGAGCAGTCGGGACCAATAGAGACCAGTACAGACCACAAAGCAGTTGAGATCAGAACAGACAGAATAACGCTTTACCTCAGTAACAGAAATAAATAGAAAATGAGGAGGAAGCTAACAGCCGCAGTGACGTTACCATGGTGATGAGCAGCAGCAGCACACAAAAGCTCAGCTGATTGTCTTCAGACTCCATCACTTCCCGCTGAAAACACCAAAGTGACCTGATTATCTGCTTATTGATCTGGTTATTAATCTGTTTATTGATCTGGTTATCTGTTCATCTACTGTCGTCTCTCCCTCTTAGACTCTCTCTGCTCCTCCTCCTCTTCCTTTTCCTCCTCCTCCTCCTCTCCAGTTATTCATTTCTGATGCAACGCCAAATATCAGCCGAGTGGAAACAGGATCCTCTCACACTGTGTGTGTGCATGTGTGTGTTAGAGATGATGTCACAGCCTGGTTGGTGAACAGATCTGTGAAACAGCAGGAGGAGGAGTGTTGCTGTGCATTTGTGTGTGTGTGTGTGTGTGCACATATGTATGTGTGTGTGTTCAGTCACGTGACCTCAGGCAGAAAATGTCGGTTCTTCATGAAATATTTCTGATTGAATGTACCCACGACTGGAACACTGCACTGTTTAACTCGATTTAAAGATCTTCATGACCATATCGTTTTAGTCCTGCAGGTCTTCACAGGTCCTGGAGGTTTCATTAGTTTGTGGATCCTCTGAGATGTTTCTGTTCTGAATGAGCCTGAACCATCACACTGATTTTCTCTCATTAGGAGAATGAACAGTACATGCCTTACAACTGTGTTTATTGTACAAAAATATGATAAAAACCTAAAAAAAAAAAAACATTGAAAGTATCAAACAAATACAATCCCAGATGACCAACAACATAGAACCATTTTCACTGTTATGATATTAAACCAAAACCTGCTTGGAATAACAAGTTCTCCCTTACTCCCTTCATAGGATGTAACAGCCAGGAGCTGTTAATCATTTGTCCTTCCTGAACTCATTTATCTTTTAGAGCTTCATTTTTGTTTGTTAAATGACAGCAGTTTGAGACAGAAAATCCAACCAACCTTTTAAAACCAAAGAACCCTCCAACTCTACCAAGAAAAGATCAGTTTCCATTTATTCATCAGACCATTCAACCTTTAAGTAAATAAAGCACATTGGACTTTGGTTAGCTGTTCTGGTCAATCTATATAAATTTACATACTAGTATACCTTCATTATTCCTCCCGTTTCCATACTTTGCTGCTTTATTTAACTCATCATTGTCTAAAATGTGGTATTGTGTGCATGTCGATGGTCTTTAGTTGTTAAGTGTTGACTGTTGCTGACTAAAATCACCCAGGGAACAAATAACTGGTGCTTCCTCTTCCCGTGTTCAGATGCTTCATCAGAGGTTCAGACGTGTCTGTGGAGGTTTTATCAGTGCTGATCTTCAATCCTGCTGTGAGACAAAGACAGTGAAGCAATGTGAGAACTGAAACAAGACCTCCAGCTGCACAGAAACATCTCTGTTTTTAGGTCTCCATTAAGCTGAAAAATGGAAACCTGCTGCAGAGTGGAGACAGAGGAGAGAACAGCGCTAAATTAATCATGATGGGTCGCCATGGAAACAACCTCTCTGTCTGCAGCGCCGCAGCAAGAGTGTCAGATGGTCCTCAGCAGGGTTCTCACCACACACTCAGTTTGTTGGACAGAAACGAGGCGTTCAAAAGCAGGGAAACTAAATATATCTGTTTCATTTGTTGTTATGGTGATGCATGATCATGTCTTCAAAGCAGAGTCCATCTGAGAATTAATCAGTTAAAGATAGAAGTAGCTGATCGTTTTATTGACTGAAATGATCTGATCATAGGTGACTAAAAGAAAGCTGCAGCAGTGATGATTGAATCCTAACCCTGACCCATAAATATATAAATTAGAGAATGAAAACTTTTTTTTAAGTATTCGAGAGATAAAAAAATTCATAAATAAAAGAAAGTAAGAGTAAATACATGAATAACTGATACAAACAATGACTGGGGTAGGGTGAGACTGGTTAGAGTTAGGAGCAGATATGGACATGGTTGTGTTAGAAATATGACGTTGGGATCCGTATGCAGCTTTAATCAGGAACACGTTAAGTAACAACAAAGAGTCTGGGCAGGTGGCAGACAGGTAACGGGTTGAATAAGCAAAGCAAACTGGGTTGAGAAAGCAGGCAGCAAACACTCAGAGAAGGATTATAGCAGTCCGGGTGGGCAACAGTGAAAATAAAAAAGAAACAGGCAGAACAGCTGTGAAGAGGTCAGTTTTATGGGGGATATGCATGTTTGAATTTATTTATTATGTTTTTAAGTTGTTGTTTGAGGTTTTTTATTGACCTGCATGCAGCATTTCCTACGCCCCTTAAAGGCAACACTCTGACCAAATCTCAGAAAGATGAATTAAGGAGCAACAGGTGTGGCACACCGGCAGGTATAAGGGGGCTACCCACAGAGAGCCAGAGACCGGGCAACCAGCCAGGGAGCAAGCGATCCAGAACAGGCGAGCCTGAGTCTCAGAGGATGGTACCCCTTGGCCATCAATGTACAGGAGGGTCAGCTGTGGGGCAGGTGGGGGGTGGAAATGTTCTTCTCCAGGCTGGCAAATCAAATAGCTTTGATTTTAAAATGATTCTGCAAGTTCATATAGGATTTGGAGAAAGTACTCACTGGTGGGAAGATTTTTCTGACGTCCTAGGTGATAAAAACATTTTTTTAATGGAGGAAGACAGATTTTCTTGGCTCTTCTCCATGAGGTAATGTAACATCTAGTTTTTAATTTTTCTCAAAAAGCATTGAGTGCCGTCTTTTTATAAGGCTGTTGAATCGGATGGAGATGGCACTGTGCAGATCCTCTTTTGTGGAGGAAATTCTGACAAATAGATAATTGGAGATTCGACGATCCCTTTAAAGGTGTGTTTCAGATGGC
Organism: Hirundichthys speculiger; assembly: GCA_018398805.1. NCBI lineage: Eukaryota > Metazoa > Chordata > Actinopteri > Beloniformes > Exocoetidae > Hirundichthys > Hirundichthys speculiger. Next base: position 72,679 of record JAGFBZ010000822.1, on the reverse strand, counting down.
AGCTGGATTTATGGATATTATGGATAGTACGTGAGTGTCAGTGGGTCTTAAAAGGACACGGGTCGATAACACTTCAGATTTTCCTTATTTTTTTCAATTGTTATCAAAAAGAGATCGTGGTATTGAGAAAATTCAGCCCCTCTGAACACAGTTGAGAATTTAGTTTTATTGAAGCATAATGTTCCTTCAGGGTTGTAATAACGATCTGAAAGTTTTCTTTACAGAGAATCTACACTCTGAAAATATCATACAAAAATCAGATATAGAACGGGTTTAAGGTACTGAAAGTTTTTTCTCTGATTTTCTCCACATATTCCAATGACCGAATCAGTTGGGTACATAGATCCAAAGGCACAGGCCAGCTCATGTCTGGGTCCCAGTGGCTGTGTGTTGCTAAGCGACACAGAAAGAGGACAGGAGATGAGAGACCAGCAATCAGCGATGGCAGGTTGGCTAACCTTGTGACCACAGCAGCACCAAATAGGGTTAGAACATACAAAAGTTTGGACCTCACCATCCAGAATGGATGGTGGAGTCCGTGCACAGTCCATCCACCTGGACCTGATCCAGGGCTGCACCAGCCTGGGAGGGGTTAGGGCCAGATAAGAATATGGGGTTAGGGTTAGATGATAATAGGGTTGCAGCCAAATATGAGCATTAGCAATAGGTTCTCCTAAATGATCCCTTTTAGGGCCCATATCTTGTCCCTCCCGGTGTTTGACGTTTGACCTGACCAGATAATCTTTCAGGTTTTTTTCTGGATGCTCCAATTATTCTGAGGTCTTGTTCGGATTATTTTTCCCTCATAACTGTTTGAAAATTTGTTTTTATTTTCCTCACGAGTTCCACGGAGGAAGGTGAGTAGGTGGTGATGAAGGGGAGAGCAGTTGAGGCCTCGATGGGATTAGACTGGAGCAGCTTCTGAGGAAGGTTCTGGAGTACCCTCTGGTGGACAAAACCGAGAACAGCACTTTGGTGGCCTGTTTGAAGTCTTCCTTTTCTGTACAAATCCTGTGGAATCTTAATAATTGAGATTTGATAAGTCCTGGGAATGTGTGTTTTGGGTGGTGACTATGTTTATGTAATAATGCATGTGTGTATGTTTCCTTAAACTAAAGTTTTATGTCCAATTGGTTGTGTTGAATAAATTTGGGTCACTTAAATGTAGTGGTGTCCAAAAAATTAACTGAATTATGATCGATTGTGGCATTCAGTTTTATAAAAGGGTTATGATTATTGAGGGTATACATGAAAAATTTAAACTCTTTCTCATATCTAAAAAAAATGGAGGGACTTCTTCTCACATTTCTCCAGTGCAGCAGTTTCCCATTCAGCCATAAAAATATCTGCGTATGCAGGGGCAAATTTTTTGCCCGTGGCTATGACTTTTATTTGTAGGAAGTATTGTCCATCAAATTCAAAATCATTTTTGGTAAGATTAATTTCCAAGAGTTGTAATAATACCTTGTCTGGGCATTTCTTATCATAAAATTTGTAAAATATGTTTTGGATTGCTTGAATGCCTTCTTTTGTGTCAATATTGGTATATAAGCTGTCCAGGTTTTTTGTTAAGAGAAACGAATTTGGATCAATTGTTAATTTTTTAACTTTATCAATAAAATCATAGGTATCTCTGATGTAACTTTTGTGTTTGGTAGTTTGGGTTGGTTTGGGTTTAGATAGAAATCAATACATTCGGCTGATCTATAGGTCTCACTGCTGCAGTCAGACACTGGGGAGTAAATAAAAAAAATCTGGGTCTGGGTTCAGAATCTCCAGTTAAATAATTGCATTGTTTAGCATTAATGAATTTTTTTTCACATGATTTTTGGAAAATGGGGACAATTTGGGTCAATGTTTCCAAATAGATGGGCTTTTTTAATTTAGAATAGTATTTTTGGTCTCCTAATTGTCTGTGTCCTTCCCACAAATACTGCTCTGTGTCCATTACCACTACACTGCCTTTATGTGCCGGTTTAATCACTATTTTCCTGTTGTTGATCAATTACTTCAGGGCTAGATTTTCCTCTTGTGTCAAATTGGGTTAATTCTAGAGGTCTGGAAAGAGTTCTCAAAGATCTGTAAAAAAAAATATCTGTAAAAAAAATCTGTAAATCGCTATATGGGAGTACTGTTGTGCAACTGGGCCGGGCTGAATCCGTTCTGGAGAGGTGTCGCTCTGTATGCAAGAAGAGCCATGTACGGATCAGTTGCCTTTTTCAGAAGATTCTTGATCGACTGAACTGCTCGCTCAGCCTTGCCGTTGCTTTGTGGGAATTTGGGGCTGCTGGTAAGGTGTTGGAATCCATATGCTGTGGCAAAGGAAGCGAATGCCTGGCCGGAGAATTGAGGGCTGTTGTCAGACATGAGCATCTCTGGGATGCCGTGTCTGGCAAACATTGATTTGAGATGGTTAATTACTGTTACGTTTGTTGCTCTAAATGAACACACCGGCATAGGTTTTCATGCAGCTTTACTGACCAACTTCCGGTAGACATATTGAACAGTCACGTCACCAACATGTGACCCCTTATATGGCATGGTGGGTAATGTAGTTCAACCACCACTATCAACACATCTCCCCTTCTTAAAGAAAAGAAACACATATGCTTTCTTTTGCCATATCATTAACCTGAAAAATCTGCATAACACATTAAACCAACATTAGAAAAATATATTATGCCCAAAACATGTAACCAACAATCAGTGCATATTACCACAGAAATTCACCTCTAAAATCTCTTTTTTCTCTTTCTTTTTTTTTTTAAAAAGGTTTTAAGACCCCAACTCATTACATGCTATCAATCAGTCTGTCTGGTTTCTTAACAATCCTCCTTGGCCTAGTGGATATGTTAGGCACTGCAGGTCTGCTGGACACTTCAGGCACAGTAGATGCGGTAACTTCAGTGCCTGCAACCTCTGGATGTGTCTGCTTGTCTGAACGAACCTGCAGCAGGTTGTCACATAACTCTGCTTGCTTGGGTGAAGACTCAGGAGTGTCCATGGTTTGAACTGACTCATATGGACAAAGATCATACATGTCCACATTTTGTCCTGGCTCGTGAGGACGAAGATCCACACGATTCCTCCTGCGAGACAGTCCATCCTCAGTCTGCACCTGGTAAGAACGTGGAGCAACTTCCCTCAGTACACGTCCTTGTACACTCCAAGTGCCTGTCAGATGATCCCATACACGGACCTGATCTCCGGGCCTCAGGACAGGTAAGTCTTTCACGCTTTTATCGTGCTGCTGTTTCTGTTTCTGTTTTCCTCTTTCTTTGTCAGCCTTGATCTTGTGTGCACCTTTGGGTGTCAACAGCTCCTCCGTCACAGGAAGGTTTGTGCGCAGGCGCCGGCCCATTAGCATCTGAGCTGGAGACAAACCGTTCTGCAGAGGTGCGCTGCGGTAGATCATGAGGCTCTTGTGAAAATCCTCACGTCCATCTTGTGCTTTTCTCATGAGATTTTTTCACCACCTTCACTGAACTTTCTGCCAGACCGTTGGATCTAGGGTAATGCGGGCTCGAAGTGATGTGATGGAAACCCCACTCCCTTGCAAACGAGGCAAACTCACCACTGGAGAACTGGGGGCCGTTGTCCGACACCACTTCGCATGGAACCCCGTGTCTGGAAAAATACCGCCTTCAAGAAAGTGATTACTGCATTACTGGTCATTGACTGTAATGTGGCGACCTCTGGATAGTTTGAAAAGTAATCTGTCAGAACAATATTACTTTTTCCATTACAGTCAAACAAATCTACTCCCACCTTGTAGAAGGGCCTATCAGGCACGACGTGTGGCATGAGCGGCTCTGCTTGCTGCCTGGACCTGTAGGTGAGACATATTTCACAGGAAGCAGTGGTCTGACTGATGTCTTGGTTCATTCTTGGCCAATACATGACCTCACGGGCTCTGCGCTTGCACTTTTCCTCCCTCAGATGTCCTTCATGTATTTTGCCAAGCATCTCTTTACGCAGTGCCACTGGAATCACGAACTTGTTCCCCTTGAACACAACATCATTTACATCAGACAGTTCGTCTCTGCATGCCCAGTAGTCCTGAATCTGTCTGGGGCAGTCATTTTTCTGTGCTGGCCAACCTGACAATATTGCCTGCTTGAGCTTTTCCATTGTGTCGTCCAACTCTGTTGCTTGTCTGATGTGCTCCATCCTGTCATCAGAAACAGGCAGGGAAGTGACGATCATGTTGACACAAGCCTCAATGTCTGCACTTGTCCTGTCATCTGCTCTTTCACTTTTGTCCACTGCCCGTGACAGAGCGTCAGCAGCGAACATAAACTTCCCAGGTGTATAGATCATCTTGAAGTCGTACCTCTGCAGCCGTATTAACATTCTCTGTATGCGCATGGGGCAGTCGTTCAGCGGCTTTGACATGATGGAGACCAGCGGTTTGTGGTCAGTCTCCACTTCAAACGCTTGTCCATAGACATATTGGTGGAAACGCTCTGTAAAATCCCCCAGTTTTGCTTCAGTCTCTGACTAGCAGAGTCTGTCACCGGGACCAGCTCTCCATCCTACGGGTAAGAAGTTGCGGTCTAGGAGAGGTTCCTCACTAGATTTCCTCAACTTATTTAAGCTGGTGTCGAGAAGATACGCCTAGCTCTCACTGCCTACTTCCAAACGTATGCCCCGCTCACTCCAATAACTGTCCTTCAGAGGAATAGCCGGGTGGCTCGAAGTCCAGCTATCGGTCACGTCTGTTAACGGCAGCTCTTCTCTCACGATCTGGGCTCTTGTTACAGGCTAGGAAAACTTTAGTGGCTCGGACAGCGAGCCTCAAGGACAATTTGACAAAAATGTGGCTAAAATAACCCATAAGAACCTGTGTGTTAGTGCAGAGGCATAAACAAGTCTTCAAAATTCTGAATACAGATGTAATGTCCACAACGACGTCTTATGACAGTTTTTATATTTATTAAAGCAGATTAGCAAGGTTAAGCAACAGCATTGATTGGTTATACAATTTATAATTCTAAAAAGGCAAATTAAAGCTGTGGCTTACTGATCAGTTCATCTGGTTGGTCAAGGACAGGCTGAGAGACGCATGTGGCCACTATGCGGGTTCAAGGCCGCTGGCAGGGAGGGAGAGAGAGAGCTCAAACGATCAGGCCTGCAGGTATGCTGATCCGGCCCCTCCTCCTTGCTAGCGGTGAGCTAGGCTAACCAAAAAGGCTCCAATTATTCCTTCAAGAATTGGGAAAAATTCGTAGATCCTGTTCCAAGCGTCTTTCTGTCTTCTTTTCTTGAAGTAATTCCTTCCAGTTAATCCTCCAGATGGGGGTTGCTCGTCCAGGTCCCCAGCTAGTCCTTCTTCGTATGAAATCGCTCCAGGAATCCACACAGAGTCCTTCTGCCTTCTCTTTTTATGCGCTCTCTCTCTCCTTGCTCGCCCTGCACCAGCCTTCATCTGATTGGTTCTCTCACCTTTGCATATGCATACATAATTTCCCTCAAACTCACATGACACTTCTGATTGGATATATCACATTTACAGAGGCGTGCATAATTTTACATATCCCGATTACATCATTCATATTCCACAGGCCCCGTCCCACAATGACTTCACATGTTTACAGATTTGGCAGGGGCGTTCACATTAATCATCATGACATCATGGCACACACAAGCCTCGCAAGGTCACCTTGTTTACTTGGCTATACAGCCCGTTAAGCTAAAGCTTATCAGCTAACGCTAACCCTTTTTCTAACGATCTACTTATCAATGTATGTTCCAACGTTACATTAACTGATTGATTCATTGGTTCGTGTTTAATAACAGAATTCAGTAAATGATCTGCCGTCTGCAGCCCTCCACTCTGCCACTTCGCCAAGGCCACTCTGAGCTGAGCTGATGACATCGCCATTTGACCCAGACACCTGGCCCCATTGTTGTCTCTTGGTGGCCCGGAGCTGGCAGAATTGTTTTGAAATTCGGCTTTGTTGACATTCCAAATGAGGAACATGCGCTCCGCTCTGTCTCTGTCCGTCGTGACCCAACAAAAATAAGTTTTTCTTTTAACATACACTAACTAACACAGATCTATTACCAAAATTTACTAATACATCTTGTTTCTGATCATTCTAGAATCACACACACATTTCATACATTTCATTGATTAGGAATTGCTTACAAATCACGTAAATCACCTCTTCTTCTGTTACTTCTGTTTACATTACATCACCCAGCTGCTGCAAGATCTCCCCCTTGTTTTGATAAACATAGCCGTTGTTTTTATTCCCCTGGGTACACAGTGACCTCCGGTCGCTTACCTCAGCCGCTGCAGCAGAGACTCACAGTCCTGATCCAAATCATACCGAATACATCTACAATACATCTTTCTGATCAATCATCGGTTCTGATCATTGAATTATTGAATCACCCATGTCATTGCTTATAGATTGATTCCAAATCACATCAATTACCACTTTTTCTGTTACTCCACTCTGGCCTATGTACCTCCTCATGTCACATCAGTGTCTCCTGTAACACTTCAACACACAGAGTTAATAGTGATTATTGATTAGAAGCTGAGCTGATTCCAACGATCTCTCCGGGTCATTTGACAGCTCACACCCGTATGTGCTAGCCAAGAGTTCTTTTTCTATCTGAGCGTAATTACGCTCTGCACTGCTCAGGGCTCTTGAGGCGTAAGCCACCGGCTGCCATGCTGCCTCATGCTGCTGCAGAAGAACTGCTCCGAGTCCATACTGGGATGCATCAGCTGAAATTCTTACTAGCTTGTCTGGATCAAAGAACTTCAGCACTGGCTCCTCAGTTAAGAGTCTTTTGAGAATCTGGAAACTCTTTCCTGTTCATGTGACCACACCCACTCATTTTTCTGCTCCAAAAGACATCTGAGTGGTGCTGATTGAGTGGACAACATTGGGACGAATTTGGCCAAATATGTTGCCATGCCCAAAAAACGTCTGACTTCTTCTTTGTTTTTGGGTCTGTCCATGTTCACAATCGCAGATGTCTTTCTGGGGTCTGGCTGCACCTAGCTGTTGACACCCAAAGATGCACACAAGATCAAGGCTGACAAAGAAAGAGGAAAACAGAAACAGCAGCACGATAAAAGCGTGAAAGACTTACCTGTCCTGAGGCCCGGAGATCAGGTCCGTGTATGGGATCATCTGACAGGCACTTGGAGTGTACAAGGACGTGTACTGAGGGAAGTTGCTCCACGTTCTTACCAGGTGCAGACTGAGGATGGACTGTCTCGCAGGAGGAATCGTGTGGATCTTCGTCCCTAGTGGGCAGTTTAAAGTGCTCCCTCTTAATCGCTTTATTCAAGTCTTTTGGGTCTAAGCATGTTCTCAGTGACCCATTTTTCTTTTGCACGACCACTAGTGAGCTCACCCAGTCCGTTGGCTCGTCCACTTTTTGTATGACTTTAAGCTTTTCCATGCGGGCAAGTTCTTCCTTTAATTTTTCTCTTAGTGCAAACGGCACCTTTCTGCATGCATGGACAACAGGAGCCACAATTTCATCAATATGGATTTTGTGCACCCCCGGCAAACATCCAAGTCCTTCAAAAACATCCCTGTATTCCTCCACGAAAGGATGCTGATCCCTCTGAGGCTGTGATGCAACCACATAGACTCTCTTGGCCAGGTTGAGTTTTTCACAAGCTTTCAGGCCTAATATGGGCTGTACCTCGTGTGACACGATCAGCAGCTGAGCCTTCAGACGTTGTCCCCCGTGCTCAAACGTTGCCACGCAGCGCCCTTTAACTGGAACCTTCTCTCCAGTGTAGCCTCGCACTCTAGTCCTGGCAGGATAAATTTTGCTTTTAACTGTAAGTTGTCTGTAATCAGCCTCGGACATCAGATTTGCTTGTGCTCCCGTATCAAGCTTAAATGGCATAATTGTGTCATTCACAGTTACTGGCACTATCCATTCATCATCTCCTGTATCCTCTGACAGTTCAAACACATCTTCTTCTTTAAGCAAACAGTCCACAAATAATTCCTCTGGCTCTTCCTCCAGTGTATGCACTTTCTTTTTCACAGTCACAGTAGCTCTACAGCACTTTGCATAATGGTTCTTTTTGCCACAATTATTGCAAGTCTTACCAAATGCTGGACATTTATTCGGCAGGTGTGCACCTCCACATCTTTTACAGGCGCCGCTCTCTTTGTTCTCTGTGTGAGAATCTGCGTGTCTTTGCTTTGGGAATCTTCTTGGTGGCCGGCAGTCTGCTTTCACCGCGTGCACAGCCGCGCCGTCCCTCCGCAGCTCCTTCGCCTGCGCCCGTGTGGTCTCTGCCGCTCTGCACATTTGCACTGCTTTGTCCAGGTTTAAGTCTTTTTCACGCAACAGCCGTTCCCTCAATGCGTTGTCTGGTATTCCTGTGACTATTTTATCCTTAATGAGTTGGTCCTTTAGATCGCCGAATTCACATGACTTGGCCAATGTCAACAGCTCCGCATAATACTGATCAAAACTCACTCCTTGCTTCTGATCACAAATAAAAAACTTGTATCTCTCGTATGTGACGTTTGTGCTTGGTACAAAGTACTCCTCAAACTTCGTCATTATGACATCAAGTTTCAGCTCACCGTCACTTATGTGGAAACTGTTGTATATTTCCAGAGCCTCTTCGCCGATCACATGGAGGAGAATGGAAGCTTTTTTCTTCTCGTCATCTCCACCCGCTCCACTTGCATCCAGGTAAATGTTGAATCTCTGCTTAAACCGCTTCCAGTTCTCAGCGAGATTTCCATCAAACCTCATCGATGTCGGTGGAGTGAGTAAGTTATCCATGGCGTTGCTCTGTTTTTTTTTTTTTCTTGTGATTTCCAGGTGCTCTCGTGTCGACCGCTATCAGCTGTGTTGGCGCTAGCTGTAGCCTGCTGCTAACGGCGATGTCGGCGTCCAACTGCTGCTTTTCCGTCTCGCTCGTCGGCGAAGCTCTCCCTCCGTCCGACAATCTCAGCGCGGGCCATGAGATCCCACTTCTGACACCATGTTACGTTTGTTGCTCTCAATGACCACACCGGCATAGGTTTTCATGCAGCTTTACTGACCAACTTCCGGTAGACATATTGAACAGTCACGTCACCAACATGTGACCCCTTATATGGCATGGTGGGTAATGTAGTTCAACCACCACTATCAACACAATTACATCATTACATTTTGTGTGTGTCTGCAGGGCAAGTTCAACATACCTGGAGAGGTAATCGACAACATCCAGGTAAGTTTCCCCCCAGTTCAAAGAGATCGGCCCCCAGCTTTTGCCATGGGCGCTCGGGGCAGTCTGACGGCATGAGTGGCTCACTGTGATTGCGGTGCTCTTGCAGACATGTTCTGCATCTGAGCACCATCTCTGTGATCTGCTGTCCGAGCCCAGGCCACCACACAGTCTCACGGGCTCGTGCTTTGCACTTCACGACCCCTTGATGGCCCTCGTGCAGTCTGTCCAGCACGTCGTTCCATATTGCTGCTGGAATGACCAGACATGTGTCTTTCAGCAGCAATCCATCTTGCACCGTGAGTGTAGCCCGCTCGGGCCAAAAGTGTTTAAGAAGCGGTTCCTGCTTTGCGTGCTCTGGCCATCCTTCTGCACACATTTTCATGACACGAGAACATACTCTGTCAGCTTCCAGCTGTGCTTTGAGTGTGTCCATGAACGTGGGACTGACAGGTAAGTTGTTGACAATGCAGTCCACGTAAATGTTCGTGCTCTCCATCAGCTCAGTGTCGTTTGTGTTTATTTGTTTTTACACAGCTTGTGCGCCTAGTAGGGAAAGGAGTGGCTTGTGGTCAGTCTCTAGGCAGAAGTGCTTTCCTAACAGGAAGTCCCGGAAGCACTCACATGCCCAGGTTAGACCCAGGGCCTCCTTTTTGACTTGCACGTAGTGTTGCTCTGTGGGTGACAGTGAGCGGGATGCATAAGCTACCGGCCTCCATTCGCCGTCCCATTTCTGGAGGAGGACGCCCCCCAGTCCATAAGATGAAGCGTCTGCCGATACTTTGGTGTCCCTGCTCGTGCATACATGGCCAGGACTGGTGGAGAGGTTAGTGCATCTTTCAGCACCCTGAAAACCTCAGCCTTGTCTGCACCCCACAGCCAGCAGTTCTTCTTTGAGAGAAGGTCCCGGAGCGCTTTGTCTTTCTCTGCCAGCTGGGGTATGAATTTTTCCACCTGGTTTACCATCCCCAGGAAACTCCTCAGCTCACTCACATTTGTAGGCTCCTTCATGTCCCTGATGGCCATTGTCTTTTCTGGATCGGGTCTGATGCCTGACGTGGTGATGACGTGCCCGAGGAAGACCACCTCACTCCTGGAGAGCTCGCCATTCATAGTCACCCCTGTTTGCTCGAGCTTTCTCAGCAGGGCATGGAGAAGAGCGTCGTGCTGTTCTTGGTCTTTTCCCCACACCAGCAGATCGTTGATGTGGCAGACCACCCCGTCAAGTCCGTCGATGACCTCCGCCATGACACGCTGGAAGTGCTCGGGTGCAGAGTTGATCCCAAACGGAAGACGCTGGAAGTGGTACCGTCCGAAAGGTGTTATGAACATTGTGTACTTGGCTGACTCCTCAGCTAAAGGAATCTGCCAGAATCCCATGTTCGCATCTAGTTTACTGGAGACTGGCTCCTGCTAGCATTCCTAGACTCTGGTCGACTGATGGCAGAACATACTTCTCACGACACACATACTGGTTCAGGCCTGTGAAGTCCACACACAGGCATAGTCGCTGGCTGTCTTTCTTTGGGACGACGACGATGCCAGCGCACCACTTTGTAGGCTCTGATGACCTCATCTCTTCCATCCACTGAGCTCCTCCTTCACCTTTCCCATCAGAGGCAGGGGAATTCTCCGTGGAGTCTTTAAAGAGAATGGCACGGCATTTGGCTTGAGCTTGATGTGGTATGGTCGTTGGATGTCACCTAGGCCCTTGCAGAGTTTTGGGTAGGTTGCCTTTAAAGAGTCCATGCTGACGCTGTCAACTCGAATGAACAGGCCCAGGGCAGTGATGGCTGGTAGCCTGAGCAAAGGCATGCTCAGGTTTTTGACCACGTAGACCTTCTCCTCCGTCTGCTTGGCTTTGTAAGTTAGCTGCAGCTTAGCATAGCCTTCTACCTCCAGCTGAATCTTTCTGGGACCCAGCAAAGATTTTGCTGGCTTGTGGAGAACAGGCCTTTGTGCCCCCGGGAACAAGTCTTTCAGGTTACTTTCAGAAATGGTGGTTACATCTGCGCCGGTGTTAAGTTTGAATTTCAGCATTGTTCCATTTAGCTGCACATCCGCCGCCCACATGTTGTTTTCGCATGACACCGACCCCAGGAAGAAACTTTTCCCCTCATCTTCCTCAATGCACCCTACTACAGCCTTGTTTTTATAGACGGGCTGGGAATGGCCTTTTTTTTCGCAGCCCCGACATTTTGCATCGTTGGTGGGACACTCCGCTCTGATGTGAGAAGGCCCTCCGCATTTGTAGCACTGAGCGCTGTGCTGCATGCCCCTGTTTCTGCCTTGCATGTGCTGGCGCGGCCGTGCACCGCTGCTTTTCAGGTTTGTAGAACTATATTTCTGTCCTTTTTTCATCAGCCTGTCTATGGAGCTACCCACCATCTGTATCACACTGCTAGCGTCACTCCTAAGTGTGCTCTGTTGCTTTTTAACCTCCTCAGACTGTCTTGCCATATCGAGGGCTTTTTGCAAAGTCAATTTGCTCTCCATCTGCAAGTGTTCGGAAAGTCTGGTGTCTGCAAGCCCCACTACGATCCTATCTCGTATGAGTTCATCATGCAAGTCCCCGTATTTGCAGTGTCCAACGTGGGAGGAGTTTGAGGGTGAGTTTACCTGGCCTGGTACCGTGCCCGGTATGTCGCACGCCTAGTCCTCCACTTGGAGTTCCGCGTGCGATGCTTTCTGGTCGCAATAGGCTTTCTGGCCTTCGGCCGTTTTCTCCAGCTGTTTTTGTGCAAAAGCGAAAGTCTCTCGCAGGTGTGCATGCAAGTCAGTGGTGCATGGTGTAGGCGGTTGCTATAATGGTTCCACCTGGCTGATAGAGGAGGTGTAACGGCAGGGTCATTTGCCTACCCGTCATCATCTCGAAGGGTGAGACGCTCGTTGAGTCATGTGGCGTGGCTCTAATCGCCATCAAGACCAGGGATAGTTTGACATCCCAGTCTCTGTGGTTGGACGCCACATACTTTTTCAGTATATTAATTACTGTTCGGTTAGCTCGTTATACCTGGCCCAAAGATTGGGAGTGATGGCTGATATGGAATTTTGCCTTTACTCCTAATGTCTGCCAGACTTGTAGCATCACGTCAGCGGTAAAGTGCGTTCCTCAGTCGGAGTCGACACGGCTTGGAAGCCCGAACCGAAAAAAGACGTGGTTCATCAGAAGATAGGCCGTTGTTTAGGCCGTGTCGTTGGTGGCTGGGAGGCACTCAATCCACTTGGTGAATGCACAAGTCACAGCCAAGAAGTATTTGTTGCCTCTGGTCGATTTGGTAAGAGGTCCTACCCAGTCAATCTGGACGTCGGACCAAGGAAAAGAGATTCCTCGTTGCTGCAGGGGGGCTCTGTGTGTTGCCGTTGCCGGTTGATGTTGGCCACAGAGTAAGCAGCCTTTACTGTAGTCTGCTATGTCCTGTTTCATTTTTTGGCCAGAACGCCACCTGTCTTAACGCTTTGTATGTTGCTTTGTTGCCTTTGTGTCCCGCCAAAGGGATGTCATGGGCATGTACAAGCATCACCCCCCTTTGTTTGCGTGGGACCATGAGTGCCGGTGAAGGTGTGCCCCGGAAACACATACCAGGATGCCCTTGACTACTCGAAGTAGGGAACGAACCTTTAGCAAAGCGGGCAAGTCAGGAGTGTCACTGATGTCTGACGGCAAGGGGTGCGCATCGGGCCTGTCAGTCAAGGAAGCGATCAGAAAGGAAATGGCTGGGTCCTGGGATTGAAGAGTGACCAAGTCGTCATTAGTGAATGTAGGTTCCACGGACAGGGAATCCGGTGGGCGTTTGCGGTGTTACCTGCGGCAGTTGCTCTAGTGACTGCGCAAATGGATGCAAAAGGGGTGGGGGGGGGGAGACAGGTAGCCACGCCTGGTCAAAGAGCCAAGGTGTGCCTTGTAAGGCACCCTTTTTGGCCATTGTGTCCGTGAGGTCATTCAGTTCCTTATCTTGAGCTGGTATGCGGGAGTGGCCTATGACCTTTTTCCAATAGATTTGCATCTCATTGGTCGTGATGAGATGGTCGCAAGCCATGAACAAGTCTTTGTGTTTGACTGGCTTATGGTTGGAGGTGCGAAAATTGTTTTGTTTCCATATTGGAAGGTGGCACACAAAACTCATACGTGCATAGTTTGAGTCGGTGCATATGAGGATCGTGCGGATGTTGTGGTCTATCGCTAGTTACAGTGTTATGAGGATTGCCTTGATTTCAGCGTATTGCGAGGTCTGTGGCCCAAGCTGAAATCCTTGGGAGCCACACAGCTGGTTGTTGAGCCATACTACCCCTGCCCCGGCTTTTATGTTTTTCGTGGTGATATGAGCATCCATCCACGTACACTGTGGCCATAATTTTGCAGATATTGTGGTTGAAGTAGTGGTGGTGTGGGTCGGTGGTCGGTGTTGGCTAGCACGGAAAGGTTATCGAGGAGGGTGTATCGTTGATGCACCCGTGGCATTCTGCTAAGTCGGTGCCCAAAGGACTCTTTTTGTTTTGGGTGCATCGTACTTCTATGTTGATACTTTGTAGTGCCATTAGCCATGAAGCTACCTGAGCATTCGTCACGATACCATCTCTGATCCGCTGGCTGTTCAGAAATGTGACAGGTTGGTGATGAGTTTCCACTATCACCTTTTCAACATAGTTGTAGAAGTGTTTGACCCCCACACTGTGGCTAACAATGCTTTTTTGCAGTCTGAATACTTTAGTTCTGGAGTGGAAAGTGTTTTACTCACGTATGCCACCACCCGCTTGTCTTGGTCGTGGCACTGATACAGGCCTGCACTTAGACAGTGAGTGGAAAATCCCACGTCTAAGTGAAACTCTCTATCGCAATCAGGGTAGGCCAAACATGGGGCCATGCACAATTTGTCCTTGAGGGTTTGCATCGCCTGTTGTTGGCGTCCTCCCCAGGAAAATGGGACATCTTTCCGGAGCAAGTCCGTTTGAGGTTTTGCGATGTCGGCATACCTGTCGATGAACTGACGTGAGTAATTACAGACACCTAAGAAACTCCGCAGCTCGGAGACATTGGTAGGTGCTGCAATGTCGGGTATGCCTTGTGCTTGGCTGACTTGGGGTTGGACCCCTGCTGAGCTTACCAAAAGGCCAACGTAATTAACCTTGGTCCTGCATCATTTGCATTTCGCCAGAGATACTTTGGCCTCCATTAGTTGTTAAAGGACATGGTCAATTTCTTTCAGGTGCGCTTCTATGGTGTCGTTTCGCATCAGGTTGTCGTCTACAAAATTGAGCGTACCTCGTTGGCCTGCGTACAGACAGGCCTTATTCAAGAAGATATTGAACTCTGCTGGCGAATTTGCATAACCAAAGGGGCACCGGGTAAGGGTTTATTGACGATTGGCGAACGTGAAAGCTAGCTTGTGTTGGTCATCAGGGTGGACTGAAATGGTCCAAAATCTTGACGCCACGTCCATGGTAGAAAAGTATTTCACATTACGAACCTTTGATTGTTCCTGTTCCAACTGAGTCATGGTCCACCGAGACAGAGGAACCTGTTGGTTCAACCGACGGTAGTCTATGGTGAGCCTCCATTTCCCATTCAGTTTGAGGACTGGCCAAACCAGTGCCGAATAGGTGCTGTTGCATGGTTGGATGATACCCTTCTTCAAGAGACCGTCAACGATCTCTTTGACCGGTTCGTACGATGCCAATGGTATTTTGTACTGTCGCACGAATGTCGGAGGCACGCCTGGAGGTGTTGGGATACGCACGGTGTGCATCGTAGTGAGCCCACAATCCAATGAATCTTGTGAAAAGATTGATTGGTTTTCGATTGGCTCACGAAGTTTCTGACGTTTGTCGTCGTTAATTAGGGCGTGGG
Source organism: Hirundichthys speculiger (assembly GCA_018398805.1). NCBI lineage: Eukaryota > Metazoa > Chordata > Actinopteri > Beloniformes > Exocoetidae > Hirundichthys > Hirundichthys speculiger. Next base: position 57,614 of record JAGFBZ010000822.1, on the reverse strand, counting down.
CTTCTTTGACTACCTTTTCTATTTCATCGGTTACCGTGGGTTGGGGGTCAGTGTTTGCATCTGACGGCCCACTGGTCGAGTGCCCATGCTCGTCGGAGCCGGATTGGACCTTGACCGTTTGAATGACTAGCCGATCGCTCCGCGACAGATCAATCCTTGCCACTGAGTCAGGTTTGAGTGTGGTGGCAGGGATGAGGGTGATTAGTTTGGAGGGTATAGTATAAATCAACTCCGCGACAGGATGGTCGCCTTTGAGCACGGGTGGGATTCCCCCCACCATTGGAACGGTGAGCTCAAAATCAAGGAATTTCATGCTGCTGAGCCAGCCCAGTCGGAGTCCTCTTTGGACCTGTATGGGGCCAGTAGTACGATTATGTACCATTACGGTAGTAGTGTCTGAGTTTAGACTTACCAGAGGCATAGCGTCAAGGGTAAGTCCTAAGGTGAGGAGGAGTGGAAATTACTGAAAGAATGCCTGAGTGTGATCCAAACCTTGTCTTGGTGAAACATGCATATGTATGACCACACTGCAGGTGTTTGCAGGTACTGTAGTGTGTTTGGAACAGACTTCTATTATCGTTTGACCCCCCCCTTTAGTTTGTTTTTATCGGGCGGGGCGCTTGACGCATGCGTAGAGGCCCACAGAATGTTGTTTATGGTGTCGACCTGAACACCCAACCGAGCGAGTAGTTCGCTCCCTATGCAAATGACATGTGGAAGATTAGGCACAATCAGGAAGTTGTGTGTCAACTTCTGTTGGTTCCATTGCAAGTCCATGGAGCATGCGCTCGTGGCCCTGACAACTTTGTTAGAGACAGTGTCTAAGGGAAACCAGGGGGACATTCGTGCTGGCCGCATATTTGTGTTTTCCACCGCTAGCGCATTGAACAACTCTCAGCTGATGGCTGATCGGTCGCTCCACAGGTACAGATGCACATCTGTTACACGGCGTCCGAGGGCAATAGGGTTCATCTGCCTCAGATGCATTAAAGGAGCACAAAAAGTTATCCGGTTCAGCCGTGGCACCTTTTGGTGGCGTTGAATCCGTTCGCTAATCCACCGTTCGAGTTTTTGGGTCGGGCGGTTGGATCGAGTGTAGATCGAGTGTAGCTCCTCCTCCCAGTGGCACTGGGAGGAGGAGCGTCCTCATTTCCCTCTGTGGGATGATCAACGTGACGACTCTGGTCCACCCCCCTTTCGTCAGGAGAATCGACTCCCAGAGCAGCATCGCCAGGACTAACAAGTTTGGGGGCCGTGTCAGGGGTGCAAGGCACATTGTCAAGTCTAGTGGTCGCATGACTGATGGCAGAAACTGTTAAGAGATCAGCCTTCTTCTTCAGATATTTCTTCTCCATTTCGTGTAGGAGTACTTTTAGGTTCTCTAACTGCTCTTTGTTCAGGCTCGGGATCTCCCATTTGTCTTCTACATCGTCCTTAGTGTTTCTCGCGTCTGAATGGCCTCTTATTGGTTAGGGACGACGAGAAGTAGGCAGTGATCGTTCTGACTGATACCTACCTTGGTTCCGGTTTCAATATCCGTGGTCTGGATGCTGGGGTACAGATCAGTCGTACCTGTTGGGTGGATACTGAAATCCATCATGCCCCCTTCGTTCCTCCGGTGGAGATCGTGGTTCACGGTCAGGCCAATAAGGCCTGCTGTGGTTGGGTTCGCGATTCGCCCGATTTGGGTTAGACGGAGGGGTTTGTCCTCGCCTTGTGGTGCGAACGCAGGAGTAGGGGCCGAGCTCGACGCTTTAGCTTTGGCGGCCCCTTCAAGCTCCATGGACAGGAGCTCCGTACTTACCCCGAGTACGGCATTGTCCTGGAACTTCACGTGCGCCTGTTTGTGCTATTGGAAGCCAAGGCATGCTAATTCTCGCAGCTGTGCAATACTGGATGAGCGAGGATTAGCCAGGACTCCGAGGTGATGGCTAGTAGCCGGATGGAGATTTTGAACCAACAGTGACTTAAAGTTCAGCTCTTCCTCCATTCTGGGTTTGTTCCGAGGGCCAAAATAGGCCTGGAGCAACCAGTAATAATACTAGACCTAGCTTACCTAGCTCAGCCTCCTAGCTTAGCCTAACCTAGCTTACTTAGTGACAGAGCTTGCCTAGTTAGCTTCGGCTAGCACTTAGCCACCTAGCTTTAGCCTAACCTAGCTTAGTTAGCGATGAAACTAGCCTAATTAGTTTCAGCTAGCACTTAGCTTCCTAGCTTAGCCACCTAGCTTTAACCTAACCTAGATTTGCCACTTAGCTTAGCCTAACCTAGCTTAGTTGGTGATGGAACTAGCTTAGTTAGCTTCGGTTAGCACTTAGCCTCCTAGCTTAGCCACCTAGCTTAGCCTGACCAAGCTTAGCCTAACCTAACTTAGTTAGCTACAATGGGCTTGCTAGCTTGGTTAGCATTTAGCTTGGGTTGAGGGCTAGCTGAGCTGCAGAGCAGTCTCTGGTGATTCTCAAACACATTCACCAGAGGGAGGCAGTTTGCCACCTCCAATTTCACTGTCACAGAGGGTTGGCCACCCGCGTGATGATGTCGTCACATCAGGACGCTGATGTGACGACACATCAGAGTTCCAAACTCAGCAGGTTTTTCTCATTCCACTCCTGGCCAGGGGCCAGTAACTTTCAACACAGCTCACGCGTGCGAGTTACCACACACAACATTTTTCCTACGAGTTATATGCCACGCGACTCCTATTTTCCAACAGAACGTTATTTCACTACTCCTGGCACAAAATTTGAACCACCAGCGGGGTTCTGAACTTCACCTTCATTTAGAAGTTTTACAAAACTCAGCAGCACATAGCAAACTTTCAGCCGCCTTGGCTGGAAATAAGTATCGCGCTTCCGCGCGTTTGGCCCGCAGAAAAAAAATGGGAAAACTGTTCAGGGCTCCTAACTCGGATTTCTCTGGGCTCCGATCGCCACTCACTATGGTGGGGCTGATGAATAAATAATTTCTTTTCTGACGTTAGTCTAAAAAAAACTATCCCACTGCGGTCTTCTTCAGAGACAGCTGAACCCACGTACTTCCGGGTCATTTTGCATGGGTGTTTCCCGTAACGATTCACTTCTTTAGCGCTCTGTGGTCACTTTCGTACTTGAGTACGAGAACAAACTTTTACGGCAACAATGCGCCGATTGAGTCAGTCTGTTGGGTAGCTAAGCCAATGCTGTACTCTACTGAGCGAACGTGTACTGTCGGATTCTGTGATCAATACAGTCACAAACTTAGAGCTGATCAGAAATCCAGGAACACGCTGTAATTTCCGATCAGCTGGGGCCCTTTAAAACGAAATCTTAAAATGCATGCGTCAAATTGGGAGCGTTCTCTCCCGATTACTCGTTTCACTTCACAAAGCGGTTTCTGCAGTTCACAGCGCTGCATATGCGCGCATGCGCACTCCGGCTGCAGGAGCTCAGCCGTGCAGGAGAGGAGAAAAAAAGGAAAGGGGGGGTTCTGTTCGGTGAAAGAGCCTGGGTACACCGCCTGTTTAATTCTTAATATTCTGTTTTGACGCAGCATCCAGCATCACAATCGGCCTCACACGGGGCACCAAAAATATGTATCGTTTTGCCTCGTAATTATTAATGACTAATAAAAGAATGGGGCACCACCTCCCTAAAGGAAGAGAAAAGCCGGGAGGAAGCTTATTATCAATCTCTGATCTGAATGTAAGTTCTTTCAGCTGGATTGGCTAGTTTTACATCAAAACAGACATCAAACGGTTTTAAGGATATTTATTGAGACACAGACATAAAGCACAGACACATATAACGCTTCATATATATAGGATATCACATTAATATGAATGTTTTCTTAATTTTTGGCTATAGCGCATGACAGGAAATGACGACAGAGAGTAGAGGAAGGAAGAAAATCATAACAAAACAAAATGTCGGGTCCTGATGGGGTTGCTATGGCTCGAACGAATAAAAGCAAGTCTCGAACTAATTAGCTGCTGAATAATGGGGACGGGGGGCCCGGACGTGGTCCGTGGCGCACGATCTGTCTGAGCCGTAGACAAAGCTTGGGAGACACCGATCTGCCTCGTTTCAGCCTTACCCTGTGAGGAGTCTTGGCGATTTAGGTCCGTGGCCGTCGGTTTAAAACGATTAGCAGTTGGCCCTCCGGGAACTGCTTCAGCCGATGGCTGGGGGAGATTCTTCCCGCAGAACCTCTGGACGTTGCACATGACTCATGCAGATAGTCCAGCTTTCTCTCGTCTGGCGTTCAAATCGGATCCGGGATCCCGGACTCCGATCTGGCAGGTCTAGGCGGAGTAGACTTTTTCTGGTGTCCCCGGACACAGAGCTGGTTGACTGAGATCCAGTCCCAGTTCAAAGTCCAATGAGGCAACTAACTTTCTACACCCGGGTCCGTCAAGGATCGCCACAGGCCACAATAACTTCAGGGCTGGACGGAAGTTCATTGAGCCAAAAATGCAAAAAAAAAAAAAAGGGGAATCAAAAACTTGGTCAGTTGACTAAAAAGTTCTAAGCGTGGGGTGAAACCCCCACGCTCCCTGATTTTTGACACTTGAGACCCCTTCAGACACTCTCTGCCGCACGTGGAGGAGAACTTATAAAAGAAAAAAAAATGCTACCAAAAGGGTCTGCTACAACTAACTTTGGATAGCAGAAATTATTCAGTGATTGTTCTGTCAAAAAGGCGATATGGCGAGACTGCAGAGCTTCTGTTAAAAATGAGAACGGGGAAGACACGCAAAGTTGGCAACGGGCCAACTAAAAATCAAATTAAGAAAAAAGGAAAAACGAAGCAACAAAGGAGGTAAGCGTGTCGTCTGGGGAGAAAAGAAAGGAAAGTAGGAAGAGAGAGAACAAATGAGACGTCCCCTTAAATATCCCTGAATATTCAGGATCTCCATGCAAATGAGGTCAGTCTGGGCTGTCCGGGCAAATTATTCTCCCTGCCCAGCGTGGTTTACCCCTGAGAAATCCCTCTGTGACCGTACATAACGCCAGCCTCTTAATTCCCTTCACTTTTAACAGCATCTAAACAGTTAAACTTAATATCCAAACGCATCAACATGGTAAGACAAAACATCATAAACAAAAAATATAAAAAGGTATGTCCTCGTACATCTGATCACATCAGAAATTTTTATTCATTTGCCCCATTCAGAGCCGCCGTTCTCCTCTTGCCCGCTCAGGGGCGCCGTGGCCACACCTCAGGGTTTGTTTCAGAATAGGATGAAAGGCAAGACCAAAACAAACAATGCAGCTCTTTTTGGGTGTTTTATGACCCCCTTCAGAGACCCCCTCTGGAGACTCACAAGGAAGTTTATCACCCCTCTGTTGTCTGAGTATATTCCAACACAAACTTTGATGGTTTGGTTTGGCAGAGATTGCCATCCTGCGTTCGGTTGGTGAGTTTTACACCCAGGCATTCGGGTGACATTCTTTTGAAGGCAACAGATGAAAGAGGGCTTCCATTAGTAGATTCGTCTGTTTCTTGCTATCTGAGAAGCAATAAACTGAAACAAAGAAATGTTTATTTAATCCTCTCATTTCACGGCCCCCCTTCCAACGGGAAAAATGGGGGGTACGTGTCAGACTGGGTAGTGTCAGGGGTTACAAGCAGGCAGTCAGATGCAGGGGAGTGTATTACTTGTTCAATGGATTAAATGAATCATACTGGAGAATCAGACGTGGATTCTTACAATAATGTAAAGATGTTTTTTTATCCGGTCCTCAATCGTATTTCTAGTCTCCCCCACATACAGCTTATGGCAAGCCCTGCATTTAATGATATAAACTGCTTTTTTAGTTTTTAGTTTCAGGGCTTGCCATATGTTTGTACCTTTTGGGACATATGGATTAAAAATGTGGGGGAGAGCGATAAAACCAAATGCCGAGTTTCGAGGCGCCTCCCCAGGGTTGTTCCAGTTGTTCAGGTTGGAGTGAACCAGGATATCTAAGGTTCTTGTTCGGACGGAAGGTGGAGATCAGACGGCAGTCCCTCAGCAACGTAGAGCCCATCCTTGCCCCCTTAAAGTTAGTTTTGATGGTGGTCAGAAATCCTCTTGTTCCTTCTGAGAAGGTGACCTCCAGGGGGACAAGGGTAGGGCCGGGTCGCTGGGGGACAATAGAAAAATACTTCTCCTGAAATGTGCGGCTGACCTCCGCCTTTATCCCCCTGAGGAAGCGCTAATTAAGCGTCTCGAATAACCCCTATAAAGTAACTATAAAGTATTGTAAGTGTGGATATAATGTATTATAAATTAAACACTCATAATGTTTTATACCTGCGTATTAAGGTTTGATGAAGAATCTAAAGTCCTGGGTCACATAACACATTAAAACCATCCTTACTCTAGCCAGTTGTAAAGGCACACGTAGAACTGCTCAACATAGAACAGATACTAAATGCTCAGTTACAGAAATAGAGTAATGCCTTATAAGCGTTAATAATATGTTATAGGATGACTTTAAGAGCTTTAAGTAAAGTGAAACACTGTATAAAGTTATTAGTAATTGTATGATATTATAACACAATGATGATCACTTAAGAGCAGTATTTTGCTGGCGGTAAGTAAATATAAGTCAACCATGTTTAAAGCAACTCTTTATTTTGTAATCTGTGAATATAGGTCAGTACAAAAACGGTCTCTTATCAAACCAAAATCAGAAAAAAATGCACAACGTACATCTTTTTTTAAAGAAATACAGCTCCTAAAGGTAGGTAGATCCACAATATCATTCTGAACGGTTATCAGCCGATGTACCTTACCATTCAAATCCACATTTGTGAATGAAATGTTAGAGCCAGCCAATTAAATAGATGTTATAAATAAAATCTGTGTATTTAAAAAAAAAAAAAAAAAAAACTTGCATAGCTCTTTCACCTGAGACCAAAGACTGCAATTTATAACATAATGCATGTCACTAACATAATTAACAGATTATTAACATAAACCTGGAACTGACAGCTTTTTTTTTTTTTTTGGCACATTGTTGTGGCAATTTTATTAATTGCACAAATTAAAATTATAGATCCTTAACAAAATGCAACAGCAGAGCTCAAACTCTTAACCAGGTTTATTTCAGCTGAGCGCACAGCGAGAGTCAATCATACAGCACGTAGTCTGGATGGTTGAGTCTGTGTCAGTACAAATTAACATCTCTTATATACTAGTAGCCTGACAGACCAAAAGGTAATTTACATCTCTTACACAGGGAAGTCTCATTGACCAAAAGGCAGGAACTGGTTGATCATTTTACATATCTTACACCAAAGAAATCTTTGTTGATCAAAGGCAGGAGCTGGTTAGTCAATTTACATGTCTTACAGCAAAGGAATCCTTGTTGATAAGAAACAGGAACTAGTTCAATAAACATGTGAAGACAGTTTCAAAGACCAAAGGGGAAGGATATGCGTTTGGTAGGTGCAAGGAAAAGGTTTCCCCCTCCATATGATTAGCTTCTTCTCTGGGAAAATTGTGACAATACACTGGTAGAGGTGTCAACTCCTTTCGTCTGGAGAAGTTCAGAGAAAAGGGAGTTAACACCTAGACAGTCTGTATTCAAATTCTACCAGGACACTCTTTCATCTGAGTTCTTTGTTATACTTAGCATTCTGTATTCAAATTTTCCACGACACACATTCAATGCGCAATAGGTAACAAGATACCATCCTCTTTCATTCTGTTTATCTGCTCTTTAATCTCGGTGGTAACAGCAGCACGGCATCTGTCCACAAATGTCTGTCTCTTACCAAACCAAAAGAAAAAGAAAAGCACATTACTTTGTACATTGTACAAAAAAAAAAAAAACTTTTCAAGCTCGAAATACTTTTAAATACAAAATAAAACAGGTAGGTGGATGCACAATGTTTTGGTACTTACATCAGTTATTTGCTGATGTGCCTCATTTTTCAGCAGTTATGAACTGCATATTTACGAATGTCATGCAAGAGCCGGCCAATGATATGAAATCTATGACTCCTACCCAGCCAATATTCTCACTTAATCACTTTTAAATGTTCCTTCAAAAGTTTTGTGGTACGGTTTCCACGGTGCCACCACACAAGACTAACTACAATGTTTTCAAAAACATGTACAGTTTTTCTTATTACAAAAAAAGAGGTTCCTTCTTTTTTTCTTTTTTTTTTTTCCCTCTCGAGTATTGTTAAAAATATAAAAAACAGTAGTACTGGCATGTAGAAAACTATTCAGCACACTCCCAGAAGCTACCCAGAGTCTCAAGGTTGTTTCTGAAGGAGTCTCCGCTCAGAAAGTTGTCATCCTCCTCCTCATCAGGGTAACGTATGTTGGTCATCAGAGTTTCTACAATTTTTGAGACTCTCAATTCCTCCACATGGATGTTATACATGTTCAAGAATTGGTTGACGCCTGGAATGAAATTACGGTTAAGGAGTCGTTCTCTAATCTCTCTCATCCGAGCATTGCTTTCGAAGAAGTCTTCTTCAAGGATGTCCAAACACTCATGCTGTCTCTGACTTGGATGGTCAACTGTGCAACCATAGCATTCCTCTTTCCGGATCTTGTTGACGAGGAGTTTGAGCAGATAGTTGAATGCAGCTTTCACCAGTTTCAGGATCAAACTTGACATCAACCCGTCCACCGTACTCTCATCCACGGGTGAAGGAGGGGTTGGACTCACCGGGGTATCAGGAAGAGGAGACAAGGTCTGGGTTGATCCCTCCATCTCCAGAATCGGAGACTCGGGCTCCTGACCCGGGGGACATTCAGCCACCAACTCGGGTATAGGCTTCAGCGTAGGCTCGTGCGAGATCATCTTGTCCGCCGACACCCCTGGGATGTACTCAGGGGTCATGATTAAATGCCTGCGGGCGTTCAGACGAGTCATTGCCAGCATGGTTTCTTCCTTGGGTCTTCAAATGGCTTCAGGACTTTAAAAAGGCTGTAGAGTTTCATTGGTCTGGGAGGAAGAAAAAAACCCTCTCTTTAAACAGTTTTCGTAAGTGGGAGTGGTGAAGGCGTAGCAAGTGGGAGTGGTAAAGGCGTGGCGAGTGACTGTGGTGAAACCCTAACGAATGGGATTGGTTAGGGTCTGACAAGGGGGTGTGGTCAAGGGGTGTGGTCAAGGGGCGGTCTAGAAGGAAAGAGTTTTTCACATCACTAGAGCGTTATTTCAGTTATGAAAGGCAAAGAAGAGGAAGGTGTTTTTCACACCAGGCTACCATAGATAAAGTGAGCAAAGTACGAAAGCGACCGCACTCCGAATTGAAAAAGATCCAGGACAAAGTACTCCACAGCAGCATGGTATGTAGCATGGAGAAACTATTGGACTGTGCCTGAGGGAATTAGTATTGTGTTTTAAAGTGATGATTTAAATTCCGATGAAAAAAGATTATCATTTGTGGTAATCTATACAAAAATAGTTCAGAATCTTAACAAATTGATTAAAAGTCAAATATAAAAATCTGTCATTGACAACAGTGTTAAAAACCCTTATGGATAGATACATCCTATTGGTATTGATTGATTCATAGAACCTAAACTTGACTGGAGCTTAGCTGTGACAGTTTATTTGAAATTGTTGAAAAATGAATACGTACCCTGAAGTTTGTATGAAAGTGTACACAGCATGTCAGGACTAAAGCCAAGTGAACTCATTTGCAATATTAACACTAGTTCAGAGTAACATACAGGTTCAGGTTCCTTTAATGATATCACAAATAGATTTGTTTTGCACAGTAGTGCAATGGTTAGCAAAAAGGTTTGGTTGGAACTGGGTTCACCTGGGTCTTTCTGTGTGGAGTTTGCATGTTCTCCCTGGGTACTTTGGTTTCCTCCCACCCCATAAACATGTTCTCTAGGCTAATTGGTAAAGGTAAACCCCGCCTAGGCTTCATATACATTAACCATAATGTAATTCTGAGAAATAAATCAGTCTAACTAATATGTATGTATGTGGCAGTGAGAGAAAGCTGCTTGCACTGGAAAAGCGTTCAACTGCCTCTAAGTTGGGAGTATTATGGTGGCATTGGGGATTGTTCATGGTTTTTGATAGTAAACACTGATGCAAATTAGTACTCTCTAAACTTCTCTGAAATCATCCATTTAAAGACATCTTTTTTGCATTCTGAAACCTCCTGCACTATAAAAAAAAAAATCCAAATTTTATGGTAAATAACTAAATTTTTACAGTAGTTTTTTTTGTTTTCTAAAAATAGTCTACAAAACTGTAAAATAACAGACATTTCTTGTAAATATAACAACACAGTTGTTTTTAAATGTTTTGTACCAGTAATGACAAACTATATTCATTTCTCTTTTTTCATAGAAAAATGACTGTATTATTATACATGATCTTTCCTGCTCTCTTAAATTACAGTCAAATCTTCATAAAATGACAATAATTATCTGTAAGTAAATATGAAGCTTGTTAAATCAAGGTTTATGTCCATATTAACAATCTCATGTCTTTCTGTGTAATTTTAAGGAAACTCTCACTAGTTTCACATTTATGTGTACTTTTATGTTCAAACTAATTGTGTAAACAAATTTCACAAACTTGTTTTCTATTACCTCAAACACTATGCGATTAAAATAGAAATCAAGTGTATACCTGAATCTGCTATATGTTGAGGTTGAAAGTTACAGAGATGTTGCTCCTCTGGCCAGTCACTAAGTGATGTCATATTGTGTAGAAGTACTTACATGCTAAAGAATCTGATAAATGTCAAATGAGAAAAGTTAGAAACTACTGTATTGCAATAGTCCAGGCAGTAAGTAGTATATTTAAGAACGGCGATCTTTAAGTTCTTTAAAGAAGTAACATACTTTAAATTTTAAATCTCAATAGCAGAATTCATTTTGCTGTATGACATTTAGTGCAAGACATAGTATTAAAATATACATCAAAGACTTCAGGACTACTGAAATGCCAGTGATGGGCCACACAGTGGTTAGGACAGATGGTCAACATACTGTAGTGATCTGGCAGGTCCTTCTGGGTCGTTTCCCAGCATCCTTTGCAGCCCTGGTTGTTTAGCTGCTTATCTGTATTTGTTTGTTAGCTATTTGATTTAATGCTGCCGTGTAAAGTCTGTTTCTGGTTTGACTCCCTGTTGATTCATACCCCTTACATTTAACATGTTAATTTGTGTCACCCTGAGTTAAGTCTGCCTTTGTTCGAAAGAGTACCAGTGAGTTTGTTTAATAAAGTGTGTAAAAAAAAAAAAAAGCTTGTACTGTGCAAAAAATAGGAAAGTTGATAAAATATTCCCTTTGCTAGCGCCATGTCTCTGTCAGATGTTGCAGACCCAGGGATCCACTACAATACAAAGGCTACAGTCCTTAAAATTGTTGTAATTTTAAACTCAATAGCTAGTATTTCAACAGTTTTTTTGACATGTTTTAAGAGAAAAATCACATTATTTTTTGTGTTATCTACTGTTGTATTACATCAAACACAAATTATTATACAACTTCTTTACATAAAATAATGTCATTGAAACCGTGTGTGTGTGTGAGAGAAACAGTGACGTGGAAGAGAAATAGAGAGAGAGAGAGAGAGAGAGTAGTTTTTTCTCTGCTTATTCAATATACTGTGTTTTGTAAGAAAACTCTACACACATACTAGCTCTCCACAGTAATTAATGTTTTACAAGTTATATATATGTATTGCTTTAATATCACATTGAGTTTCTGTTATAACTGTGATTGGAAATCTTTTTACAGAATAGCTGACTACTGGTTGTTGTCTGCTGAACAGGTGGCCTCTGTGGCGCGATTTTTAAAATGGTGAACATGCCATATAGGGACATACTATATATGGATTGCGCATGTGTCAGCATGGGGGGGGGGTGTGAGCTGTCAAGGTCATAAAACTGTCAGATTTGATGGTATGTATATAATATTATCTCTCTAAGCATCTATCTATCTATCTATCTATCTTGATGGCAGATGGATAGAAGCTGTTCATCAGTCTGGCAGTGTGAGTTCTCAGGGTCTGTAGCGCCTCCCAGAGGGCAGTGGGGGAAAGCATGGTGGCCTGGATGGGATGAGTCATGGATCATGCTGTTGGTTCACCTCAAGCATCAGGACCTGTAGATGTCATCATGGGAGGGGAGGCGTGTCTTTGGTGCAGCTTCCAAACCCCAGCAGGATGCTGTAGGAGAGGATGCTCAGTTCAGTCAGTGATGGAGCTGCTGTGGCCTCTTTGCTGAACTGCATCAGTGATGTAAAAAAGTGGTTGTTCCAAAACCTTCTGCCCTTAAACAACAAATCAGAGTTTTATTCAGAACCTCAGCAAACCTGGCATTTCCCTTTAAGGTTGTTGGGTTTTGTGTTGTCATTTTAACCTGTTGTTGTGTGCCTTATTTGACAATGATTTTTAGATTTGGGAAGTATTTGTACCTGTTGTAAAAACTAGTTTTTAGCAGCTCTGTCTTCCTGTTAAGGTGAAGTCTTTCCTGAGCCACACTGACCTGGAGAAAGCAGTCCATGCTGTCATCAGCTCCAGGCTGGATGACTGGAACGTCCTCCATGTTGGTATAAACTAGAGTCTACTTGATCACCTTCAACTGGTGCCAAACGCTGCAGCCTGGTTCCTAATTAAAACTGGTAGACGTGAACCCACCAGGCTGATACTTCAGTCCATCTACTGGTTACCAGTCAAGTTCAGAAATGATCTGAAGGTTTAAAGGCTCTGCATGGTTCTACTCCCTATTCCATTGACTAAACTCCATCTGACTTCTAAGTAACTCTGTAAAAATATTCATGTTTGTCATGAATCACAACAGAAACAAAGGGTTCATTTTGAAAATCTGAATTTTATTCCTCTGATTCATCTGATTAAATGAACATTTTGGTGGAGGTCTGGATGTTCCCTTTGATGATTTCACTCAAGAAAAAATCATTTGTTCCATATTTAACATGTTCTGATTTAATGTTAGATGGGGTTGGGGTATTGTTAGGGTCTGGCAAATGATAATAGAGCTGCGACAGCTGCTCCCGCTGGTCCTGCTGCTCCCACTGCTCCCACTGCTGCTTCTGTTGCATCCTTCACCTGCAGGAAGGAGAAGATGTTTCAGACAGAGAAGGTAGAAGATGGTCATGTTTGTCCTTCAGATCTCAGCTGAAATGTTCAACACTGGCAGCAGCTACATGTGAATGTTTGTGTCTAACAAATAAATGTTCTTTTTCATCATCAGAACAGGCAGCAGAGAAGAGTCACACTGGAACCACATCTGTCTGTTCACGTACGTTTGAACTTTTTCTAGTCAGTTAGAAGTCAAACACTGATCCTGGATACAGAGTTTAATAGAGTTCAGTATCAGTAAACCCACTTCTATTGACAACACATTCTTTCAACATCACAAACAATCTATGTTTCATCTCTACTTTTTTAAATCACAGAATACATTTGATAACATTTTTAAGGAAATATATGAAATGTCATCAGTGTGTGGCATCAGTTTGTGTATTTGCCTTAAACCTGAGCTAAGGTGACTGTGTTCTGGCTGGATTCTCAGTCCTGCTCATTCTGTCTGTTTGTAACATGGTGTACGAAGAAAACCAGGCTTCAGAAACCTGTGGGTGATGTCACCAAGGGCTTGTCCACGTCTTTTTATACAGTCTGTGGTGTTTGCCCATATGGGCTCTGAATGGGATCTTCCTGGGTTTTGATGGGGCTCAGCTGGTTAATTTTGTAAAGAGGGACATATATTACAAAAGCGATATGAGACCAACACACTTTGCTGCTGTCTCAGCTCACGCACATGTAGCCCACTTGTATCCCTCACCGGTCCCATATATTTGAGCTTCATGGTCTCCCATTTGGGGCCCATAATACTGAAACAATAATGAACCATTTGACATGGATGCTTTCTCCATTTTGAGCACCAGATGGCAGTAATTATAGACATTGTTCCAGCTTCTGTTCCCCTCAGACCCTGACAGAGTAAAACAAACTTGTTTCAACGTACCTGCCGACTCTCGGATATGCCGTAACGCAGCTTAGTGGCAAAGTGTTCACAGTTCTGTGTGATGACGCTGTACGGCAGCGACATGCCCACCATTGAGCAGGCGTCATTCACAATATCCTTAACTGGCCGAGGGCTGTGCTTCTGGTCCAAGAGGTTGTTGATTCTCCAGCTGTTATCTCCCACAACGCGCTGCAGCAGCTCTTTAGTCACAGTGCCATAACTAGCAATACTCGTCAAAATTCTGGAGTTTGGACCCTGATCTTGAAGGGCAAACAATATGACATAAATATCAGGGAATCAGTTCTTTATTCATGTTATAAATACTCATTTAAAAAACTACTGTCAGAAACTGTCTGAAAGGTGGTTTCAACTTCTTTGGCACTTGTTTTTGTTTTCCTGTTTGCAGATTTAACATCTATCATATCTACCACTGATGGATATTACTGTGGAGAGAAGAGTTTATTCAAGAGAAGAGCTGCTTTCATTGAAATGAAGCAAATCTGGAGTAGATCATCCTGTTCCAGCTGAGATTAAGAGGAGTCTTCATGGTTGTCCTGCTGGTGCAAAGGTGAAGGCCAGGAAATGGAGATACAAGCCCTTTTCTGCCATCAGTCATTATGGGAAATGTCAACTCCCTGACCAACAGGACTGATGAACTGGAGATAATGGTGAAGAGTCATGAAGTGGACCGTGAGTGCAGCCTTATGTGTTTCACTGAAACCTGGTTGAATCAAAACATCTCAGACTCCATGGTGGATCTACCTGGATTCACCCTCGGACGCTCAGACAGAGATGCTAAAGCTAGGGCCCGATCTTCCGCCAGATCTGCTGAAGCCGCTATTAAGGGATAACGTGTGGCGGAGAGCCATTCCCCCAAAGAATGCATTCTTCCACCTTGCTAAACCCGCTAACCCGCTACCTGCTACATTATGCATGGGAGTGGTTAGGGCGTTCCACCTGTTAAACCAATCAGTGCGTCAGCAGCCATTGCCTTTAAGAGCAGGTTGCGCTACCCGCTAACCGCTATGGAGCGGCTTTTCATCCAGATCAGAGCAGCTCTCATGTCCAGCTCTACAATTCCTATCGGCTACCTGAAAGTCCCAGATACACATGTGGACATAATTGTTGGTACCCCTCAGTTAAAGAAGGAAAAACCCACAATTCTCACTGAAATCACTTGAAACTTACAAAAGTAACAATAAATAAAAATTTATTGAAAATTAAACAATCAAAATCAGCCATCACTTTTGAATTGCTGATTAACATAATTATTTAAAAAAAAAAAAACGAATGAAACAGGCCTGGACAAAAATGATGGTACCTCTATAAAAGATTGAAAACTATTTGACCAGAGTGACATGATTAACTCAGGTGTGTCCTTTAATTGACACCACAGGTGTTTCCAAACTCATAATCAGTCAGTCTGCCTATTTAAAGGGAGACAAGTAGTCACTTTGCTGTTTGGTGAAAAGGTGTGTACCACACTGAACATGGACAACAGAAAGCGAAGGAGAGAATTGTCCCAGTACATCCGAAAAAAAATTATAGACAAACATCTTAAAGGTAAAGGCTATAAGACCATCTCTAAACAGCTTGACGTTCCTGTGACAACAGTGGCTCATATTATTCAGAAGTTCAAGACCCACGGGACAGTAGCCAACCTCCCTGGACGTGGCCGCAAGAGGAAAATTGATGACAAATTGAAGAGACGGATCGTTCGAATTGTATCCAAAGAGCCCAGAACAACCTCCAAAGAAATTAAAGGTGAACTCCAAGGCCAAGATACATCAGTGTCAGATCGCACCATTCGTTGTTGTTTGAGCCAAAGTGGACTTCATGGGAGACGACAGCACTGCTGAAAAAAATCATAAAAAAGTGAGACTGGAATTTGCAAAAATGCATGTTGACAAGCCACAAAGCTTCTGGGAGAATGTCCTTTGGACAGATGAGACCAAACTGGAGCTTTTTGGTAAGGCACATCAACTCTATGTTCATAGACTCAAAAACCAAGCATACGAAGAAAAGAACACTGTCCCTACGGTGAAACATGGAGGAGGCTCAGTAATGTTTTGGGGCTGCTTTGCTGCATCTGGCACAAGGTGTCTTGAATGTGTGCAAGGTAAAATGAAATCTGAAGACTATCAAGGCATTCTGGAGAGAAATGTGCTGCCTAGTGTCAGAAAGCTTGGTCTCAGTCGCAGGTCATGGGTCTTCCAACAGGACAACGATCCAAAACACACAGCCAAAAACACCCAAGAATGGCTGAGAGAAAAGCGTTGGACTATTCTAAAGTGGCCTTCCATGAGCCCAGATCTGAATCCCATTGAACATCTGTGGAAGGAGCTGAAACATGCCATTTGGAGAAGACACCCATCAAACCTGAGACAACTGGAGCAGTTTGCTCATGAGGAGTGGGCCAAAATACCTGTTGACAGCTGCAGAACGCTCATTGACAAATACAGAAATCGTTTAATTGCAGTGATTGCCTCAAAAGGTTGTGCAACAAAATATTAAGTTATGGGTACCATCATTTTTGTCCAGGCCTGTTCATTAGTTTGTTTTTTTAAATAATTATGTTAATCAGCAATTCAAAAGTGATGGCTGATTTTGATTGTTTAATTTTCAATAAATTTTTATTTATTGTTACTTTTGTAAGTTTCAAGCGAATTTCAGTGAGAATTGTGGGTTTTTCCTTCTTTAACTGAGGGGTACCAACAATTTTGTCCACGTGTGTAGTTGGTGTCCTCCCAGTAAACACACTGTTGTCGTCTGTGGTTTAACTGGCCTTCAAGCTGTTTAAAGCGATCTCTGCTATTTTCTCAGGGGTTCAACTGAGGCCAAATCATGTTTTTATACATGAGTTTATTCCAGAGGTAGAGCCGTCCACATGTGACCAGGTGGACGCGCATTGATGCCATTTCGATGCGCTCTTGTACGCGCCGACATGTGGGTTGCGGGTAGCGGGTAGTCTGAGCACCCGCTACCCGCGATCGCAAAATACCAGGTTTGCGGAAAGGGCAAAAGACACACCCATTGACACACCTATAAAGTGAGTAAAGGAGTCGGCATAACGGGTAGCAGCTTTAGAGAGCGGAAGATTGTATTAGCGGTTAGCGAAGGTTCCTAAACCCGCAGTTTGCAGGTAGTGGGTGGTGCTAGCGGGTAAGGGGAAGGGTACGATCGAGGCCCAAGTGTCTAGAAGAAAGGAGGAGGACTGGCTTTATTAGTGAACCAGAGATGGTGGGATCCCGCACATGTGACTGTCCAGGAACTGTCCGGGATCCTTAAGGAAGCGGACCTTGATCCGTCCTACCAACGTTATCCTGGCTCATTCAGCTGCACAAACACCAAAGCAGACTGTCAGACCAGACGTAACTAATCCTGGTCGATCACAGATTTACTGATTTGGATATGGAGAGAAGGTGTGTTTCTTACGTTGCACCAAGTGAGAAACAGCTGATAATAAAAATGTATGAGTTTAAACTCCTAATCTTTAAAAAAGGGAACAGGGCCGTCAATAATCAACCAGAGTCTGAATGGCAGAGTTTATCGAACAGATTAAATGTTATAATCTAGTTTATAGGCTCAATTTATATTACACTCCTTCTCTTCTCTATCAACTGTGTGAGTGTGTTTTTATACAAATATAAATCTAAGGCACCAGTCACATCTAACAGTCTGGTAGACTCGGTTCAATCGGTGACTCGGTTCAATCGGTGACTCGGTTCGATCTGGGACTTGGTTCGATCGGGGACTTGGTATGATCGGGGACTCGATTCAATCGGGGACTCAGTTCGATCGGGGATTCCGTTTGATTGGGGACTCGGTTCGATTCAGGGACTCAATTTAAATTTAAATAATTAAAAAATAACTTATTTTGTTGGTGATCTATTAGAATTGGGTAATTTTGACTTGGCTGGATTTAATTTAATGAGCCAAGAGGTTCGAGAACATCCCAAAATAAACTCTGAACATGGAAATACATGCTAATATTATTCCTGAATATCCTAATAATGTCAGTTATTACAGAAACACTGGCCGCTTGGAAAGAGGTTAATTGTGCCTTTTGTTGAAATTATCCACGTTCTTAACTGATTATCTAAATGTTCTGCTGTTTGACAATATATATGTCATCTATACAGGACTGTCTCTTTATCAGCATTAAAACGTCCAACGACAACGTCAGAAACATTGTTGAAAATGTCTTCATTCTACGTTTATATCTGCTCAAATATCCTTAAAGATTAAGGTGAATGTTGTTATTGCTGCCATCTACTGGTCAGTAAAATAAAAGTCATTTAAATTTATTCAGAATTTTTATCCAGGTAAAACTATTTTAATGAATAAGTAACTTCATTCAAGTTAAGAAAATTTTTCTCTTTTTTTCATTGTTTCCTGTTTACAGATGTCAATATTTGCCCTACCTTGTGAACTTTCTTGTTAAATTAATGTCATTAAAATAAAGTGAATTTAGTTTGCTCCAGTTACGATCCGACATGAAACTGTCTCCTGTCAGAAAGATCATCTAACCAGGTTCATCGATGTCCAGAATGAAGTTGATCATCACCCTCATCACAGACTTTACTGCATCTGCAGGTTCTGATCATCAACAACTGAATATTATTGATGAAACAGATCAGGACAGATTCCTGACATCAGTAAAACATCAGCCTTCCTCAGGTCATTTAACCAGGACTGGACCGGAGTTGAGCAGGGTCAGAATTACTAATTACAATTAGTTTGTTATATATTAATGCAGGCTTATGAGAACAAGGAAACAAACACACAGAAGTTGGTGAATGACTTTTCATTAAATGTGTTTTTAGTCACAGAAGAGAAATTCAGCATGGAGAAATCTGATTATCCTGGTCCAGACAAGGACAGCTGACCAGAATAAGTCTTATCCTGCTTTCATGCAACTGACTGGAGAACAAGTTCATCCAGGATAACTGACATATCCCGGCTTAATCCCTGATCTTGGTTCCCTGCAACAGTCCTCTAATGAGCTCTTCGATTGCAGTCTCAAAACAAGAAAAAATAATAAGATGAAGAATACTTGAAGTGCTCACCGGGCACGACGAAGTGAACCACATATCCAGAACCAACGTAAAGAGCCCAGTGCTGATATCCATGACGAAAGATCTCAATCAGGTCTCCAGGCTGCACCTCCTTTCCATACTTCAAGGAAGAAACAGAAAGAAATAATAAATGAAATGAAATTAAAAATGTAAAGCTGAAAGACTGAACACAGCTGTAAACAAAGCAGCTGTTGGTTTTAACACAAGTTGAACAAAAGCAAATTAAACTTTGAAATCAAATAATAATAATAAAGCCCTTTTAAATGGCAAACATTCAATGAAAGACCGACAGAAACAACAAAGATAGAAAAGAACCAAACTGTGATTTCCCAACCATGTCTCTGTATATCTTGGTTGTGGCCTTGGTTGTGGACCGTGAACTGGTAGAATCTGGAAAAACACAACAGAACATTAGCTAGGTTGTTGAAAATGGCCTGAAGACAGCAACACAATGACGATGATGAGAATGATGGACTCACTAGAAGTTGAGTTTGAGGTTGAGGTTGAGGTTGAGGTTGAGGCTCCCATGATGCAGCAAAAGTGGCTTAACTCAGGATGAGTGATGGGTTTTATGGTGCTGAAAGAAGCCAAATAAAATCATTAACACTCCTTCTCTTCTCTATCAGCTGTCTGAGTGTCTTTTTATACAAATATAAATCTAAGGCACCAGTCACATCTAACAGTCCGGTAGACTCGGTTCATTCGGTGACTCGGTTCGATCGGGGACTCGCTTCGATCGGGGACTTGGTTTGATTGGGGACTCTGTTCGATCGGGGACTCAGTTCGATCGGGGACTCAGTATGATCGGGGACTCGGATCGATTAGGGACTAGGTTCTATCGGGGACTTGATTTGATCGGGGACTCGGTTCGATCGGAGACTCGGTTTGATCGGGGACTCGGTTCAATCTGGGACTCGGTTTGATCGGGGACTTGGTTTGATCGGGGACTTGGTTCGATTGGGGACTCGGTATGATCGGGGACTTGATTTGATCGGGGACTCGGTTCGATCGGGGACTCGGTTTGATCGGGGACTCGGTTCAATCTGGGACTCGGTTTGATCGGGGACTTGGTTTTATCGGGGACTCGGTTCAATTGGGGACTCGGTATGATCGGGGACTCGGATCGATTGGGGACTCGGTCCGATCGGGGACTCGGTTTGATAAGGGACTCGGATCGATTGGGGACTCGGTTCGATCGGGAACTCGGTTTGATCGGGGACTCGGTTTGATTGGGGACTTGGTTCGATCGGGGACTCGGTTTGATCGGGGACTCGGTTTGATCGGGGACTCGGTTTGATCAGGGACTCAGTTCGATTGGTGACTCGGTTTGATCGGAAACTCGGTACGATCGGGGACTCGATATGATTCAGGGACTCAGTTCGATCAAGGACTCAGTTTGATCGGGGACTTGGTTCAATTCAGGGACTCAGTTCGATCGGGGACTCGGTTTGATCGGAAACTCGGTTTGATCGGAAACTCGGTACGATCTGGGACTCGATATGATTCAGGGACTCAGTTCGATCAAAGACTTGGTTCGATCGGGCATTCGGTTCGATTCAGGAACTCAGTTTGATCGGGGACTCAGTTTGATCAGGGACTCAGTTCGATCGGGGACTCGGTTCGATTCAGGGACTCGGTTCTATCGGGGACTCGGTATGATCAGGGACTCAGTATGATTCAGGGACTCGGTTCTATCAGAGACTCGGTTCTATCAGAGAGTCGGTTCTATCAGGGACTCGGTTCTATCGGGGACTCGGTTCTATCTGGTACTCGGGTCTATCGGGGACTCGGTTCTATCGGGGACTCAGTTCTATCGGGGACTCGGTATGATCAGGGACTCAGTATGATTCAGGGACTCGGTTCTATCTGGGACTCGGTTCTATCAGAGACTCGGTTCTATCAGGGACTCGGTTCTATTGGGGCTGTAACATTCAGGTCCCAGTTTGCTTTCACGCTGAGCTTTGACACTGAACCTTTGAATAACGTGTTCCCCTTCTCACCTGTGGTGGCGCTGCATCAAGAATTACTGAAGAAGAAGCCAAGTTGTTAACAAGGGTCCAATCAATACCCTTTCTGAATGTTACTCATTTATGTTTATGTTTGATTAATATGCAGGGTCCACTTTTTCCTATAGTTTTTTTTGTTCCTACGTTGTTTAACAGTGGCCCAGTAACAGCATAGCAACCGTTTAGCCAATCACAAGTTGTTTTCTTTCCCAACCAATCAGAAGTTAGTTTAGATCTGCACAGCTTTGGGCGCATTCAGTGATCAGGCAGCTCCACTCGTGGGCACAAGCTCCGTTTTCCCTCGAGGATATTTTCTTTATTCATCATCATTCCACCTGTGGGTTCATGTGTCCATGAGAGTGTAAGTCTGTTCACCTCATATGAGTATTTATTTGTTGCTTTATTTCAGTTTAGTTTAGTTTTCAGTTCTTTACTGCTGCCGGTCAGCCCATGCTCCGTGCACCTGCGTTGTTGCTGTTTTCTCAGATTAACCCTTTTTTTGCCAAACCTAATTTGCTTCTATGGGAAAGTTGTTTTTGGTTGCAATTTGTGGTCTCCATTTATTCTGTTTATGTGATGGGCATTTTGTGACTTTGTTGTTTGGATATAATTGATCAGAGGTTCATATTATTACCTTAATGTTTTATTGTGATATTTCATTTGTATATATAATTATGCATAGCTTATTATTTCTTCTTCTATTTGTAGAAACCATGAACACCATGATCAATAAGCATGTTCAAGAACCTTTCTCCTCAATAAAGAGTGGCATGAGAGCGTGAATCCAGTCGTTTATTGTTCTGGCCGAACAACCTGGGGAGATTGAATATCCAGAATTCAGTCCTGATTACAGTCCTTATCCGAGGTCACAAGTTTGGGTCTCCTTCCCGACACCTCCAATACACAGGTCAAACAGAGAACAAGAAACCTGGCTCATCTATTGGTCAATGCAGGACAACTTCTGTTTCCACCACATAAACTAAACATGGAGCTGCATCACTTTATAGCAGTCTGGGTTTTTTTTAAATGTTATTTTATAAAAACCACATATATACAACTGTGATATATTTTCTTCAAACCAAACTTGTATCAAAGCTTTTACCTCGTCCTCACTCCACATCTGACCAAGAGTCTTTTCTCCCAGCTATTGTGCTACACTACACCTGCGTTTGTGTTCAGACTGTGTTTACCCACGATGCCTTGCATTGTAGTCCACCTCCTCCATTTGGTTTACTTGAAGCGGACCGAGACCTGTGTATTTAGGTGAACCAGACTTCGCTCCTCTGGTTCTCATCAGAGTCCGATGAGAACACAAACTGTGGTCCATTTAAAGCGGACCAGACAGGGCTGCTGATGGGGACTGACGAGTCCTGACCAGAAAGACCCAAAACAGCCAATGACAGTGATAAATCACCAAGGCTACACTCACCGCCCACTTTATTAGCTGTTCAGCTGCTTATCAATACAAATATCTAATCAGCCAATCACATGGAAGAAAATCAATGAATTTATTTATGTAGACGTGGTCAAGAGAACTTTCTGAAGTTCAGAAGGATGTACCTGGTGATGCTGTCATGACAACATGGACCAGAACCTCTGAGGAACGTTTCCAACAGTTGGTTGAGTCTGTGACACCAAGAATGAAGAGTTCTGAAGGTTCTAACAAGTGTCACATGTTTCCAACACCTGGAACCAACAACCAACAACACCTACATATGCATAACGTATTTTCTGGACTATAAGCCGCTACTTTTTGTCCCACGCTTTAAACCATGAGGCTTATACAGAGATGTGGCTTTTCTATGAATTTTTCTTCATCCTTCAGGGGGCGCTCTAGCAGGAAGTGCAAAAAACAAAAAACAGTAGAGTAGTTAAAGGCTTTTCTGTTTTTGTTCAGTAGCCTATGTTGTCTAGGCTACTCTACATTCATTTTGTGAGCATCAATACCTGTTATTATTGGACAAACTGATTAATCCAGGTGTGTCTAACCATTGTAGCTACTCAGACACACCTGGATTTATCAGTTTGTCCAGTCAGTTTGTTGGTTCCCAGCAGATTGAGAGGATCCAAGATGGTGGAGTGAGCAGTCGCAACTCAGCAGGTTCGATATAAAAGCATTGTTTTTGTCCTGTGAGCCTTTCAGTGCAATTACTTTTCTTTTTTTTTTAGTTAAATAAGCCACCTATTTGTGTAACTGTATTATTTTGGGTCTATTTTGAAATCCCCTACAAGTTATTCAAACACTTGTGAAGTGTGTTTCTGCAACGTTAACGTCTGGAATGTTAACAGGTTAAACAACTTTGAAAAGAAAATTGAGATGAACGCGGCGGCTATAAACGAGAACAAGGAGGTTATTGTCGTGCTGCAGAAGCAAGTTGACGGTTTACGGAAGGAAAACAAAACCCCTTAGAAGTGCATGTGAGGAGCATGCCCGATATAAACGGAGGTGGAACCACTGTCTGTGGATCGACTTCGCGACTGTGTGGATACTGTTCATCGCCTGGGAAAAAGAAATGACCCGGTAACTAATAATAACAATCCTTTTTGAACAAGTATGATCTAAATTATCACGCAGAATTTAAGAAGGTTTGTCATGGCCTGGTCGCCATGGCAGCCCTGTGTGTGTATGTGTGTGTCAAGTTGGCGTCTCTCCCTGTCTTTAGTGGTTCCTGTTTTACTTTGAAAGGTCTGTCTTGTCTCTATTGTTTTATGCTTTGCCTCCTTCCCCTTGTTACCCTGATTCCCTGCACCTGCCTGTTGTTTATTCCTCTGTGTATTTAAGTCCTGTCATTTTCCCCTGTTCTCTGTGGGTCCATGTTTGCAGTCATGCTCGTTTTTCCTCTCGTCATCTCCATGGATTGAGTTAAGTTTATGTTTTTGTATTTTGAGATTTTTGATACTTTGCATTTTGGATCTTTTGGACATTTGTATTTTTGTTTAATAACCCTTGTTAGATCCCCCAGGTGTGGTTCAGCCTCTGACTAGCAGAGTCTGTCACCGGGACCAGCTCTCCGTCTCTTCGGGTAAGAAGTTGCGGTCTAGGGGGGTTCACCTCGCTAGTTTTCCTCAACTTATTTAAGCTGGTGTCAAGGAGATACGCCTAGCTCTCACTGCATACAATTCCAAATGCCTACCCTGCTTACCCCAATAACTGACCTAAGAGGAATAGCCTGGTGGCTCAAAGTCCAGCTATGGGTCATGTTTGTTAACTGCAGCTCTCCCCTTATGATCTGGGCTCTTGTTACCGGCTTGGATAAGTTTAGTAGCTTGGACAGCAAGCCCCAAGGATATGTGACAATATTGGGCTAGAGTAACCGTTAAGAACCTTTGTTGTTAGTGCAGAGGCATACCGAAGTCTTCACAATTGTGGGTACAGATGTAATTTCCACCATGACCTCTTATGATAGTTTTATATTTATTTCAGATTAGCAAGGTTAAGCAGCAGCATTCATTAGTTAAACAAACTCTAATTTTACTTGGAAAAGACAAATTAAGCTGTGGCTTACAAATCGATTCATCTGGTTGGTCCAAGGACAGGCTGGGATGTAAGCAAATGGCCACTTTGTGTTGTCAAGGCTGCTGATGCAGGGTAGAGAGAGAGCGCACGGTCAGGCCCGCGGGAACTCTGATATCTGGCCCCCCTCCTCCTTACTAGCAGTGAGCTAGGCTAACCCAAAAAGGCTCTAATTATTCTTCAGAAGTTGGGAAACTAGGTCGATCCTGTTCTGAGCGTCTTCTATCTTCTTTTCTTCTTTCTTGAAGAATTCCCCCCAGGTTATCCCTCCGGATGGTGGTCAGCTCTCCTTGGTCTCAGCTTGGTCCTTCTTTGGTTCTTCTTCTCCTCCTCTGGAAAACACCCCAGGAAACAACCCCGAATTCTCCTGATTCCCTCTTTTTATGCTATCCTCTATCTCTCTCACCAGCCTGCATCAGCCTGCAAAATGTCCCTGTTTTGGTCTCCTACAACTGTTAATTGGTCGACTCACATTTGTATAGGCATACATAATTTCCCCAAACTCACATAACACTTCTGATTGGTTATCCACATATACAGAGGCGTGCATAATTTTACATAACCCTCCTTATTTTGGTTATACATCATGCATAATTCACAGACAGTGCCACACAGTCATTTGATACGTACAGACAATCAGCAGAGGCGTTCACCTAATTATCATGACATCATGTGACTCCTCACAAGGTTACCTTGTTTTTCTTGGTCAAATAGCTCGTTAAACTAAAGCTAATCAGCTAAAGCTAACCCTTATTTAATGACCTATGCACCATGGTCTGTCCCACAATTTTATTAACTGACGAATTGCTGGATTTATTTGTTTAATACCCAGAATATGCGCTCATTCACCATGTTTCTGCACAAAGCCCACAGGGGCACCAGGGGCAGGGGCGCCAGCCTCCCTGAGGTCAGCCTACACTGCCATTCTCGCACCTGGCTGACCCAGCACTAGCCACGGCTACGCTGATGTGTATTGCTAGAATCTTATTGTTTACAAATGACGGACTCCTCTCCTGCTTTTCTTGTGTCTTCGTAGCCCAGAGCTGCAGAAATATTTTGACTAACTAGTTTGTTGACATTCCACAGAGGAACACCACGGTCCAACTCTGCTGCTGACACTACAGATGCACAGTGTCTCGACCCAACGAGAAATGTTAATCATACAGAATTAACATAGATCTATTACATTATTACATTACTACATTACAAAATCAACTAAATCATCTTGTTCCTGATTATTGATTAGGATCACACATTTCATTGATTAGAGATTGATTACAAATCACACTAGTTACCACATTTCTTACTCCGCTACACTATGAAATCTCTTCAACAGAGCTGAGATGATTCCAACTTCCTTTGGGTCACTTGATACCCTTTTTGCTTGTAAATCTCCTGCTCTTTGGTCCTTCCTCAGCCACTGCAAACCATGACAGTTTTATTCCCAAACAGCATCTCTGAGATGTTTCATGTTGAAATGAACTGATGAACCAACCAGTTTAAGGTTTCACAGTTAAATAAACATTGTTAAGTAATAATCTGCTGGACAGAAAAATGTCTCCTTCTGGAGTTTTAGGGACATAAAGGATGAATCCAAACTGTTATGGTGAAATAATTCTCCTCAGACTTGTGCTGATGAGGTGGTCTGTTGGTCTGAATCAGATCTGTAAAGCAGTGGGACGTCCCAGTCATGTAGGACAGTAGGTCCAGAACTGGACTGAACAACAGAGTCCTGAGACTGGAACCACAAACACCTGAGTTCAGGACTTCAGAACAAACCAGTTCATGGTTGGTTCTCTTCCAGATCCTCATCTTGCTGATCACATGATGCTGTTGAATCTCTGACTGAAATACAGTTGACAGCATCTCATTTCTCACATGTTACTGATCTGATCTGACACCTTTTGCATACAAATGGAGAATAAATTTACTGAAAATCCGGCCATCGCTAAGTCTTGTTGTTTAAGGTTAATTGTTGATCTGACTCAGAGTCCTTCGTCTTTTAGAGACGAGAACAGAGACGATCATTTTACCACCACAAAAACTCAAGGCTGATGTACCTGATCAACATGGGTTTTTATCCAGAACATCTCAGACAGTTGGACAAGTTCTGGACATCTCACCATCAGACAACAGTTGAAACAAGTTCTGCTGAAGCTGAACTGAGGACTGGTGAAGCTCCGATCGATCACCAGACCAGCTGATGTTGAGTGAACCGACTGCAGCCTTCAGGTCCTCAGGGCTTTTCAGAAACCAGTCCTGATGGAGGTCCAGGTGAAGTCAGTCAGCCTGAAAGACTGCAGACCAACCTGGAGGGTTTCCATCTGAAGGAGCTGCTGTCATGGAGAGAGACCAACGAGCTGGAGGTCCATACAGCTCATAGTCACAGCAGCTGCTCAAAGTGATAAACTGATATTAATACCAACTCTTAGATGATCTAGGGTCCATCAGGGTCACCACACCTCACCACGCCTTCCAAATAACAAACTCCAAGCAGCAGATTGATGGAGAATCTCCAAACACATCAGTAGAAAAAACGTTTCAACAGCAGAATAGAGGAGACAGAATATAAGTGGTAACTGAAGGATCATCCTGCAGCTGTGAGACCTGGTGACAACTTCTACCAGACATCAGGTTGTAGCAGGAACTAAGAGGTCACTTTCTAAAACCATGAGACAATAACAACATCATAAAGACAGATGTTTCAGCTCCATCTCTCCCTCTTAGTTATTCAGCTGCTGGTGAGCACAAACGTCTTCCTAACCTAGTTTTTCCAACTCCACTTCTCCACTTTGATTTACCTTCGTGTGACTCGTAACATGTGGTCTGAGGAAGCTGCTCCTGGATCTGGTCCTGGTCTTGTCACAGTCCTGAATTTGCATGTGTTCTTTTCTAAACCTGCAACCTGCCATCAACTTGTTGTCGTCATTTCAGACGGAGATGGAGGCTTTAATTTAATTTAGGCTTCTACAAATGATTTTCATCCAATAATTAAACAATTTATGCCAGTTAGTTAATGTGGAAGAGAAATGAGGAGATTCTTTAGCATTTTCAAGCTTCCTGCTAGGGTTATATATATATTTTAAATATTATATATATATATATATATATATATATATATATATATATATATATATATATATACATATGTGTGTGTGTGTGTGTGTGTGTGTGTGTGTGTGTGTGTACAGCTGAAACCAGGAGTTTGCATATTTTCCATCCACAAAGACGTAACTTTCTTTTCTCACTCTCTGAAATTCTGAAATTAAATTAAACTAAACTTTTCCTGTTTTTGTTTGTTCAGTTTGGATTACCAAAATTATTTATGTTTCTTAATGTCAGAATATTGAGGAACATTTTTACAGAAAGAGAAATAAAACAGAAAGAAGTAAAATCCTCTGATGTCTCTCACCATCCTGACAGAACCGTTCATGTCTGTTTTATTTTTATGAACACAAATAACATTTATCTACAGCTCATTAAAATAAGTCTTTTAAGAAATGAATGTCCTTGAGTCATTAAAATATCAAAAATAATGATCTACTGACTGCTGTCAGCATAGCCGCAGGAACATGTTCTCAGCAGGGGGTGCTGGGAGTCTGAGACTGCATGTGTGTTTATGTATATATATATATATATATATATATATATATATATATATACAGTCATGGAAAAAATTATTAGACCACCCTTGTTTTCTTCAGTTTCTTGTTCATTTTAATGCCTGGTACAACTAAAGGTACATTTGTTTGGACAAACATAACGATAACCACAAAGATTGCTCATAAGAGTTTTATTTAAGAGCTGATATCTTACCATTTTCCATGGTTTTCTTGATTATAACCTAAATCACTTAAGTTTTTACATCAATAGCTATGGCGTTGTACTGCCAAAAACACTGCTTTTATGCATTCAGTGTTTTCTTTTCTGTCTGTTTTAGTCACATGATGACGTTTAGTTGTACCAGGTATTAAAATGAACAAGAAAGTGAAGAAAAAATGGTGGCCTAATAATTTTTTCCATGACTGTATATATATATATATATATAGAATATATATAGAGATATATAGATATATATATATATATATATATAGATATATATATATATATATATATATATATATATATATATATATATATATATATATATATATATATATATATATATATAAAATTGTGTGTGTGCGCCATACCAACTGTCACTCAAATAAATAGAACATTAGATTTAAATAATAAAGTAACGTCAACCGGTCCCACAAAACTATTTTATTTAAATTTGAAGAATACTAGATGACTAAATTTCAGCAAACCTTCTAAATTAAATTCTACATAATACAGTTATGTTGAATTTACTGAATACTACTACGTTGAATTTATTAATCATTATGTTGAATTTAATAAACATTATTACGTTAAATTTAATGATAGTTGTTAAATTTACTAAACACTATTACGTTGTATTTATTGATCGTTGTTGAATTTACTAAACACTATTACGTTGTATTTATTGATCGTTGTTGAATTTAATAAACACTATTACGTTGTATTTATTGATCGTTGTTGAATATAATAAACACTATCACGTTGAATTTATTAATCATTATGTTGAATTTGCTAAACACTATTTCGTTGAATTTAGTAAATTCAACATAACGATCAGTAAACATCACATTGAAATTATGGACCACCATTTTGTTCCATTTACAACAATCCTTTATGTTACATATACTAAACATAAGTTAATTGTATTCATGTTTTGGGACTTCAATAAATACCACTTCAATCAATTGAAATTCACATTTATTTATTTACTTATAACAGCATAGGCCAGTTGTATACAAATTGAAAATTAACACAAAAATAAAGTGCACCAGTGAGGTGTTAGGGAACAGTGAGCCACCAGAACACGTAACAAACTAGCAAAATACATACTATAGGAGTCATTTTTCAACACTGACACCTAGCATATACTTCTATCCAACAATGTCATTTTTAAACATATTTCTAACAGAACAAGTTGTGATGAGAATGTGTTGTTCTGGAAATTAAAACCAAACATACATGTTGAAACAGCTCTTTAAACCTTCACCACATACTTGCTGAAAATACAATAACTTAAAGTTGCATAAAAGAGAAAAAGGTAAAAATAAAAATAAAAAATGAATAAAAAGATGGAAGTAAAAATAAGTCTTTGGCTGCATTTAACTACACTCCAACTGCTAGCAGTCATTGGCACGACTGGTGCAAGAACATGGTAAACTCCTTTATCTTACTCATATAATTTACCTTTGAGGACCTGGACCTTCCGTGACAGTTTCTGTCCATCCATGTCCATCTATGTCCAGCAACACCTTCTAAATGAATTCATAGGTGTATTTGAGGTTACTGGGGAAGAGAATGAAGTATTTATGACGATCTGTTTTAACAGTAGTAAGTGTCTCAAATGGTCTTATTGTCACGCTTTTTTAAAAAGACATTCATAGCAGTTCAAAATGTCTTAAGGTGTTTACCAATAATCCAAATATAAATCAACAACAATGATAGAAAATCAGGAAGCAGAAGATACTTGTACATCAGAAGCTGAAACTACATCATGACATTTTAGGTCAGATTTGATAAAGAAAAATTATCCTCTAAATAATTATTTCAGCTCTTAATGGGCTCCAGGCACAGCAGCACTACTTCTGGAACTTAATACACATACAACTTAATACATGTTGGACCACTCAGACTACTGGCACACCTGGATTAATCACTTTGTCCAGTAATGCAAGACTTTATTTAACGCAGCACGGTGGCTTAGTGGTTAGCACTGTTGCCTCACAGCTAGAAGGTTCCTGGTTATACTAAATATCCAAAACAGCAAATGTTCCACCCAAGGATTCATATCACAGCATTTTGAAACTCACCAGGGACTCTTTTATGAGGTCATCAGGACTTTCATTGATGTAAACACTTAACGCTTTCAGGATACATTCTCTTTGTTTTTCAACAGAAGGATTCTGTGGAAGAGAAATGAACCCTCACAATCTACACACAAACAGTCTGCGCACATCTTTAGGACACAGGTTTCCTGTACTGGGGTTATTTTTCTATAATCACTCATGAGAAAATTAACAAGAACACAAAACTAATATGCTGACTTCTAAATGCCTGGGAATATAGTTATGCACAAAAACAATACAGATTCAGGGTGGAGGTGATCAGAGTGTTCAATCTAGTCCACTTAAACCTCTTTAAAGGTAAGTACGGCAGGTACAGTTAAGTATGACGGATTCCAACAAGTAAAATTATAAAAATAAAATAGGTTTAGAGATATGCACCTTATGGAGGTACTAAGGTTTTGTGGGTTATTTCTTTTCTTTCTGCTGTAGTAGAATAAAAAAATAGATCTATAAATACATCATGTAAATTCTGTTAAAATTAAGATGTAATAACAGAATGTATTTATTAGGCCTGTAACAGTACAATGTATTCATACCGAACCGTACCGAACAGACCTTTGGTACGGTTCGGAACGGTTCGGTACGGTTCAGTGCTGTACTAAACGAATACAGTCAGTTTATATGCGTTTTATATGCAGCCATCACAGACCTAGAAGAATAGATCGCAGCACCTGTTCTAGTCTAGGTCTGTGCATGCTACGCGTGGCAATTTAATATTCATTAGATACCTGTACGTGATTGGAGCAGTAAAGGGGAGGCTCTTTAATATTCATAAAGAAACTGTTTCGTGATTCATGCTCTTGTGACCATGTGGGGGGGTGGCGTCGCACGGCGACCCAGATTAGATTACAGCGACAAGAAAGAAAACGCCCATAGTGTAAACTCCACTAATATCTGCTTTCAAGCATCCTTTCAATCACAGTTCAGATCGGGCTAAAGCCATAAAAACATCCACTGGTGCTTTTATAACATAGGACTTTAAACCATATACCTTTATGGTACATTGTACATTGACAATTTTTTGGTTAATAAACAACACACTGTGAAAGAAAATGGTTTTGCATTTTGCTCCCATACTGCACCGAAAATGTACTGGACCGTGACCCCAAAACCGAAGTAGTAAATACCGAACCGTGATTTTTGCATACCATCCATCCATCCATTAACTTCCCCTTGATCAGGAGTCGGGTCGCAGGGTCAGCAGCTTCAGCAGCTTCAGCAGCTTCAGCAGAGGTCCAGACCTCCCTCCCATCAGCTGCTTCCACCAGCTCCTCTGGGAGAATCCCGAGGTGTTCCCAGGCCAGCTGAGAGACATAATCTCTCCAGCGGGTCCTGGGTCTTCCCCGTGGTCTTCTCCCAGTTGGACATGCCCGAAAAACACCTCTCCAGGGAGGCATCTGGGGGGCATCCTAACCAGATGAACCACCTCAGCTGGCTCCTCTCGATGTGAAGGAGCAGCAGCTCTACTCTGAGTCCCTCCCAAATGACTGAACTTCTCACCTTATCTCTAAGGGAGAGTCCAGCCACCCTGCGGAGAGAAAACTCATTTCCACCGCTTGTATCCATGATCTCATTCTTTCGGTCACTACCCACAGTTCATGACCACAGGTGAGGGTTGGAACAAAGATCGACCGGTAAACAGAGAGCCTTGCCTTTTGACTGGTACAGAGTCACCACCACAGCAGACGCTGCACCAATCCGTCTGTCGATCTCCTGCTCCTTTCTTCATCACTAGTGAACAAGACCCCGAGATACTTAAACTCCGAAACTCCTCCACTGGAGGCAGAACCTCTCCCGACCCGGAGGAGGCATTCTACCCTTTTCAGACTGAGTACCATGGTCTCAGATTTGGAGGTGCTGGTTCTCATCCCTGCTGTGAACCGCTCCAGTGAGAGCTGCAGATCCCCACTCGATGGCGCCAACAGGACCACGTCATCTGCAAACAGCAGAGACGAGATCCTGACACCACCGAACCGGAACTCCTCCGCTCCTTGGCTGCGCCTAGAAATTCTGTCCATAAACGTTATGAACAGAATCGGTGACAGAGATCAGCCCTGGCGGAGTCCAACTCTCACTGAAAACGGGTTCTGTCCTGGTCGTGGACCACTGGACCAGCTCTATACCCTCACTAGGCTCCTGGGGGGATCATGGGAATTTGCCCAACTAGTCCACATGTGTTTTGTGGACTTGGAGAAGGGATTTGACTGTGTCCCTCGGGACATCCTGTGGGGGGTACTCCAGGAGTATGGGGGTCCTGTGGGGGGTACTCCAGGAGTATGGGGTCCTGTGGGGGGTACTCCAGGAGTATGGGGTCCTGTGGGGGGTACTCCAGGAGTATGGGGTGCTGGGACCGTTGTTACGGGCTGTCCAGTCCCTGTACAGATGGAGTGGGAGCTTGGTCCACATTGCCGGTTGTAAGTCGGATTTGTTTGCATACCGTTACACCCCTAATATTTATAATAAATTTCAGTTATTTAGTTACTGTTCATTAGGATATACATAAATAAGTGTTCAGAATTTTAACTATGCTACTTAAATAATGTTCATACTTTAGGGACTTGCAGAGTGAAGACACCAATGTTTACCCCTAACCCTGTCATTTAAGATGTTGCTAGATTATATTTAGGAAAAAATTGTTTTAGTGAACATGGACAATTCTGTCAAGCGTTTCAGAACACTTATGATTTCATGCAAATACCCACCTTACTCATGGCTGCCAGGATCCCTGATATCTTTAGTCCTGCTGTTTCCCCTTCTTTCAGAAGATTTTCAACAACGGATCTGTGTAATGATCCAGTTAGAACATGAAGGTGGACACCAGCGGCTTCATTGTAATGTGGGTAAATTCAGCATGCGGCTGTTTGTGAGGTAACCGCTCAACTCTAGCCAGTTAAGAACCACTCTCCTATTGTGACTGCTACTTCTGAATCGCTGACTTTTTACCCATCATGGAAGTTCAGTGTTATAAATTGTATAAAACTACCAGAACATAATTCTACTGACACTACCAAAATAACATGCTATTCAAATGTGCAAGGTTTCTGTAACATTCATCTAAAATAGGGTTTCTCAACGGGGGCGGTACCGCCCCCCAGGGGGCGTTCTGAACCTTTAGGGGGGCGCTGGAAACGTCAGGGCTGAGAGGGGGGCGCTCAGGAACAAATGAGGGCCACGCCTTGAGAACTCTATTTTAACTTCCATGGTTTCTCAAGGTTTTTTTTATAGGTAAAATCTTTTATGTTTCAATAAAATGTTGTGCTCAGATTTCCTTTCAAAAAATAAAGTTGATGTCTGAGACCAAAACCCTGAATCTGCTGCCTTCATGACCCGTAAAATCTCCTTTTCTCTCTACGTCACAATCAGACGAGCCGAGCGGGATCGGTCGCCATAGTAACACCCGTGTCAGGATTAAAATTATCTGAGGACTGTTTAAACTTTATGACGTGAAGGAATACTCTCCTTTTATGACAGTGAGTTCCTCAGCTTAGGTTTATGACTTCAATTACTGTAACATCCTCCCCGACCCCCACCAACAGTTTGCGACCCCAGATAAACAGTTCGTTTATTAACCCGGACTGTAAGACTGGAGAGCTGGTCACCATCTGGATTTTCGGAGAGAATCCAGATGGATGAAGAAGAGAAATGGTCCGCCTCTTGGAAACTTTAAAAACCAGAGACTTTACATTCGGTGTGCATTTGTCCATGGCAGCATCTCAGTGGTGTTGTGGACAAGTGTACCTTCGGCCGATTGAAATATTCTGCATGGCATATTAATTATTTGTATTCATGATTGTATTAAACTCTTTGATTGACCTTTGTTTCTGGTCTAGTCAATAGGCACCAGATAAAAGAACACGGGGAAATACTTTCAGTTTCTAGTCTCGTCACTAGGCACCAGATAAAAGAACATGGGGAAATACTTTCAGTTTCTAGTTTTGTCAATAGGCACCAGATAAAAGAACACGGAGAATTACTTTCAATTCTCAGAAATTCAGGCTCATAGTCCAGAAGATCAACTGAAAAGGTTTCGGTCCCAGTGCAACTAAAGTATTATAATATTATGTCTATGTAATTACCTTTATTTCCATTTCCACAAATTAAAATCCATGCTTACATACACACGCACATTTTTCATTTTTTCCCTGGGGGGGGGACTTAAGAGCATCATGGCGGCTCAGGGGGGCGTTTGTTCAAGATTGAGAACCACTGATCTAAAACAACAAAATTACTGCTGACAGGCCCAGTGTGGCCAAGGTCTCAGCTTACTAATTTCAAGGGCCCCTAATTTAGACATTTTTCATTATTTTATATCACTCTGGAAAAACCACAATAATTCATATACAAGTACATGGGACAAGGATTCAAAGTCATTGGAATCTGCTAAACTGACCATTGGAACCACATCCACCCGTACGGCCCTCGCGGGACACTTTGTCAGTTTGCCACGTAATTTTTTTTTCCCACCCTACATGTTACTACGAGGAACTCCAACAGATTAAAAACTATATAAAACTGTTAAAAAAATGTATATAATCTGCTTTACAAATTCAAAAACTAAAAAATCGAGTTCAATTTAATGAGAGATGCAGTCTTCATTCTGTCAAAACACTGCTGCTCTTAACCACAAACTAAAACTCAAAACTCATTTTAGCTACATGCTGTTATTCATGATGTATGAATAAAAACATTTAAAAAATATTCCGCCCTCTTTTTACTCAAATTTCACACTTCATATAACTTAAATTGATCAAAGACAATTAATAGCCCCAGTTTTATGTAGTTTATGCATCGTTTTCATTATTAGGGTTATGAAAGTTAAAGTACTTACCAGAAAAAAGACGAAACATCACAGGAACACACCATTCAGTCAGGTGAATCATCCAGAAATGGCGGCCTCTCTTCTTACATAATGCGCATGCATCAGATGTATGGAAAACGCATTGGGACAAATTTCATTTTTTTAAATGACTGTGTTGTCTAAATTTTAATAAGCTATATAGAATATTCTCAAGACTTTTATTGTTATTTAGATGTAATTTAACTTTATTGTTACTAAAAGTGGATTTATTTAATATGTTCAACATAAATACATTACATAAGATATGTTACATCAACACCATTTGTCGCGGGTAGGGTAGAAACAGATGTCAGTAATGCGGCGGCGCAGCTGATGTTTTTTTAAAATACTGCAGAACGAATCATTGGATGAGCACCAGTGTTTTTTCTCCTCATTCAAAAGATTAAAGATTTATTACATTTACTTCCATGTCAACAAGTTGATAGGAAATTGTCTTGGTTCAGCTCCCAAATATACAGTCTAGCAGCAGCCATTATAAAGTCTTTATCAGAGTTTGAGGTTTTCCATTGTTATATCAGGTAAAAACAGCAATAAAATGTTAAGTTTTCTGTTTGTTTTTCTATAATTTCATAACTGCAACAAACTATAGCTCTTTTGCAGTGGATGACAAAAAAAATTGGAAATGAAACTATAATTCGTATCTTATATGACCTTTAGCATTAAAAACTTTAAACACTGCCAAACATACTGGGAATAAGCTTTTGAGTAGATTCAAATCCCTCTGAATACAAAATAACTAGATATAAAACTTCATACACTGTTATCTTCATTTTACGGGTCAAATAAGTTTTGCGGCTCCAGATGAATTTTATTAAGGGGAGAAGGACACAAAATGGCTCTTTTGATAGTAAAGGTTGCCGACGCCTGGACTAGAGAAAGACAGAAACTCAACCTGATGGTTAAAAACTCAGAGTTACGATAATGAATCTGTAATTGTGCTTTATAAAACACATCCAACACACTCCTTCAGTTCATCCTGAGCTTCAAACACACACCTGTTGGTTTTGCTTTTTTCTGTTTGTTCTCTTTTTAAATGTGTTTTAAAGAAGTTTACTCACCAGCTGCTGCTGCAGGAAGGCTGCGTCCAAGTCAATGAAATAGAAAGTAAAACTTTAGTCAGGAGACGTCCCACTTTTCCTCACAGTGTAATTAGAAGAAAGTAAATCATTTAGGATAATTTATTATTATAGCAGATGAAACTGATAACAGATATAAATCTTCAAACAGACTTTCACCAGTCATAATTCACAAGCTAATCATTTATTTGTGCTTGCGTGTGTGTCTGTGCGAACAAACGAGATGTCGGTATTATTTTTATTTATTTTTTCATTTATAAATCAATTTAGTCCTGTCGATTACCATTTTTCTTGTGGGTGGAGCTAAGTACCTAATTAACTTTTGGGTAATGCTTCCTTTTATGGTACTGTAATTACCATGTATTTACATGGTAATTACAAGGTAAGTAGTACCATGTACAAGGTAAGTACCACTTACAAGGTAAGTACCATGAGCTGCCAAAGATAAACATTTTAATCAAATTCTTATAAAACAATTTCAAAAACAGTGCA
This sequence comes from Hirundichthys speculiger, assembly GCA_018398805.1. Classification (NCBI taxonomy): domain Eukaryota; kingdom Metazoa; phylum Chordata; class Actinopteri; order Beloniformes; family Exocoetidae; genus Hirundichthys; species Hirundichthys speculiger. Next base: position 20,698 of record JAGFBZ010000822.1, on the reverse strand, counting down.
AATTTTTAACAGTCAGGCACTTAAAAAAATCAGAATAGGCTTCTTTTTCAATAAATAAATAAAAATAAAATAAAAACAACAGTGATAAATAATGACTATAAATAATAATTACTAAGTAAACAGTCCCAGTCTTGGGCAGCTCACTTGTTTTTGCATATGTGTCACAGTGAGGTGTTTTGAGTGAGGAAGTGTAAAAGTAATGCATTCATCTTAATGTAGTTTGATGGCTGGTGATGGTGGTTTTTGATGGGAACTCTCCTGACAGATACAGTGTGCTGTTCAGGGGGAGAATCAGACTGTAACTGTATCAGTGTACTCTGACACTGTATCATAGACACTGGTCGTTTTTTGTGGCATTTCCAGTCCAAGTGTCTTGGGTAATGCGATAGTTTCCTAGTTACGGGCTAAATACTGAGTAATTCCCAGGTGATAAAATGGAAAGAGACCTCACTTCTTTTTACAGTACAAATCCACTTTAATAACTGGGTACTTTCCAGGTAGATATTTTTCTATTTACTGGGTAACAAATGAGTAATTACCAGTTAATAACATGAAAACAGGCCTCACTTCCTTTTACAGTACAAATCCACTTTAGTAACTAGGTACTTTCTAGGTAGGTATTTCTGTTGTTCCTGGGTAACGAATGAGTAATTACCAGATAATAGCATGGAAACAGGCCTCACTTCCTTTTGCAGTACAGTTCAACTGTAATTACCAGGTAAATGTTGTAGTTACTGGGTAAATACTAAGAAGTTACCGGGTAAGTAGTGAAAACCAGTTGACTGCTAGGAAAATACATAGCGTAAACACTTTTCACTTTTACATTTCCTAGTAATTATATGGTAAGTATCTAGTAGAAACTTATGATGTCTTGGTAATTACACCTGGTAGTCAATAGGAAAGTAATTGGTAGTGTCATAATAATTTCTTTGTAAATTTCACAGTACTTACTGTGTATTTACATAGCCTTCCTCTGTAGTTGTCAGGTACAATTAAAGGGTAGTTACAAGTACATTATTAATTACTATGCAATAACCTTCTTATTACTTTAAGAAACACCCAGTAATTACTAATTATTATATGTGGCTGTTAGGAAATAATATAATAATTACTTAGTGAGTGCCTAGTAATTAATCACATAGTCAAGTCAAGTCAAGTCAAATTTATTTATAGAGCACATTTAAAAACAACTCACGTTGACCAAAGTGCTGTACAACATAAAAATCAAAATACAAAGGAAAGAAAGAATCTAGAAAAAGCACAATATCACACATCTCAAACAAGTATCTCAAAGCAAACAAAAACAAGACAACAACAGCAACAGCAACATACGTAAATGCATAAATCAAGGCACAGGTGAGCAGAAAATGAGAAGTTAAAATATGTCAGGGGGATGCAAATGCTAGTGTGAAGAGGTATGTTTTGAGCCTGGATTTAAAAGAGACAATGGAAGGGGCAGATCTTACAGATGGGGGGATGCTGTTCCAGAGTCTAGGGGCTACTACAGTAAAAGCACGGTCACCCCTGTGTTTTAAAATTTGAGCATGGCACTGCTAGGAGCCCCAGGTCAGCCGACCTGAGCGGTCTGGAGGTAGAGTAGGGGGTTAAAAGTTCTGTGAGGTAAGTGGGGGCCAGTCCATTCAGGGATTTAAAAACAAATAAGAGCAGTTTAAAAACAATTCTAAAATGAATAGGTAGCCAGTGGAGAGAAGCCAGGATGGGGGTGATGTGGTCTCTTAGTCTCTCCATAGTTACCATATAAATACTTTATATATACTGAGTAATTACTTCATATTACCTGGCTGTTACCAGGTACTTTTTAAGGAATTACTTGGCAATTACCAAGTAAGTACTTGGCAATTAACAAAATAGTTGGCATATAATTACAAATTATCAGGTAATTAATACTTATTACTAGGTAGTTACTTGGTATTTGCCTGAAATTGACTTGGTAATTACTTTAAAAGTACAAGGAAATTACCTATATAGTTACCTTGTAATTACATGGTAATTTTTCAGTAACTACTCCTTATTACATGGTATTTACCATGTAAATACATGGTAATTACAGTACCGTAAAAGGAAGCGTTACCAACTTGGGTCCTCTTAAAACAGTATTAAGTCAGGATATTGTATTTTGAGTTCTGTAATGTGTATTCAAAGTTTGAAGTGAGATTTGGGATGTGTAGCTAAACTAGAATTTTTTTAAATTAATGACATCTTCGTAGCAGAAGTGGAAAGGGGTATCACCCTAGTGTTGCAAAAAAATTGGTTTATAAAAACTGTCCTTCTAGTTCACAAAGACCCATATGTGTGTGTGTGTGTGTTTGTGTATGTTTTGCACAAACGAGACATCGGTATTATTTTAACACTTAAAACGGACTAAACTACTGTGTACAGACTCTTCCCTTTTTTCTGGGTGGGGTCTATTTCCTGATGAATGTGCTGCGGTCTGATCTGACTTAACTTTACATCTAAATCACTGAACATTCTGTAAATTAAATGTTTGGTTTTAATTAGCGATCTAACTTACAGATAAGCAGAATTTGTCTCTGTAAATCAGAAGTTAAAGAGTGCAGAAAAGTCTTTCACCAGAAAACTCACCTGCAGGTGATCGAATCTCAACAATGTTTCTGTTTTTCTGCAGCAGCTCAGAACTTCTAAGATCAACACCAGATTTTTTTACTATTTTCTTTTCTTCTCTTTTCTAACTCTGACTCGAGGTGAGTTGTTGCTGCGCCATTAAGAAAAAATGAAACCAGTTAAAGGTTAAACTCCAGTTAAAGATTAAAGACAGTAGACGTCTATGGACAGAGAACAACGTCAGCGCACCCTACAGGTGATGATTGGGAACATTTGCAGTTCCACGGAAACATTATTTTTTTTAGTTAAATTACAATATGTTTAACACCTAAATGACTTTTTTCAAAAAGCAGAGTTTGTCTCCTTTTAAATTCTGGTTGTAACAGCTGCTGAAGCCGCCGGTTAAATCCAGACTGAAGCTGGAGATGATAAAAGTTTGACTTTAATAAATTTGTCTAACGGCGTAATGAAGGTGAGCTGGTTGTGCACGGACTCAAGCAGCAGCATCATGCATGTGAATGTGATGTCAGCAGGAGGTCAGTAAAAAGCTTCTTCAATGAAGTTACTGCTAAAATTTCATATTAATCTATTATTATTCTGTAAAAATCACCATCCAGGTACAGTTTGGATCTGCCTAATCAGGGTCTTTGTTTCTAAATCAGAACTTCTATAGTCAGACTGCAGGAGTTTTCAGTGGCCACTAGAGGGCGTCCAAACATCAGCTACTATATTTAAACTCAGAACAACATGGTTTTAATAATTGTCAACAATACTTTTATCTATAAATGATTATTTATCAAGTAAAAAGAAACAAAGAAACAAACAACTGAGTAGATAATACACTCTCTGGTCTCGAACCTGTGACCTCCATATTTCAATTAAACTAAAAGATTTAAAAGGGGCGTTCAATAATAATAATAATAATAATACATTTTATTTAAAGGCGCCTTTCTGTCACTCAAGGTCACCGTACAGTGTATTAAAACACAGTTAAAAACAAACACAATAAATATATAAAAACACAGGCCTAAGTGAAACGGGTTAAAATTTGAAGGAGCAGTATTTAGGATAGTGTGAAAAAGCCGATTTAAACAGGTGAGTTTTAAGTGAGGATTTGAAAAGAGGGAGTGAGTCCAAATTTCTGATTCCTGATGGAAGTGAGTTCCAGAGCCGAGGACCAGAACAGCTGAAGGCCCTGCTCCCCCTGGTGGTGAGATGGGCAGAGGGCATAGACAGGTGGGTGGAAGCAGAGGATCTGAGGGCACGGGAGGGAGTGGCAACAGAGATGAGGTCAGACAAGTATGGAGGAGCGAGGTTATGGATGGCCTTGAATGTTAGAAGGAGAATCTTAAACTGGATGCGGTGTTTAATGGGGAGCCAGTGTAGCTGCAGCAGAGTGGGCCTGATGTGGTGGATGGAGGAGGTTCTGGTGATGATCCGGGCAGCTGAGTTCTGAACCAGTTGCAGCTTATGGAGGGATTTTTGAGGGAGACCGTAGAGGAGGGAGTTGCAGTAGTCCAGGTGAGAGGTGACGAGACTGTGAATGAGGATGGCAGTGGTATGGGGGGGGTGAGGGAGGGGCGAAGGCGGTTAATTTAATGTTGCGCAGATGAAAGTATGCAGACCGGGTGACGTTATTGATGTGGAAAGAAGCGTTAGTATTTTTACTGCTCATGGAGGGAAGACATTTTTCCATGTGACTTTTGTTGTTATCAGATTTTATTACAGAACATGTTATTAAAGTGTCTGTTGCCTTGACATAGTTATCACAGAAATACCAGTCACTCCATCTGCCGCTAACATTTGATATGTAGATTTATAATAGAAATGAAGTTGAAGCTGCTCAGACCGACCTGAAAGGAAAACCGTCTGTATATGTCAGGTGGAGGTGGAGCTGGGGAACAGCAGTCTGGATGGGGCTGATGGCAGAAACTGAAGTAAATTAAGGGATGTGAGTTTCCTCCCTAAAATCTGATATAAATGTGTTTTAGCTGGAGTGACTGTAATGTTGCTGATAACTATATGAAGGCAACAAAGTCAAACCAAGCTATTTTAGTGACAAGCAATAAAACCAGTGAGGAAAGACAAAAAAAAATGTCTTTGCCTCATGAGCAGTGAAAATATCAACCGTCTTTGTGGTATTTGAACGCCTCTTTTTGCAGCTTTTAGTTTAGTTTAAATGTGGAGGTCACTAGATCAAAACCAGCAAGTGTATTTTTAATCATTATTATTTACTTTTACTTGAGAAATGACTGTTAATAAATAAAATGAAAACCCTACTGTGCAGAGTTCAACAGAGTCGCTGACATTTGGACGCCCTCTAGTGGTCATTACAGGCTACTGCAGTCTGACTGTGGAAGTTTAGATAGATAGATAGATAGATAGATAGATAGATAGATAGATAGATAGATAGATAGATAGATAGATAGATAGATAGATAGATAGATAGATAGATAGATAGATAGAGAAATAACCAGGTTCCTTCCATCAGGGTGACAGTTTTATGACCCTTTTATGACCTTTTATGACTTTATGACCCTTTTATGATTTTATGACCCTTTTATGATTTTATAACCCCTGTCAGATCTGTCTCCGGGCAGTTTTATTGTTTCCGGGCAGTTTTATTGTTTATCTTGTCCCCCACAGCTGTTAGTGTTAGTGTGTTAAACATTTAAAGTAAGTTAATAACCTCCCAAAAAATATTTGCTATACATATGTAACAATCATACAAGAGTTGGGTTGCAATACGGGTGTTACAGAGAAAACTGTGTTATACAGGAGTTTGGATTGCAAAACAAATCTGTGATATCATTAAGAGCCTCACATGGAGGAGAGTTCACATGTTTTTTTTTTATTGATATGCTGTGTACATTTTGATACAAACTTCAGTGTATATTTTTATATTTGACTTTTAGTGATTTGTTAAGATTCTGAACTATTTTTGTATAGATTACCCACAAATGATAATCTTTTTTCATCAAAATTAAATCTCCGCTCTACTAAGTACTTCAAGCACAGACCAATGGTTTTTTTTCAGAAACCTCACCTGTTTCATGTGTTAAACATTTAAGTAACAGTTAAAATGATCCATCCAGCTTCTATTGCACGTCTTTCTCTCAGTAGAATCGTGTTGTACACACTTTGGTGAATCCTGTAACGAGAGGAAAACGTTTATTCATTCATTCGTGTGTACATAATCCGGCTGCATAGAGCAATTTAGTAGTTACTGGTGTCTTGCTCTATATTGCAGTTAGTCATAGAATTTTTTAAGCACTTTAATTCTCACTATTCACTAATATCTTCTCCCCCCCTCCCTGTTTCCTGTGTGCCTGTGTTCCTGTGTAAACAGTCACGGTTTTACGGACCATCCTTACGCATCTGTTTTTCCCGATTGCAAACTGGTAGTTTTATTGTGTTAAACATTTAAAGTATCAGTTAATACGATGCATCCACACAGCAAATTATTTGGTTCTTACCAAGAAAAAAACTTAAATTTAGAAGCGTTAGATATTTTTCTTGTTTTAATAATTACTTTCTTATTTTAAGTCTCAGTATAATCTTATATCGAGTTATATTTTACTTTTCTGTCTCAACCAGGCAGAGAATCCTAAAATGAGACAATTAACACTTAAAATAAGATGTTTTATGTTTTTCCTCATCCTCATCAAAATAAATCTTGTTTTAAGATCCAATAACCAATTATACCTTTCTTAAATCTAGAAACAATTGTTCTCTACAATCTTAATTTAAGAAATCTTAGCAAGATAAATTATCTTGCTGCATGGACAGATTTTTCCACTCGTTTTGAGTACCCTTTTCCTTAGTTACAGTGTTTTTTAATCTTGTTTGAAGACCCTTTTCTGTAGTGCAGCTTCTTATGCACGTCCTTCTCTCAGTAGAATCATGTTGTACACACTTTGGTGAATCCTGTAACGAGAGGAAAACATACTGACTCCCCACCTGTTTCCTGGGCGCCTGTGTAAACAGTCACGGTTTTACGGCCCATCATTACGCATTTGTTTCCTTATTATCTTTCTGTCACACACATACACATACACGCACACGCACACACACACGCACACACAGACACACGCGCACACATCCACACACATTCCAATATTGACACGCTCACGTGTATAAAAAGGTACCGCCCCTCAGTTAACCATCGTACCGTAAGCTAATTGAGCTCACAATGAAACTCGACAGCCAGGCTCAAGGTAACTAATTTATCTTCATTCAATTTAGTAGATTCATTTTTCAGTCACACGTTTTAAACTGACTTGTGTATCGTATTAGTACGCAGGGGAGTTAATCACCCATACTGGTTTCCAGGTGAGTAAATAAACTTATTTTTCTATTTTATTATGATTCCATCACCGTTTTTATCCGTTATATCTTTTTAAATTTCACATCTTTTATTTTTCTCTCAGTGTCTGACTCGGAACTTTTCGGGATACATCTGACTCAATCCGATACAGGTAAAGTCTAATTTAGAAAACAATACTTTTTCATACTATTTAAATAATTTAAAACATACATATAAAATAAGCATCACGATGTTTTACTTACAGATTTGGTGGATGCTGCGGGTAAACTCGTGGTTGAAACGTCATGTGACAGCTTCGAAGGTTGTCTCTCAGATCTGGATGAGGCGGAACAGCGTGCGTTGAATTCTAAAGCAAACGAAGGTATTTTATTCTCTTGAATATGTCTTCAGTTGAATGGTTCGTAAATACAGTGTTTAAATCAGTTTTTCTGTGCATGCTTTCAGCAACGCGGCTAACAACTCACCCCAACGCTGGTCGCATGAATCCGTGCGTTTATGTTGAACGGCTTGAAATTTCGCTGGTAACCCCACCGCGTCTTCTCAGAGAAGTAGCTCGCTACTGGGAGAACCATCCCCATGAAGGTAATTTAAAAAAAAACGTTCTTTTTTTTTTTTTACAGAAGCTCCGGAGCACGTCCTATCTGCTCGCGGTCGTGTGGTGAAATGAGAGAGTCTCACACTGATGACGCGGTCGCGTACCTGTGACGCAGTCGCGTACCAGTGATGCGTTACGTAGAAAGTTAAAAAAAAAAAAAAAAAAAAAAACTTTATCAGTAGGAGAAAAGGACAACGCACATCTTGTTATGAGTCGGCTGTGTTTACACGTACAATTGTTTGTATATTTATTATTTTAAATTATGTAATGAATGAAAGATATAAATAAATTAAAAATAAAAACATGTCTTTTTTTTTGTCATCAGCACCAGGGAATTCAACACCTCGGGTGAATGTGCGTACCACGGCCAGGCCTTCAACTGCTTCACCTATCATGATTGTCCACCCAGAACCGGATTGTGAGGTGCTACGAACGCCGGTGTCTATGGTGGAGAGGGATTGTGGAGTCATAGCTGCTCAGAATCCGTCTATCACAACACCTGCTCCGGCCATCGCTGCTGCTGCTGCAGCTGCTGCTGCTGCTGCTGCTGTAGCTGCAGCATCGCCAGGAGAGTCCAGGGCTGCGAGACGCCTTAGTTTCGGAAGCAGACGGTGTACGCCTCTGGCGAGAAGACTCTCTAACGGTAATACTTGACTTGACTTACATGTTTTTCATCGGGTGAGGGTTAGTGTTTTAAAAAAGTCTACAATTTTATCCTCATCTTTCAGATTCAGCTGTCAGACGGAGAAGGAGAAGGAGGAGGGGAAGAGGAGGGGAAGAGGAGATGCAGCGAGCCAGCAAATCTGTCTAGATTTTCTGACTAAAGTCTGTCAGATTCTGGAGACAGCCTGCAATCTTTTCAGCCAAGTGTGTGAATGATCAACGGGTGCTGTTTAATCGATGTTTTTATTTGTTTGTCTGTTTGTTTGTTTTGTTTAGATGATGACTGACGCGGAGGAAAATGTGTGCATTCCTGTTGAACTTGAGAACGCTGTCAGGGGTTTGAATCTTTTGCCACACCACTTTCAAATTGATAGCTCTTCTGAAACGGACACACCCCTCGACAACATTAGAAATGCAGTCCGGCAGTTAAATAATTTACAGCCTCTTTTTCGGACTGAACAAGTTGGTAGCTCTTATGGCACAGAACTCTCGGTTGTTAACTGCCCCATCGGAAACTTGGAACATGCTTTACATATGGTCGCCCCGTTTAGAAACTTGGAAGAGGCTTTGCTGAATTTAAACCATACCGGTTTAGACCCGCAGAATAATGATCAGAATGGTGGGTCTGTTGAGCAGGCTGAGGAGGGGGAGGGGTTGACTGAGGAGACAGAGGAAGGGGAGGGGTTGACTGAGGAGACTGAGGAGTTGGCTGAGGAGGCAGAGGAGGGGGAGGAGACAGAGGAGGGGGTGGCTGAGGTGCAGCATGCTGAGGATGGGGAGGTAGCAACTACAGGCGGAAATTCATGGCGGAGACATTCGAGATTTAACTACGAGGAAGTGACACGGACTCTTAACCTGTTAACGTTCCGACGGTCAGTCCACGGGCCGTCAGTCCGAATTTCTGTAGTTTCCGAAACTAAACTGTAATTTACACAGCTCAAATGTTACGTGAGGCACTCATGCGACATATCTTTGGAAAGCTAAGATTCTTGTGATTCAATCAATGTAAAGCATTTCAGGATATAATCATAACAGCAGGTACAATCAACGCCTTTGTCACACCACAAACAAACAAACAAGCAGTTACGAAATCAACGCAACTCACCTTATGAGCGTTATAAAAGTCGTCCGATCAAAAATATTCCCACAAAACTGGTTAAACTCAGGAAGGTCCAGTCGATCCAATCCAGTAAAGTATTTAGTCCAAAATGCATTATTTTACCAGAAAGTATCCACAAAAACGCCACTGGTAGCTGGTCGGTGTTCAGTAACTTCCGTGTTTTCTTCATCATAAAACGCTTCCTCCTGTCCTGACATACATGTGTCTGGTCTCAAAATGGAGGGGGTCATCTGAACTTTCGATTGACACCTCATACAGCCATACAGCAGCTTCCCTGTCCTGTCCACAGCCTACAATAGCCAATAAGGGCCAACGTTGAAACGAAGCCATGTCCTACTTTGCTTCAGGAAAAAAACAGCCAGTTAGAATCAATCGTGCTGATGACTGACGCATTGAATAGCCAATGAAATTCTGAAAACAACGATGTGACGGTCGAGGGGGTGGAGATAACGGGGAAACAAAGAAAGCCGTGCGTAAATGGTAATTAGATAGTCTCATGAACGCGCGTCATCGCGCCCCTCAGCAGGACGCACCAGTGTGGCTTATTTCTCAGCGTTTTTTCAGTTTGGGAGCGTATTTATTGTAGAAAATGGTGAAAAGGACTGTCCAAGAAGGAAGAGGAGGAATTTGCTCGTCGTGAAAGTTACGTGTCAGGAGAGGGGATCAGATAAGATCAGATAACAGAGCGCACGCCTGCGCAGAAGACATTTCCTCCGTCGGAGAAGATTTTCCTCTGCATACGTAAGTATTTGACTAAATTGTGACTTATATTACAGCTTATATTATATCATTACGTATATATTGTATCATAATTGGTAGTATTATTCATATTATTATTACGTTTTACTGAATATTTTGACATAAACAAGTTTTACTTTGAATAAATACAAAAGCCTTTGTTTGTGTGTGTGTGTGGGGGGGGGGAGGAGTATGTGTGAGTTGTTTGTTGGGGTGTGTGTGTGGGTGTGTGTGTGTGTCGGGGGGGTTCATTGTGTAAAGTAGTACAATACAGAAAAGATGGAACATTTTGTAAATGACTTATTTCTTTATTTTCACATAATGGGCAGTCATCTGAGGATTCAGATGTGGATTGGGAGCCAGTCAGCAAGTGGTCACATAGAGGGTCAAAGGTGCAGATGGACATTGGCAGATAAAGGACATCTCAGTTCCAGCTGTGAAGGAGTACAGCCGGTATGTGCTGTATATTCAACTGTGTATTCATTTTGAAATGAAACCATTTTTGTGTTGCACATATTTATGTTTTTGTATATATATTTTTCATTGTTGTTCCAGGTGTATGGGTGGAGAGGAGAGATCCCTCTGCACCAGAAGGCATTCTGGGAGACCCTCACCGAGCAGCTGGCAGAAGCAGGGTCTTCCTCCCACAGCCAGACCTGTCCCACCTCCTGCTCCGCGTGGAGCACATCACATACTGGTTTTTATCAGTGGGCAGAGGACTACTGGTAGGCTGAAGTGCAGGCACTGTTATGCTAAAACACAGTTGAAATGCTCCTCATGTGATGTGCCTTTGTGCTTGATACCGACTAGAGATTGCTACAGTGACTGGCATGCTGCCAACCTGTAAATGGTTATAATTGTAAATATGTTCAAATATGTGAATAGTTTGCTGTGTTGTAAAAGATAGTCATTTTTTTATATAAATTACATTTTCCACAACAACACTTGTTTTGACTCTTTTTATATGCAAAATTTAGCTTTATGTTTCAGTAACTTTTTTTCAGCAATATTGATAGTGAATCTGAATGTGGGATAGGATACCTCTAAGTGTCACCTTTCATTAGAGGCCAAGATTATGACTGTCGATGAAGCGTTCAAGAGTTATGTCCTTTTATCCGAGGTATGTGGCCATGTTTATCCAAGTGCCATTTTGGAGTCTCCAAATGACCATTTTTGGAAACGCCTAGACATACTCTTACAAAAACGTGTGTGTAAAATACTCATTTTTAGTGGTATTGTTATCAAATTTTGAACTTGCACTAGGTAAGGCTTCATGCTGTGGTCCCATTGTGTTTTCCAGCTAATAAGTCACAGCTGCACTCATCTGCAGACATCTGTTTACAAAAAAAATTCAGGCGGAAATAAAAAAACTTATATTTCAGTGTGTTCAAACTTAGATTACTCAATGCTAGTAGCACTTACAGTGATTCTGACAGTTGGGGGAAAAAAAAACTTCAGAGTGTTACCTTTCAAAAGAGACCAAAACCATCCATGTGCTATAAACGGTTCAAGAACAGCTTTCAATTTACTTTGGGTATGTCTTGGATAGGCGTTTTATGCAAATTATACAGGAATGTTAAGGGTTTTAAAATGGAGGGGGTCATCTGAACTTTCGATTGACACCTCATACAGCCATACAGCAGCTTCCCTGTCCTGTCCACAGCCTACAATAGCCAATAAGGGCCAACGTTGAAACGAAGCCATGTCCTACTTTGCTTCAGGAAAAAAAACAGCCAGTTAGAATCAATCGTGCTGATGACTGACGCATTGAATAGCCAATTAAATTCTGAAAACAACGATGTGACGGTCGGGGGGTGGAGATAACAGGGAAACAAAGAAAGCCGTGCGTAAATGGTAATTAGATAGTCTCATGAACGCGCGTCATCGTGCGCCTCAGCAGGACGCCCCAGTGTGGCTTATTTCTCAGCGTTTTTTTCAGTTTGGGAGCGTATTTATTGGAGAAAATGGTGAAAAGGACTGTCCAAGAAGGAAGAGGAGGAATTTGCTCATCGTGAAAGTTACGTGTCAGGAGAGGGGATCAGATAAGATCAGATAACAGAGCGCACGCCTGCGCAGAAGACATTTCCTCCGTCGGAGAAGATTTTGCTCTGCATACGTAAGTATTTGACTAAATTGTGGACTTATATTACAGCTTATATTATATTATTACGTATATATGTAACATAATTGGTAGTATTATTCATATATTACGTATTACTGTATATTTTGACATAAACAAGTCTTACTTTGAATAAATACAAAAGCCTTTGTTTGTGTGTGTGTGTGTGGGGGGAGGAGTATGTGTGAGTTGTTTGTTGGGGTGTGTGTGTGGGTGTGTGTGTGTGGGGGGGGGGGGGTGTTTCATTGTGCAATACAATACAGAAAAGATGGAATGTTTTGTAAATGACTTATTTCTTTATTTTCACATAATGGGCAGTCATCTGAGGATTCAGATGTGGATTGGGAGCCAGTCAGAAAGTGGTCACATAGAGGGTCAAAGGTGCAGATGGACATTGGGCAGATAAAGGACATCTCAGTTCCAGCTGTGAAGGAGTACAGCCGGTATGTGCTGTATATTCAACTGTGTATTCATTTTGAAATGAAACCATTTTTGTGTTGCACATATTTATGTTTTTGTATATATATTTTTCATTGTTGTTCCAGGTGTATGGGTGGAGAGGAGAGATCCCTCTGCACCAGAAGGCATTCTGGGAGACCCTCACCGAGCAGCTGGCAGAAGCAGGGTCTTCCTCCACAGCCAGACCTGTCCCACCTCCTGCTCCGCGTGGAGCACATCACATACTGGTTTTTATCAGTGGGCAGAGGACTACTGGTAGGCTGAAGTGCAGGCACCGTCATGCTAAAACACAGTTGAAATGCTCCTCATGTGATGTGCCTTTGTGCTTGATACCGACTAGAGATTGCTACAGTGACTGGCATGCTGCCAACCTGTAAATGGTTATAATTGTAAATATGTTCAAATATGTGAATAGTTTGCTGTGTTGTAAAAGATAGTCATTTTTTTTTATATAAATTACATTTTCCACAACAACACTTGTTTTGACTCTTTTTATATGCAAAATTTAGCTTTATGTTTCAGTAACTTTTTTTCAGCAATATTGATAGTGAATCTGAATGTGGGATAGGATACCTCTAAGTGTCACCTTTCATTAGAGGCCAAGATTATGACTGTACGATGAAGCGTTCAAGAGTTATGTCCTTTTATCCGAGGTATGTGGCCATGTTTATCCAAGTGCCATTTTGGAGTCTCCAAATGACCATTTTTGGAAACGCCTAGACATACTCTTACAAAAACGTGTGTAAAATACTCATTTTTAGTGGTATTGTTATCAAATTTGAACTTGCACTAGGTAAGGCTTCATGCTGTGGTCCCATTGTGTTTTCCAGCTAATAAGTCACAGCTGCACTCATCTGCAGACATCTGTTTACAAAAAAAATTCAGGCGGAAATAAAAAAAACTTATATTTCAGTGTGTTCAAACTTAGATTACTCAATGCTAGTAGCACTTACAGTGATTCTGACAGTTGGGGGAAAAACTTCAGAGTGTTACCTTTCAAAAGAGACCAAAACCATCCATGTGCTATAAACGGTTCAAGAACAGCTTTCAATTTACTTTGGGTATGTCTTGGATAGGCGTTTTATGCAAATTATACAGGAATGTTAAGGGGTTAAAATGGAGGGGGTCATCTGAACTTTCGATTGACACCTCATACAGCCATACAGCAGCTTCCCTGTCCTGTCCACAGCCTACAATAGCCAATAAGGGCCAACGTTGAAACGAAGCCATGTCCTACTTTGCTTCAGGAAAAAAAACAGCCAGTTAGAATCAATCGTGCTGATGACTGACGCATTGAATAGCCAATTAAATTCTGAAAACAACGATGTGTGACGGTCGGGGGGTGGAGATAACAGGGAAACAAAGAAAGCCATGCGTAAATGGTAATTAGATAGTCTCATGAACGCGCGTCATCGTGCGCCTCAGCAGGACGCCCCAGTGTGGCTTATTTCTCAGCGTTTTTCAGTTTGGGAGCGTATTTATTGTAGAAAATGGTGAAAAGGACTGTCCAAGAAGGAAGAGGAGGAATTTGCTCATCGTGAAAGTTACGTGTCAGGAGAGGGGATCAGATAAGATCAGATAACAGAGCGCACGCCTGCGCAGAAGACATTTCCTCCGTCGGAGAAGATTTTGCTCTGCATACGTAAGTATTTGACTAAATTGTGACTTATATTACAGCTTATATTATATTATTACGTATATATTGTAACATAATTGGTAGTATTATTCATATATTACGTATTACTGTATATTTTGACATAAACAAGTCTTACTTTGAATAAATACAAAAGCCTTTGTTTGTGTGTGTGTGTGTGGGGGGAGGAGTATGTGTGAGTTGTTTGTTGGGGTGTGTGTGTGGGTGTGTGTGTGGGGGGGGGGTGTTTCATTGTGCAATACAATACAGAAAAGATGGAATGTTTTGTAAATGACTTATTTCTTTATTTTCACATAATGGGCAGTCATCTGAGGATTCAGATGTGGATTGGGAGCCAGTCAGAAAGTGGTCACATAGAGGGTCAAAGGTGCAGATGGACATTGGCAGATGAAGGACATCTCAGTTCCACCAGCTGTGAAGGAGTACAGCCGGTATGTGCTGTATATTCAACTGTGTATTCATTTTGAAATGAAACCATTTTTGTGTTGCACATATTTATGTTTTTATATATATATTTTTCATTGTTGTTCCAGGTATATGGGTGGAGAGGAGAGATCCCTCTGCACCAGAAGGCATTCTGGGAGACCCTCACTGAGCAGCTGGCAGAAGCAGGGTCTTCCTCCACAGCCAGACCTGTCCCACCTCCTGCTCCGCGTGGAGCACATCACATACTGGTTTTTATCAGTGGGCAGAGGACTACTGGTAGGCTGAAGTGCAGGCACTGTCATGCTAAAACACAGTTGAAATGCTCCTTGTGTGATGTGCCTTTGTGCTTGATACCGACAAGAGATTGCTACAGTGACTGGCATGCTGCCAACCTGTAAATGGTTATAATTGTAAATATGTTCAAATATGTGAATAGTTGCTGTGTTGTAAAAGTCATTTTTTAATATAAATTACATTTTCCACAACAACACTTGTTTTGACTCTTTTTATATGCAAAGTTTAGATTTATGTTTCAGTAACTTTTTTTCAGCAATATTGATAGTGAATCTGAATGTGGGATAGGATACCTCTAAGTGTCACCTTTCATTAGAGGCCAAGATTATGACTGTACGATGAAGCGTTCAAGAGTTATGTCCTTTTATCCGAGGTATGTGGCCATGTTTATCCAAGTGCCATTTTGGAGTCTCCAAATGGCCATTTTTGGAAACACTTTGGGTATGCCTTGGATAGGCGTTTTTTTATGCAAATTATACAGGAATGGTAAGGGGTTAACATACCCCAGCTGGGGGAGGAACCTGACATCGTTGCTTTTATAATAGTGTAATGGGACAGGTTTTGACGATAGCTGACGAGACACGAGACCGGGCACGTCGCAATAATGTTGTTCAACAGTGTTGCTCAACAGGGTGGTTCAATCAAATGAGGGTATTGTCTCGAGCAATAATGTTCAGCTTAGCGCCTGTGTGGTGCGAGATAGTTGGGGTGGTGCCAAACGCAAGCTCGAGAGAACGTTAGAATGTGAAGTTCTGGAAAAGAAAAGGAGACATTTATTTGTTGTCGATGACAGGAAAGATCAACTGTGTTTCGCCATCAGCCTCGCTCACGTGATTGATCATGAGTCAACAGATTATGAGTGTGAAAAACTCGGTAGAGCGTTACAGGAAAAGGTAGGTTTAGGCGATCAGACACCCGTCACTTTTTCTGATGTAGGTCAATTTGAGAAAATTCTAGGGTGTAAAATTTTGATCTTTTACAGAACAGATAACAAACTTTCTCATTTCCAGACAATCTTCCCGGATCGTTCGAAACCCCTGTTTCTATATTTAAAGCAAAACCATTTCTACGGTATCAAAAATATCAAAGGCTTTTTAGGAACAACACATTTCTGTAATTATTGTTTCAAGGGGTATAATACCCTGTATACGCATGCTTGCAATGGGTTCTGTAAGGTTTGTAGTGATCCAGTCTGCCCTACGCAGCGATTTCAACCTGTGAACTGTCCAGACTGTCACAGGAAATGTAGATCGCCTTCCTGCTTTACCAGACATAAAGAGGCTAAACCGAGCATTCTGAACAGAAATCCTCTCAGTCTCTGCCAGCTGATCAGAAAATGTCCAAAATGCAGCTTGAGTTACTACGCAGGGGAGAGTGGAAAGTCTCACCGATGTTCGCTGTTAAAATGCAGAATCTGTGGGGAGAAATTAGCATCTGACTCCAAAGATCATCAGTGTTACATTCAACCCTCAGCTCCGGACGACAGGCGCCCTGATTTGATTTTTTACGACTTTGAAACATTTGTTGATGATTACGGTGAGCACGTCCCTTTTCTGGTGTGCGCAAAAACGATGAAAGGCCAAGAGAAGTTATTTTACGGTCTAGACTGTGTTAAATCCTTTCTCATGCATTTCAGAAACCCT
Source organism: Hirundichthys speculiger (assembly GCA_018398805.1). Lineage (NCBI taxonomy): Eukaryota > Metazoa > Chordata > Actinopteri > Beloniformes > Exocoetidae > Hirundichthys > Hirundichthys speculiger. The sequence continues at coordinate 4,077 of JAGFBZ010000822.1, read as the reverse complement.
CGGTACACACGCAATGTTTTTATAGCCCATAATGCCAGAGGATTTGATAGCTACCTGGTTCTGAGAGGTATGTTGAGAGAAGGTGTTTTGGTACAGGACATTCTCATGACTGGAAGCAAGATCCTTTCATTGGTGGAACCTGATTACCAGTTAAGGTTCATTGACTCCCTCTCTTTCCTCACCATGCGTCTAGCTGCGATGCCTAAGGCTTTAGGTTTCACAGATCAGACCAAGGGCTACTTCCCACACAAATTCAGCTCCAAAAAACATCTTGAGTATGTAGGAGCCTACCCATCTCCATCCGACTATGGTGTAGAAGGTATGAAAGAGGATGAACAGCGAGAGTTTTACACTTGGTATGACAGTGTTTCTCAGGGTACCTTTAACTTTAGAGCACAAGCTTTAAAGTATTGCAAAAACGATGTTGACATTCTCTTCAAGGGCTGCAGTATTTTCAGGGAAGAGTTTCAGAGTGAGACAGGCGTTGATCCATTCGGCTGCATCACCATCGCTTCAGCCCGCATGAAAGTGTTTCGCACAGTTTCTGACTCCCAAAACATTGGCCATACCCTGCCCTTACAACTACAGGCGAGGGCGTAAAGCATTTTCGAGCACTTCTATTCAGTGGCTAGAATTTGTCATCAGAATTTGTCAGACAGAATCTTTATCCAGCATGCGTTGAACAGAGGCGAACAGAAAATTGGGCCGTATCATGTCGACGGATATGCAGTGATTAAGGGCGTGGTCTACATCTTTGAATTTCATGGATGCTTTTTCCACGGTTGCCCGAGATGTGTGAACCCTGATGAGATTTGTCCTCTGAAGGGCGTCACCTACGGGGAGCTGCATGCTGCTAGCGAGGAGAGAGTGCAGATACTGGAGTCTGAATACGGTGTTCGCACCATCATCATGAGAGAGCACGAGTGGAATGAGATGAAAAAATCATGTGAGGAGGTGAAACAGTTCCTCAGAGATTTTAAGTTTCCAGAGCCCCTCCTTCTACGCGATGCACTCTATGGTGGTAGAACGAACGCCATAAAGCTGAGACATACAGCAGGGGCTGAAGAAACCGTGTACTACGTGGATGTCACTTCTCTGTATCCGTACATGAATAGTACATGTGCATACCCGCTAGGTCACCCCACTATCCTCTGCAATGATTTTGGAAACCCTCAGGACTACTTTGGGTTCATTAAGGCCACAGTCTACCCACCTCGTGGGCTCTTTTTCCCTGTGTTACCTTACAGAGGTTCAGGGGGTAAACTGCTCTTTCCCTTGTGCCGTAGCTGCACCGATGCTAACCATCAAGAGGGCCCGTGCACGCATGATGATGAAGCCAGAGCATTGACAGGTGTGTGGGTTACGAATGAATTTAACAAGGCTCTGGAGGTGGGGTACAGAGTGGGTGAGATCACGGAGGTGTGGCACTTTGATCAGAGTAGCGACTCTTTGTTTGTGGGTTACATTCACGCATTTTTGAAGGGAAAGCAGGAAGCGTCAGGTTACCCTGCAGAAGCAATGGATGAGGCCAGCAGACAGGAATACATCCGGGACTATTATGTTCATCAAGGCGTTCAGTTAGAAAAATTAAGGTAAACCCTGCCAAGAGACAGGTGGCTAAACTATGTTTCAACAGTTTCTGGGGTAAGTTTGCACAGAGTAACAATCGGGTTCAGACTAACATCATCTCAGATCCTGAAGAATTAGAGCCCTGCTCCAATGGAGGTACCAGGATGTCCCCCCTCCGGGTAAATCGGACAATATTTTTATAGTGGCGTTCACCACTGCCTATGCACGATTAAAGCTGTACAGTTATCTCGAGAAGCTGGGCGAGAGGGTTCTGTACATGGACACTGACAGTCTGATTCATGCGGTAAAGAATGGTGAGACCCCGCTGGAGGTGGGTAATTACCTGGGGGATCTGACTGATGAATTGGGTGGGGATAGCATCCAAGAGTTTGTGTCTTCAGGTCCCAAGAGTTACGCCTACCAGACCAGGAATCAGAAGAAGGTGGTCATGAAGGTGAAGGGAATTACGCAGACAAAAGAGTGCAGCCAGTGGGTCAATTTTGACAGTGTCAGAGAGCTTGTGGAAGGTTACATCGATGGTTCTCAAGGGGGTGCTGTTGAAACACCTCAGCACAGCATCAGACGGGATAAAAAGAGCTTCACGCTGAAAAACGTGTCATTTCACAAAACGTTCAGGGTCGTATACGATAAAAGACGTCTCCTGACTGGCGGGGCAACTCTGCCTTTTGGATATTGAAAGAAAAAAAAAAAAAAAGTGGCCGTAATGGAGGAAATTGAATTAGAGCCCAGATTTATCTTTCCTTTTTCATGTTTAATTGTCGGTCCCAGCGGTTGTGGGAAGACTTATTTTGCAAAAAATGTACTGGAAAACTGTGAGCATGTGATGAATGTTGTTCCTGATAATATTGTCTGGATATACACCTCTTTCCAACCCATGTACAGCGAACTGCAGCAAAAAAAAAATAAAACATTCAATTTGTTGAAAGAGTCTTTTGAAGATGAAATCCTTTTTCCTCCAAATAAAAGGCATTTAATCGTCATAGACGATGCTATTTTCCAAGCCTCAGATCATCCAGAAGTGGTGAAAATTTTTACACAGTATAGGCATCATAGAAATATGAGCGTGATGATGTTGACTCAAAATGTCTTCCACCAAGGGAAGTACAGCAGGACAATCAGTCTGAACAGCAACTATCTGGTCCTGTTTAAAAACCCATGAGATAAACTCCAGATCAACATCCTGGCCCATCAGATTTACCCATCCCAAAAGCGATTCTTCCTGGAGAGCTTTGAAGATGCTACCAAAAACCCACACGGTTATTTAATCGTGGACCTGACACCGAGTTGTTCAGAACGGTACAGATTGCGGGCGGGTGTACTTCCCCATCAGCAGAAAACCGTTTACATCCCTAAAACCTCAAGTTAAATCATGTCAGCTCACATAAAGAGAAACGCTCTTTTGCTCAGAGCTTTATACCACGCCACACCCAAGAAACGTAAAGACATCTTACTTCACAACTCAACCGATTTTATTCAGGCATTGTGTGAGGTGGCTCTCAATGTTTTGAAAGGAACCTTCCTTGTCTCACACACAGTTTTGAAAAACTGAAAAAGCGAAAGAAAATAATCAGACTGCTGGCAGATAAGAAAGTCAGTTTAAAACGTAAACATCAGACTTTAAAGAGGCAGTTGGGTGGGTTTCTGCTTCCTCTGCTGCTTTCAACAGTCGCACCCCTCGTCGGAGATTTGATTGGAGGATTGATTAGAAGAAAGTGAAAATGGCTTTAAAAAATACGCAGAAAATGTTTCTCATCTCCCCCCACCAGTTAAACCGCCTGACCCACCCTGCTCCTTCGATCCGAGAAAATGCTGAAGATGATCTGGATCAGAAAATGAGGTCGGTGTTGAATGACCCGGGGTTAAACTCTCATGAAAAAATTAAAAAATACAACGCTTTACTACAGAGAGATTTAATTTTGATGAAGCAAGGACAGAGAGAGCAGCCTCGAGTGACTCTAAGTTTGGAGAGGGGGGTGGAGGGCTAGCAGCCGGGTGGTCAACAGGCCGCTGAGGATGGAAACGAGGCTCGGGGGGTTTCTCGTAAGATCCCTACGTCTGATGGGAGGAGTCAGGAGGAGGAGGAGGATTTGATCGATGAAGTTTTAACCAGCCTTCCCCAAAGAGATCGCAAAAATACTAAATATATTATAAAGAAATTACCCCAGGGTGATGGTGGTTGGAATCTGAAGGGTGAATTCATTCACCATGGTAACGTTGTCAAAGGATCTCATATGATTGATTTGTTCAAATATCTTTCATTGCCCTATAAGAAAACTTTGTCACCTCCGGCGGGGTGGTCAGAGTTTCTAAATACTCTGCTGAAGCTGAACATTCCTCAAACAGCCATCACTAAACCTCATGCCCGGGACCAATTTCGCCGACTAAAGATGAACACAGATGAGGTGTTGCTACAGGACTCCCCTCATGCGAAAAAAAAAAGAAACTGATTCTATCACCGCGTTGGCATACACCCCATGAAGAAAAAGA
>JAGFBZ010000821.1:600000-876058 GCA_018398805.1 Hirundichthys speculiger | reverse complement strand
TCTGGCAGGAGATGAAGGAAACATGGGAGTAGAAACACACAGAGCCTAACGACTGACATAACAATGGATGTGTGGCAACGAACAACTGGGACCTGCTGTAAATGAGGACAGATTATGGAAAAAAAAAAAAAAAAGGTTATGTACTTGAGAGGATGTGGTTGACTGAAGTCATTACAAAGTCAAAAACTCTGACATAACAGAACCATGAGACTTAGTTTGGGGATGAGCAGGTCTGAAAATATGTCACTCAGCAAGTGGTTGTGACATCACAGACCAGTCTTGTAATAAAACTAAACTGTATCAACGATGTAAATAAAAAGAAAACGAACAAAACAAAACCCACAGATCACGTCTGTGCTTGAACTGCTGATTTTACTGAATCTGCTGTTTTGTGGAGCAACTCAAACTTTCAGCTTTAACTTTACGTTATGCTGTACAAACTGATAACATCTTAAACTAAAAAGTCGTGTCCAGAGGTGACACACATGGGATTTTAAACATTTTTTGTGAAACGTGTAATGCAGTGGTTCTCAACTGGTCTGGCTTCAGGACCCACCATCACCCTTAATGACAAGCCATGACCCAAATCAAGGAAAATTTCCAACTTCTCAAATTTATTGAATGAAAAGATCGTGCAGTTTGAATCGGAAATAGAATAGAATATCAAAGAATGCCAACACAAAAAAATAAGTTTATTGGTGAACCAAAATGACTTGAAGTGGGAAATATTCCCTTTGATGCTCAATTAGCTGCATTTTAATTAAATCCAAAACACTTTACTTCAGTAACTTCAGCCTTTTTTTAACAGACTCAACATCCACAAACATGAAATAAAAAAGTGCAACCACTGAGCAGTAGTTTCAAAAAGAACTCAAATATGTAGCATTTGCTGAGTAAACACTTCCTGAATAAATAACAATTTCCTATTAAAACTATCTAGTCACTTATTTAAGCGTTAATCATAAAGCTGACATAACACAACATTTCAGTAACAGCCATTTTTAAGACTCAACAGTGCTTTTATGCACAAACATGAAATAAAACAGTGCAACCACTGAGCAGTAGTTTCAAAAAAACTCAAAATATATAGTTTTAATCTGAATAACCATCACTGACCTTTGTCTTCAAGATAAGAAAATCCATATCTCATATATTCTTCGTTGTATCTGTGTTTCACCTGCTCAACATATGGAAACAAACGTTGCAGGTCTTTTTCTGTGGTGTGAACTGGCGGGTGTCAACTCGCATTACAGGACATTATTGCCATCTACTGTTAAGGAGTATGAATGACTTTTTTTTTTTTTTTTTTTTAGCATTTCCTTCCCCAGACAAAGACCCACGACCCACTGAAAACGGGTCTGCGACCCACTTTTGGGTCACAACCCATCACTTGAGAACCAGTGGTGTAATGGAACCTTACATGAAACTTCAGTTTTTCGGTATACATGACAAATGCGTTATTTTGGTAATGAAATATTTTATTGTCCTCTTTTTTTTTTCTTTCAGCTGTTCCCTTCAGGGGTCTCCACCGCCAATCATCTGCCTCCATCTAACTCCATCCTCTCCATCTTCTTCTCTCACACCAGCTAACTTCATCTCCTCTTTCTCTACATCCATAAATCTCCTCTAGACCTCCTGCCTGGCAGCTCCAACCTCATCATCCTTCTACAGATTTATTCACTCTCCCTCCTCCCTCCATCTCCAAACCATCTCAGTCTGGTCTCAGACCTTCTCTCCAGAACATCTAACATGTGCTATCATTCTCATGTCCTCATTCCTGATCCATTTTCACCTCTGCTACCTCCAGCTCTGCCTCCTGTCTTTTCCTCAGTCCCACAATCACCATCTCACCCTTCTTTTCATTCTTGCTGAAACTCTTTCATCACACCTGACACTGTTCTTGACCTGTTCCAACCTGCTCCAACACAGAAACACGTCAGACTGCGTTTGTCAGCTGAAACTCTTGAATTTTTATCATGTTAAATAAACTGCTCATCAGTGCCCTGAGCTGCTGAATGCTGGGAAACAGCGAGTTTATCCATAAAATCAAACCAACTACATATCAGAAATGTCCAAGTCAGAATGCATTCATGTTGCCTGTGCTGCTCTTTTGAGTATTTTCTGTTAATAAAAGATATTTTTCCCCATTGGAAGCCCGAACATATACGCCAAAACCTTGCATTTCCCACACAGTTCCCTGGTCCAAAGTCAGTTTACGAGTGTGAGACAGAAACAAAGTGAAGAGGGGAGAGCCTCAGTGTCTTAGAGGGCGTAGCTAACTGCGGTTAGCAGCAGATTGCGTAACGCGATTAGACAGCAGGAATCTGTGAAACAAGTCCTATTGTTCAGAACCATGTGAGGGAGAGCTGTTGTTCACAACCATGTGACGCAACATCACAGCTCCAACAAAGGAGTACGCACACAAGGCTGAGGCATCACATTTGGCTTCTCAACATCGGGCCAATGGAGAGGAACAAAAGTTACAGTAGTTTACCAGACAGAGCATTTTGACCAGTAGAGGACAAAAAAAAAAAGTTTTATCATTCCCTCGTCAGCAGGTCACAGATAAAACCCAGTCAAACTATAAAGTTATCACGTCACTCGGTCGATGCAAAAGTTAATACAATACCCAGAAATCAATTTTCCTTTTTTTTTGTTTGGTTTTCAGAACGCAGAGAAAGCTTGTTTCAGTCATATTTTACGTATAAAATCTTGAAAATCAAGCAAAAAGCTCAACCAAAGTAATATCAAGAGAATTTAGTTTCCTCTCAGGATTAGTGTGTGTGCAGGTGTGTGTGTGTCTCTGTGTGTGTGCTTAATAGCAGCAGGATCAGACCCTCCTGTCTATTAATAATTAAACTTTAATGGCCAATAAAGCCACAGATGCTGAGAACTGTGCAGAACACCAGCGGCTTCAGACCGAACCGCACTGCAGAGAGGAAGATGAAAGAGGGACAGAGAGAGAAAGAGAAGAAGTTCAGGCTCCAACTAGCAAGAGTGGAGGTAAAAATAAAAATAAATTTAAAAAAACAAGACAAAAGAATAACAGTGAAGTCTTTTTATTAGAACCGACTCGAGCTCGTTTCTTTGCTACTCGTCCAGATGCACATGCAGCCACATGCTGTCCCTCAGGTCAAACTCTGAATCAGAGCTCCAACCGATGATGAAAATATACTTGTAAACAGCCTCAGAAAACTGAAAACACCAGATATATTTTTACAGACTTTCACTTAGTTGCAATAAACAGCAAATGGTTTCACCTTCTATTTAACAGGACAACTGATGGAAGGCTGAACTTCACTGGTCGGCCCTTAGAAAGCACCTTTAACTGAACCAAAACACTCTTTTCTTACTCACCCATAATCATTATTAATCCTTTATGTGCTCTTTATACATTATCTACAATCACATGCCAAAAAAGCAAATAAATGGAAATGTGGGTGTTCAGTTTATACGTCTGTAATACCAGTTATACACTAGACAAGGTCCCAAAAACTTTAGATTTTACTTTAGAAGATTTTTAAGAGACTTTAAAAGTTCCAGACTGAGAATTTTGAAAATATTGATTCACAAGAACTAAAGGAAGACACTCAAAGGATGAGGACACTTGTTTTCTAAAGCTGGTTGTTGACAAAGTCACATGACACAAGACTGCACGTCTAACAACGATGAAACTTTTATTTATTTATTTAACCTTTATTTATACAGGTAAGACACATTGAGATCAAAATCTCATTTTCAAGTGTGACTTGTTCAATAATAAATCACAATAAAATACAAATAAAACAATCAATATAGTTATTAAAAAAAAAAACACACAGCTCAGAGCTACGGTGGAAATCATGGCAGAGACAACGAAGATGATGAAGAAAATATTGAAGAAAAAAAGAGTGGCTGAGGAAGAAGAAACGACAGTAGATTTTAACCCTGAACCTAATGTGTTATATCAACACCTGGGCAGCCAGGTGATGTTTGCTTCACTGACATTTGAATTAACACAACCTGAAGTCTGAATATGTGAAATGGCCCATCAATTAAGATAAATGTGTCACAGTTCTAAGTCCTATTCTCATGATTAACACACCTGGTTTAAAAGTGTCTGAATATTGTAAAAACAGCAGTCCATAAACTTTGTAAAGTCTGAGGATGAGCGCTCCTCATTTAAATGTTTGGAGGCAGGTCCAGACTCTCTTTAGACACACTACTGACATCTTTTTGAAGGCAACAATGCACAAATTCATTCTGCCCGTGTTTCATGAATGAGGTTCAAATAAGGCCAACGGAAAAATCTCATTCATTTTTAAATGAAGAAGCACCTACAGGAGGGAAAAGGAGAAGCCTGGATGCTGCTTTTAACTTTCCCCTGTGTTTGACTCACTTCAGCGGTGCTGTAAAACCCAGAAAAACTGTTTGATGTTTACCTGATTGTCTCTACTACCATCACATGTTTTTGTTTTCATCCTGTAACGATGACGGTCTCCATCATTTAAAGTCCAGGGCAACAAGGAGTTGACGAGGGTTTTGTTTCATATAACCTGGTGTCAGTCAGAACTCCCAGCATCCTCTCTGTGCCATGTTTTACTGCAGCTATAAAGCCAGACAGGCAGAGGCAGGGCTCCTATTTATGATTGCATCAATCTGCTTCTGCTAAATAATGGAGGCGCTGCTTGCAGAAGAGATGCACTGTTTTCTGTATATCTTTGTTTTCACACAGACTGAGAAATCTGTGTTTGAGAAGAGGAGATGCTGGAAAAGCCCCTGTTTTATTCCACTGTTGGCTTCTTCATTACAGCACAAAAACAAACATTAATGATAAAAAAGACAAAACATTAAAAACAGTAAACACAGCTCCATTATTTGAACTACAGCTCTTTAACCTGCATATTCCTCTGATCCAAACCAGCTCTGCAACAGTGAGTGACTTTGCTTTTCTGATAGTGGATGTGTTGCTTTGGAAGGAAACTTATCCGTTTCCATCAGGACATTAGCCATCCCTAAGTGAATTACATTTTGAACTTCCTTCACCAGACCTCAGTGGTGGGCGGGGCTTCCCGCTGCACCACAGACACACAACAGCAGCAGCAGCAGCAGAGGAAGCAACAATGTGAGGGTTTTCCTGCTGAGGATGGGACTTTTCTTTTTCTAATCAACCACTTCCCCCTTTTAGTGCTTCACTGTTCCTCCTCCCCTCCTCTTTGCTGTAATACCCCCCCCCACCCACCCATGTTCACTCTGCAGCCTCTTTTTTTTTAAACTTGTTTTCAATACACAGTCTTGTACTCACTCAAAGCTCAAAGGATATACTGGAAATTAATTACATAATTCACAGAAATTGATTCATCATTTTTTCCCCCCCCAGCTTTCGGACTTTCATTGAAAATATTCAATTTGAAAACAGCAAACAACAACATCGACAATCACTCTGTAATGTCAGTTATCTGAAGGTATATATCAAAAAAGTGGATCGCTGTATTTCTAGTAATTGACAGAGATGATTTGATGTTTAATATTTCAACAACTTTACCCCAGAAAACTGATTGTTGTAAATTTGCATTTACTTGTCAACAATATATTATAATAAATGTCCTGCTAAGTTGCTGACAAGTGCCTGACTTTACTAAGTATATGATCGCTTATGACATTAGCAGATCTTCTCTTTGCTTTGGCAATGCAGGGCATCCTGAATCTGACTAAAGCAATCAAACTATTATGCGATGGATATAGTCCCTATGGTGTGTAAAATAATATTTTTATGCATGCCTACTGCATCCACCTTCCCCTGCCTGTAAGTAATAACATTATAAGCAAAAATAAATACAGCATTTATTAGGTACTTTATTCTTATTTGAAGAGAAGCTGCTTAACGAACTACTATGAGATGAGAATACTTTTAAGCAGAATTTAGTGCGCTGAAATTGCGAGCATCCCTGGCCAAATGCATCACCACCTCCCAGCTACTGCAGTGCACTGCCCCTCGGCCTCGTGGGAAATTTCCTTCACTGCAGGCAGACCTGAGTGTAGAAAAGACACACCCAGACAACATAACGTCCTGCAGCAGAGACTGAGGCAGGGGTTCGCATTAGAGGGAGAGAAAGAGTGAAAGACGGCACTGGCATTCAATAAAACAGAGCGGCGCTGCATGAATACGAAGATATGAGTTACTGCAAAAAAAAGTGAGAAGGAGGCAGAACATGCAGACGCCGGGAAGCTTATCAGAGAATCTGAAAGTTGTTTTAAGAAGGAAAGCTGCAATCTCACTGCCCATTAGACTCCTTCCACTATCTGTCTCTGATTGGAGACGGACGTTTATAAAAGCATGACGACGCACAGTCCCTCTAATTACCATTTACTGAGTAAAGAGATCATCAATCCACCAATTCAAATTGCTGACTTCTTCTGTTCAGCAGCCTTGATGTAGTTTTATTGCTTTTGCTCCAACTAATAGCTTAAGTCTGTATTTTATGCTCCTGCTGGCTCAGCTCCTTTTCTTTACATTCAACCTGGTGTTGAGAGATTATTGCTGCGGCGTCGTTGCGCTGCTTCTCCCAGGAAAAACACAAAGAACGGTGCTGATGGCCACGTTCTTGCATTTGCAGTATCGCCCCAATCAGTAGCAACCGGTCTGTTCTGCATCAGAATTAGGCATGAATGTTTCAAAAACTGGTTAGAAGCAGGAGTACAAGTGAAACAACATTACTAAGAAATTGAAAAAAGCTACAAATTTAAAGCTGCAAGCTGTACAGTCATGGAAAAAATTATTAGACCACCCTTGTTTTCTTCAGTTTCTTGTTCATTTTAATGCCTGGTACAACTAAAGGTACATTTGTTTGGACAAACATAACGATAACCACAAAGATTGCTCATAAGAGTTTTATTTAAGAGCTGATATCTTACCATTTTCCATGGTTTTCTTGATTATAACCTAAATCACTTAAGTTTTTACATCAATAGCTATGGCGTTGTACTGCCAAAAACACTGCTTTTATGCATTCAGCGTTTTCTTTTCTGTCTGTTTTAGTCACATGATGAAGTTTAGTGGTACCAGGTATTAAAATGAACAAGAAAGTGAAGAAAAAATTGTGGTTTAATAATTTTTTCCATGACTGTATATTATTACACTTTAAAATATGTCAAAAAAATCTACGAAACAGGTGCAAGTATGTCAAGGAAAGATAACTCCTGATGCCTTGCAACTTCCTGCAAACTTCCTGTTTTAAGTTTAAGTTTGGTAGAGAAGCGAAAGTACTTGTTGGGCATGTATGTTGCTGAAAGCAACCTCATGAATCACCTCAGGAGCGTCACATTAAAGTGAACAATAAGTTCATAAAGCCAAACGGGAAGACAGACGGACCACAGAAGCAAATTCTGGAGTTGGTTTTTCAGAAAGAAGAGAAATTTCTCAGTGAAATCCACCATCTTGGATGACGAGCGCCTGTTGAAAATATCAGACTTCACCGCTGAAATGAACATTTGGTGGCACAGCTCTGATAGTTAAAAGTATTTAGAAAGAAAAAAAGAAATGAACCCTGGTTTTATGATGTTTGTGTATTTTATGATTTTGTTTCTTTTAGTATGCATCTGACCTTTTAACACCGGTCCATGGACGACAGATGTAAAATAGCCATTTTGGCTAATTCTGGCACATTTACATTCTATGTTTATTAATGTGCACTGTCCATGTCAAATAAACCATAAATACATAAAAAATCATGTCGATTCTCAATATCAGTGAAGCCCAAGTATCAGAATCATCATTGCAAAGATAAAAAAAAAACATCTCTATTGAGGTTTTCCTGCCACCTTCCAGCATCACATGATCCACCATCAGACACTTCTTCAACATGACATATTTACTGGTAAAGCACATGTATAACTGAACTGACTTGAAGGAATAGTTTTTAACATTTAACCTTCAATCTATTGACTTAATAAACACTGCTGGACCTTGCTGAGAAATCCATGATGAGACCACTTTTTTTTCTTTTTTTTATCTAAAAGGGATGTACAGTATCTGGATTATTATTGGATTATTAACCCTGAGATGAGACGGGGTTAACAGTTTTTGCACAGCTCCATGGTGAGCAGTTGAAGGACTCAACAGAGCACCTCAGATCAGCATCTTTTTATTCATCCTCTGCCTTATGCTTATTTAAAGACACCAAAAAACATTGTTTGCATGTCAAAATGTATATAAAACACACAGCCAGTGTTATATGTTTCACCTACACATGCAAAGTAGGAGCAGTGAAAGTAGAAAAGCCTTCACAGGAGAATGTAGTAGGTAGGTTTGTGTAACCAGAACCGACCAGCCCCACATCTGAACATGCTACTTCCACCAGGAAAATTTATGCAAATGTTCAAAGTACGAACTAAAATCACAAATCGGCTGAATAAGACATGCCTCACATGTGATCTGTTATATAAAGCAAGCTATGCAGGAAGCTGGTGTCCCAGTTTCTGTGCAGAGACGTGCCAGTTCCACATATCTAATTAGCATACCACGATCCAACCAAAATTTAAGACACAACTGACAACCTGGAAGTAAAAAAGGCTCAGATGCTTGTATCCCTGGCTCTACATCTGCACGTGTACGATATGCATGTAGTTAAGTCTGGGTGTCGCGGTTTATACTGCACGTGTGTGCATTTCTGCACGATCGATGAGCGCTTGTAGGTGCGGCGGCAGGTGATTTATCTGTCAGAGAATCAATCGGCAGTATATCGATCGGTGCTAAGAAATGCCCGCATTCATAACAGTGAACGCTCACATAATCTCTCAGTGGGAGCCAATACTGCAAATGTGCACTTATGTTTACACAGCACACACACACACACACACACACACACACACACAACCACAACGTGTAAGAAGTCAGCTTTATCCTTTATATGTGCGTGCATTTGGACGAAATAAAGAGCTCCACAGAGTGTGCAACCATGTATTATTTATAAGCGCCTTTGTGTGTTCATCTCAGCTGCATCCTTCACTTGTCATTAGGTTTTTCATGCATGTATAATCCAGCCCACGTTTATCCAGATACGTCCTCTGCTGGAGGAGGGAAGGCTTCTCTGTTCATTCACCGCTGCTAATGCAACAGCAGAAACATGGACGGATACTGAAATGAATATAAAAGCCGTACAAGAGGAGGAAGAGGGCACCGGTAGACTGTATCACATTCAACATGTCAGTAAAGCAAAACACTGGTCCAAGATTCAGAATAAACCCCCTCCAGTCACATTTATGTAGACATCATTGTCGGCTGCTGTCAAAGCGCACATACAGGTCCAGATAAATGCCAAGGCCGCTGTCTGATCAGCCGAGCTTTAGTTCCACTTTACAAGCCCACCCAATCATTTCCTGGATGTCTTCAGTCAGATTTTAACATCAACAAGTTACCTAACAAATGACAGTATTCAGACTGTACAGCTACAGACACCTGGAGGGAATTAAGCAGCTCTGCCTTTACAAGAAACAAACAAATATGAATGAACAAATAAACAACATAGAGATAAACAGGTGATGAGATAAGTAAGGATTTTGCTCATAAAGCCATATTTTATTCCAAATAGAACAGTAATAGAACAGTGCTGGCAGTAACATCTCAAAAAAGTTGGAACCAATAATCATTGTGTAAATGGTTTTTGCCTTTACTTTCTTTGGGGTCCATTAGTTCTGTAAAAACTTGACAAAAAAATGAAATGAACACCTCTCATCTCCCTTCAGTTTAAACCATCAATCTTTCATTTTTCCTTTCTGCATGCCACCAGTGCATGAAAAGGAGATAAAGAGTTGTTTTTGTAAGGCTGTGTGGGTGTTGTTTATATTTACAGTGAGAATTACAGGAGATGACAGACGGAAGAAAAAAACAAAAAGCTTCTACAGGTCAATTCCACCCTCTTGGAATCTAAAGTAAAGTACAAAAAGTGAGGAAATTCACATTTGGTAGATTATTTCTTGTTATTTTTAACAACACTTCTTGGCAATAAATCTGTTTATTTCCATTACAAATGGTGCCACAGTTGTAAGGAACATGCATTTAAGAAATAATTTCCAAATCTTCTCTGCCACTGTTAAAGTTTCTGGTACCACCAGGTGCTGACAATCAGGTCCCTGGATGTCACCTGACTGTCGGCACCTGTGAACATGGACCCTCCCCACAGCGGTCAGTTGGTGCCTGCTAACGCTAACGCTAACTCTAACCAGCACGCCACTTTTGACTGATCTGGATGTCATCTGAGGGGGGGAGGGCCAGGCTGCTGTCAACCTGAGGGGGAGGAGCCAGGCTGCTGTCAACCTGAGGGGGAGGAGCCAGGCTGCTGTCAACCTGAGGAGGAGGAGGAGCCTGGCTGCTGTCAACCTGAGGGGGAGGAGCCTGGCTGCTGTCAACCTGAGGGGGAGGAGCCTGGCTGCTGTCATCCTGAGGGGGAGGGGCCTGGCTGCTGTCAACCTGAGGAGGAGGAGCCTGGCTGCTGTCAACCTGAGGGGGAGGAGCCTGGCTGCTGTCATCCTGAGGGGGAGGGGCCTGGCTGCTGTCATCCTGAGGGGGAGGGGCCTGGCTGCTGTCAACCTGAGGGGGAGGAGCCAGGCTGCTGTGGCTGCGTATCCTTCCACAGGCTCCTGTTGGCTAAATGAATACACTTCAACCGTCAAATTCCCAACGTGTCTTGTTTATTCAGACTTCAAATCATCCAATCCGCCAAACCAGAGTCAACGGCATTGGCAGAGAAGATTTGGCAAACCTTTCATGGGCACAACCCACATCCTCAGCTCTGTAATCAGGCTTTCCAGCGGTCTAAGATTTATTGCCAAAGAGCATTGTTATGACAAAGAAATAACCTTCCAAAACACAAATTTCCTTACTTCTCGTGCCTAGTTTATTTCACATTCTTTGTGAGCTTTTCACTTTGAGGAAGTTGAGGCAAAATCCCCGAAGACACGCCACAAAATAGATTCACTCTTTGGACTGGGTTGTTTTTTTTTGGCTTGGGGGACAAAGAAAGAAAAAGGGAAAAAAAAAAAAGTTTGGGATGGTTTAGCTTTTTTCCTTGGTTCGTTACAAGTGCTTCACCCCGAAGGAATTAATTAACTTAACCAGAGGGGAGTTATTTGGAGCTTTTCTAAAACCTGAGCGTGCCGTTTGATTTGATGCAGTGTGTTCCTGGAGTCTCTCTAACACGTGAGAGAGGATGTGTCCTGCATGTTGCATTATGGCAAAAAATTAAAATGTAGTATCTCTGAAAGATTTGGACCTTTCATGAAAAAAACAACAACCCTAGTTAGTATTTTATCTTTCTGTAAACCACAGATATGTATATATGATCTCAATATTTGACTATAAAAACATGAATACCATGAATGATCACTTGCCTTATCGATCAAACCATTCTGTGTTTGGAGCCTGGGCCATTTGTGTTTAGTTCAAATGCTGAGAGAATGATAAAGCACATTCAAGATAGTTATACGACTCTCAGCAGACGAATTCATCTTCTCCCACAGTTGCAGAACTGAGAGCTCAAAGAGCGAGAGAGAGAAAAAGAAAGAAATCAGCCATAAATGCAGGAAAGATCAGAAATCCCCCAGAGAATAAGTACATGTAGAGGTCCTGGCTGCACAGAAAAAAAAGGAGGTCTTTTTCCTGTTTATGGCTGTTTTATGCTGCTGAGGTGCTTAATTATGCAAGTATTGAATTTTTCTGTGGCTTATGACCACGTTATATTGTAACTCCCATCATTTAAAAGAAATATGCTTCTATATTGAAGTCCTGATCAGGGTTGGGCATCATTTACATTTTAACGATTCCGATTCCGATTCTCTGTTTCGATTCTTGTTCAAAACGATTCTCGATTCTGATTCTTTGATGTGTAGGTCAACAGATTGCGACTTATCTAACAGTAGAATTTTTTCATTAAAAAAAAAACTGTGACACATTTACACAGGCGACAGGCCATTTTTAATTTTTACACATGCTTGCATGCGCATATGCATATACAGAATTCACTTACAGCCTAAATGTTAAACAACTTACAGTTGGTAGTTGGCCTCCAAAATACATTTTGCCCAACAAAAATGAAATCAACAGTTTTTGTTTAGGAAGATGACCATATCTGTTCTTTCAGAAACAGACAGATTAATGCCAATAAAAACATAACCTCCTTGGCAGAGGTAAAAATTGTTTGTTTACCTGGTTGCTGGGTTACGCTCATACAGACAAGGGGCCCTCCTAGCCAGTGGGATGCCAGGAAGATGCTAGCTGATAGCCAATGGCAGAGCAGCTACAAGTATGTTTACGTTCGGTAAACTCTGGGAGCTGCGAGTAGCAGCGCTACTGTATTTTTGCTTTTCATATCCTGAAATTTCTTTCGTAACTAGAGGCGATATTTTCCCATTGATGCATTTCGTAACCTGAAAATTTCGTAAGTAAAGACGTTCGTAAGTAGAGGTACCACTGTATATGAGAAGGCAAGGCAAGAGTTTCTGGATGAAGACTGACTCTGTTGAAGTGACGGGAGCAAACGCAGTGAGTTAAATACGGATACACTCTTTTATTTTTGTCGTGTCATATTAGTCGTGCACCCTCCTTTAGCAGTAACACGCTTCCCGCAGGTGTTGCACTGCGCCAGGTAGCCGTCATTTCCCAGACTGAAATGCAGCCAAACTCGAGAGAGGCGTCTCTTGGGATCCATGTTGTAGCGAGTCAAGTCCCGTCGCGGACGTGACGACGCGGCCATTAGCGTAGAGTTGAGTACGCTGGGCGGAGTAACATCAACAAACTATGCAAAAAAAAAAATAATAATAATTAGCGCGGACATTTAAGGAACCCAAAAAAATAATCTAAATTCAAAAATCTTCTAAACGATTCCAGAACCGGACATTAGGAACCGATTCCTACTTGAAATCGTTTTTCGGTGCTCAAATCTAATCCTGATGAAAGTTTTCATTTTTGTTTGTTCATGTCTGTTGTGACTGATTGTTTTATTAGTTATTCATTTTTTTTAAAACCATTAGAGAACACTATATGTCTGTTGGTCGTATATTCTAAAGTCAAGTCTGTTGAGTTGTATATTTATTTACAGGCATAATTCAAGGCCAGCCGCTCAGTTCCTCCCTCTCTGCAGTTGTAAAGTGGTCATGTGACCTTCTTTTCATTCTTCCATCCATTTTGGCGGGTCTTGGTCTGCTTCCAGAAGATAAGGGACACACCTTTCCACCGTGGTCACATGACGCTCAAGTGAAACGCATGAATACTGCAAATGCAGCAGAATTCCCCGTTAATCAAAGCAGCCACGCCAAGTGTGAACACGCCCTTAGATAAGACAATTTTAAAGGGAATAAGAGGAAAGCAGCTGCCAAATGAGATAAAGGGTTTGGAGGATCTTTTTAAACCTATTTCATCTCTCTCTCGAGCTACTTATGAAACCAAAATCTGTTTTTCCTTTACACCACACTTTCAAAGAAAAAAAAAGAATAATCTTCTCTTTTCTCGCTGCTTTCTAAACCAGTAGAGCTCAGCTGTCAGAGATGCATCTTTGGCTCCGCCCCCTGTGCCCAATTTTGCTCCAATCTCTCTCCGTCTTCCCTGCCACCCCCCCGCCCCCCCCCCCCTGATATATCTTCTTTTCTGCCATTCTGTTGCTTTTCACTTCCACACATTCCTCGTAACGCTCTGGCTTTTATACCTCGCTGTTTCTTCCTCTACTTTCATCTCTTCATCTTAATTGTGCCGTCTTCACTTTCCTAAGTGGTCCAGCTTTTCAGAAACTCTAAAGCAGCCTTCGTCCTCCCTCTTCTGTCCCTTTTTTTCGTTTTTCCTACACCTAAGATTCCTCTCTTTCTTCTCTCCAGATCACATGCCGTCTATCCAGCTCTCCATCCGCTGTCATTTATTATTCATGAATCCTGTTCAAAGAGAAAAATAATGAAGCTGCATCCGTAGCATCAGGAGGACCCTCCTCTCGTGCACGTGTGCGTGCGCTTTTGCACTGGTGCACTGAAGCAACTGCAGATCGATTTTGCTACTTGCGGTGCATTTGACTGGGATGGAGAGGCGGGTAGCAAAAATAAGGAAAATATATGCAGAAATAAATAAATCAAGATATATAAAACATCAAGTACAGCATATAAAGTTATTTTCTTTTGTAACTTTTGCCATTCAAATGATTTTCCCCTTCATAGTCAAGCAATTTCCAACATATTTACTGCATAAACCACAGAAATTACTCACCAGTGAAGGGATTCACTAAAAAGAGTCTACCAGGTCATCTCTTACATGTATTTCTCTTTACGATTACCTGCCTGAGCTGAAATCCTGAAATACAAACCCACTGGTTGCTGCAACTGAAGACCACCATGAATATAAAAGAGAACATTTAATCCTGATAAAATATGACTAACTCTAGTGATATCAAAGATGCATTCAGATCTGTCACTAACACATCTTTTGGGTCGTGTTTGGATGAACAGTATAACAGGACAACTATTCCAATTATTTTAATGCAGCAGAAAGAACAAGAAAAATCCCTGTAAAGGCTCAAGAAACCTGAAATAAAAAATACATTTGCATAAGAATCAGATTGTTTACTCAAGAAGTGTGTATTTTTTTCTAACTCTTTAGCTACACACCACTGAGTACAGAGGTCATTAGGACACAAACGAAAATATGCTGTTGATTATTTACTGTTGTTACGTTTTCAGAACTGACCTTAAAAAAAAAAACACAGCTATAAATAAATCTTCCTCCGCGCCCACGATTAACAGCTAGCTGTGCCGAAGGCTGTTCCCGTCCCCGTAATTCAAACTGACACCCGCCCACACATGACAACTGACAAGTCCAACTACTTCAGATTCACTATTATTCATCAACTAACGGGCCGTTTGTCAATTTGAGCAGATTAAAGTGACACCAGTTTAATCAATATGATAAAGCACCTCTTAATCAGCAGATTAATCAGATTTAAGATTAATTAAAACACTTTACAACTTCTACTTGAACCAAAAAAAAAAAATCTTTTGATTGCATCTCGAGTTGTTAGCTGTTTACTCCAACTTTTTAAGTCTCCAATGTTATTCCAGTTTGGAAAAAATAAAATTTTGCTCATTAAGCCAACATGCTATGTTGTTAACATTAACAACATAGCAACAACATTAACAACAACATAACAACAAATAACATGCATGTGTTAAACAACATAACAACATGCTATGTTGATGTTGTTAACAACATAGCATGTTGTTAACACATAACAATGTTGTTAAAACATAGCATGTTGTTAACAACATAATGCATGTTGTTAACAACATAACACATGCTATGTTGTTAACAACAACATGTTGTAATAACAAATGCTATGTTGTTAATGTTAACAACATAGCATGTTGTTAACAACATAACAACATGCTATGTTGTTAACAACAACATAACAACATGCTATGTTGTTAACAACAACATAACAACATGCTATCTTGTTGTTGACAACATAGCATGCTATGTTGTCAACAACATAGCATGTTATGTTGTTAACAACATAGCATGTTGTTAACAACATAGCATGTTGTTAACAACATAACAACATGCTATGTTGTTGTTAACAACATCAACATAGCATGTTGTTAATGTTAACAACATAGCATGTTGTTAACAACAACATAGCATGTTGTTAACAACATAACAACATGCTATGTTGTTAACATTAACATTTACCAACCGTTCACCATCACAACAGCCATCAACTGCTGATATATTCACAGCAACACATTTCAAAAAAGTTGTAACAGGGTGATGTTGATCATCTTGTGGTGTCTGTAAATATCTGAGACGAAGTGAGGAAACCAGCAGCTGGAGTTTTAGGAGATGAGTGTTTCCTATTCCAGGTGCTCAACAGTCCTGGGCCTGGATTTTTTCATTTCTGATGCCCCAGATGTTTTTCTGGTTCAACACTCAGACTCTTCTCCTCCATGCTGTTGTGATGGATCAAATATGTAGTTCAGTATTGTCTTGCTGAAATATGCATGTGCTCTTCAGCATTAATGGAGTCTTTCCAGATGTGTGAGCCGCCCACGACACAGACGCCAATACAACCCCGAACCATTTTGAGCTGTCCACTGATAACAGCTGGATGGTCCCTCTCTTCTTTAGTCTGCAGGACACGGAGCCCATGGTTTCTAAAAGGAATATAAATTTTTGATTCGTCTGACAACAGAACGGTTTTCCATTTTGCCTCGGACCATTTCAGATGAGCTTTGGTCCAGAGAAGACAGCGCTGTTTCTGGATCGTGATCACTTACGGTTTTCTTCTTTGTGTGATCCAGATTTAACCTGCATTTATGGATTGTAGGTGACAGGTGGTGATTTCTGGAAGTGTTCCTGAGTCCATGCAGTGATGTCCAGTAGAGGTTTGTAACACAGTGCAGCCTGAGGCCCCGAAGATCATGCACATCTAGATTTGACCTTCTTGTCCCATGCCTACAGAGACTCCTCCTGATTCTCTGAATCTTTTGATGACATTATGGACTGTAGATGATCTTCAATCCCACTGCAATTTTTCATAGAGGAACATTTTTCTGAAATTGTTCCACACTTATTTGGATGTAGTTTGTCACAGATTGGAGAACCTCTGCCCATCTTTAAACTCAAGAGCCTCCTTGTGTGACCAGCCATGTTGCTAATTAACCTCATTAGTAGTCATTTACTCCTCCATTTGTCTTTGATTTGCATGTTCCAACTTTTTTGAGACGTGATCCTGCCATGAAAGAGAAAATGACCTGATATTTTCCATGTAACGGTAAAATCTCTCAGTTTCAACATCTGATATGTTCTTTATGTTCTTCTGGGAATAAAATATGGGTTTGTGAGATTTGCAGATCATTGCATTCTGTTTTTATTTGCATTTCATACAGCAACTTTTTTGGAATTGGGGTTGCATTTATTTCATTGATGTAATTTAAACTATATGGTCAGGTGCCCTCCAAGGTTGCATGTTTGATGCCAAAGGGTCCTTGGGGAGAACATTTAACCCTATGTTGCCCTCTTGTGCAGAAACCCAGCCACCGAGGGGTCAGACGTCAATGTTCTCACAGCGCCGATCTCAAGCCCAGATGGATGGCAGGGTTGTGGCAGGAAGGGCATCACTCTTAAATCATGCAAATATGCAAGACTGATGAAAGAGTCCAATAACAGAGGGACAGAAGTTACTGAGCCTCAGGTCACTACATGAAACTGAAACTCTTGAAACTCCTACAGAACATACATTTTCTGATGACATGGAGGAAAAAAAGGGTTAATAACAACGTACAAATACACATGAGAAAACAGTAAAGCAGCAATTTAAGCGATTCCTGTCACTGCACGCTTCGTATTTCTCTCTTCTGATTAATCATCTACACAACAGAATTATCACAGAGGCAGATTACCAGGACAAAACAACAAAAATCCACTTCCAAATCACCTCCATCAAAAGCAGTGGCCAGTAGGAGACAACCTTTACATGATCACCGGTCTGATCAACACACCTGTTTGCTTTTGAGTTTCGTGTCCTTCTGAAGCCGTTTGAAGCAGCTTCAAAGGGTCTCCAACAATCATGAATGTGATTTATTCACAGATTTCAATGACTAAAACTAATTCTCAGTCTCGGTCAGTAATACGACTCAACCTCCTGCAGGGCGTGGCTGCAGCTGGGAGGGACAGAGTGGTTGTTTTATTTGCCAGGTGATTGGTTCATTTCCCAGTTCACATGTTGAAGTGCCCATGGGCAAAATGCTGAAGCTCACACCGCCATGAATGTGATCTTCATTTATGATTGTTCAAGTGTGATTATGATGATGAATATGGGTTGAAACAAGTTTCTACAACATGGTTATCACTCTCATCTACACGGTAGTTGTGTTTTCCAAATCAATTTGATTCATTGTATTTTTAGTTTGAATTACTGGCAGAATCTTTAAAATATTTATTGGGAAATTAATTAGCTATTCTGTGCAATTGTGCAAATAAGAACAGATTCTCTCTGTTATCCAGATGTTTTCTTGAAGCAAATGCAGCAAATGGATGTTTTTACCTTTCAAGCTTGATGGAAGGCTCAGTATTTTTATTATATTATTTATTAATCATTTTAAATGCTGAATGATGAAAAATCTGCAGAAAAGCGACAATAATTAACTACAAAAAAGCCAAATATTTCACATCTTAAAATGGCTAAAGGTTCAGTTCTTCACAGGCTGACCGTTTATGGCTTAAGTTGACAGTTTTAAGTTCAACAGAATATATACAGTCATGGAAAAAATGATTAGACCACCCTTGTTTTCTTCAGTTTCTTGTTCATTTTAATGCCTGGTACAACTAAAGGTACATTTGTTTGGACAAACATAACGATAACCACAAAGATTGCTCATAAGAGTTTTATTTAAGAGCTGATATTGATATTGATACATTGTTTTCTTGATTATAACCTAAATCACTTAAGTTTTTACATCAATAGCTATGGCGTTGTACTGCCAAAAACACTGCTTTTATGCATTCAGTGTTTTCTTTTCTGTCTGTTTTAGTCACATGATGACGTTTAGTGGTACCAGGTATTAAAATGAACAAGAAACTGAAGAAAAAATGGTGGTCTAATCATTTTTTCCATGACTGTAGTTTAGGAGGCTGTCTAAAAATTCAGGTCAGATTTTCTTAAGAATCAGAAGTTTGATTTAAACAGAGGGTTTCCTACTAACCTATAGTCAGCCCATAGGACTAGAACCCATATAACCCATGTGAAAAATAGAGCTTAAAAGAGTGAGGACATATTAAAAACAATTGTCCTTTCCAGGTCTTAAAAATCAGGTAAATAAATTAAGTTGTTGGGCAGAGTTGTATTAACACACACCTGCTTTCATAGAGGTGCTGACGATCCAGGAATCAAGTCCATGTAATCAGCAGCACTCCGGCTCATCATCACCAGTGGGCGTGTACTTTTGTTAACCAACAGAATGAAATACAGCATCAAGAAGTGTTTTTTAAAACCACATTTATAAATCAAAATGATCTCGAAATGAGACCATGATACAAATGCATTCATATTTTAATGGTGTGGGGATAATTTCTCCCTGAGCTACAGGGTGAGAGGTTCAGTCATCCGAGAGGGACTCGGAGAAGACTTGCTGACGGGAGCCAATGGAGGTGGTTCGGTCACATGATCAGGATGTCTCCTGGTCGCCTCCCTGGGGGGGCGTTTCAGAGACGGGTCCAACTGAGAGGAGGCCTCCAGGCAGATCCGGGACACCAGAGATTTTATATCTCAGGTGGCTTGAGAAAGCCTTGGTATCAAAATAATTAAAGGATGATTAAAAAATAAATCAAAATGTCTGGTAGATGAGCATTTCTGAGTTTCTTAACTATGGCATGAGAAATGAAGCAGACAAAACAAAAAAACTAAATAAAAAAAAAGAAAAAACATCAAACTTAAACATCATGTAGAAACTGTTCATCTTTACAGGTATGTTTGGGAGCCAGTTCAGACTGGATTTTGTCCATGCTGAGGGGGAACTGGGGGGGGCAGTGGGAGGGTAATGGGGTGAGATGATGCTGTGAGGCACAGCTCTGTCTGCTGGGACCTCCATGTTGTCTTACGGCTCCCGGTAAAACACACGGCTAAAAGCTAGGTGAGGCGGCAGCTATAAATAGCTCTCTGAGACACACGCAGTTCTGTACAAGTGTATGAGGCACGTGCATGTGAGCGGCCACGTTTATACATAAACACTGGCGGATAATACATGATGCCGTAGTGGCATACTTTCCCTCTTTATCCATCTTCCGTTACCCGGTGTATATCTCTCTTTTCTGTTCCCTCCATCTCCTCTTGGCAGCACTGCTTCTTCTTCTCCTACTTATCATATGTTCCTGAACAGATGGTTGATATGATAATTACCAAACGAACTAAACAGTGAGCGAATGAACCCTCTCCGCGGCTATGAGACATATGCTCTGTTTTCAGGGGCAAAAAAAAGTAAATCTCATGAAGGATTTTTGCAAAAGTCATATCAGGAGAGGTCTAAGTGATGGAAGTGTGGGTACTTAGGTACAGACATTTATAAAAATATAGACCGCAGATATGTGGAACAGTGCATCTTTCATCTATATCATCCAAAACAATTATCGTGCTGACATTTTTAATGAAACCTGTGATTCGAATGAAGCATCCTGATAAAAAATGCAGTTTTCACACTAAATCCTGCACCTCATTACAAACGAGAACAACGCATTCTCTCATACCCTCTTTCTTTTCTCCCTCTCTACACATGCCCCGCCTCTTTCCCTCCATGTGATGACTGTCCTAATTTTGTCATGCTATGATGATACTAGGACTGTGAGGATCAATCTGTCAACACTGACTAAAATGTATTACCTTTGTTTTTATAGACAATATATATATATATATATATATATATACTATATATATATATATATATAATATATATATATATATATATATATATGAGATTTTTTTTTTTTCTTCCGTTCTGTTACACACATAATACTTAATCTCTAACAGTCCTAAATTGTCTTGATCAGTGCTCAAAGCTTTTCCATTTAATGTGCCAGCAGTTTCACATTATCTATGATAACTGAGAGAAGAAATGGTTTAAAACTCCTCCTTCTTCTTTGAGTCCTACTTTCTCAGTGAGTATTCAGCCCATCGTGATTTGAGGCAGTTTCCAGTCTTCATGGTTGGTTATAATAAGACATGCTGAAAAAGGCTGCAGAAATCAAACCAGTGGAGAAGAAAAAGAAGAAAAAAAATCAAAAAGCGTTTTGCCAGAAAGAAAGTTAAGATGATGCAAAGACAGACAGAGGCTAGCAGTAGTGCTGCACCACTACAGAATTTGATTTTATTCATTACAATTTATAGCTAGTTAATTATCATGGTCGTTAATTAAAAATGGAAAAAAGCTAATCTTAATTTTGTATTTGTTCTAAATAAAATACAGTTAGCTCTCTGCTTTTTAGAGTTGGAATTATCACCTTTGCTTTCATAAAGGGTAAAATGTGTCCTATGTTAAAGGTAATCAGAAATAACGTTTCAATGCTTCCTTAATTAACATTTAAATGCACGTAACCAGAGCCTGATCTAACATGATTGGTTATTAATATCAAAATTAAATCTCCACTAAAAACTAAAACAAAGCTTCCTGACATCACAAATCCTGAGTGTAGATTATGCACAAAAATATCCAGTTATCTGTTTACAGGGATTAAGAATTTAACAGCCCAGCAATAAGAAAATCACATAAACTGGATCATCTCAGCAAAAAGACACTTTACGCCACGTTGGAGCAGAGTCACAGCCTCCAGGTGTGACTCTGCTCCCGGACATATTATTCACACCTGCTCTTATTTTTGTTATTTTTGTTATTTTCCTCTCTCCTCCTCAGACTCCTTCCTTGCTCCTGTGATTTCCACCTCCTCGGTCTTGTACCCTGGAGCTGCGTAACAATTAATGAGGCCATATTTCATAATTAAGGTAAAAATAACACCTTGCCTCCTCTGCTTTCTGCTCCCTCTCTCAAATTTTAACGAAGCCGTCACTTCAATGAGAATAACTGAATGTCTTTAAAGTAACAGCTTCAATTTTAGTTGACAAATTTGTTCATTTTTTTTTACATTCTCCACAAAATCCTGCCCACCTTTTTTTCCTCCATCCCCCACAATCCTCCTCTGAGCTGCGGGTCACAACACCAGCGAGCAGAATTGCGCTCTGCTATGTAAATCCGAAGGTGTAACGATATTAGCACACCTCAGAGGTAAACCGGTATCGATCACCTTCCGCAGTATCTGTTTGAGCGGCAAAGGTGCACCACGAGAACAGGCAGCAGCTGGTTTGTGGGGGCGTGTGGTCCCTCGGCGCTTGTTTTTGCCGTGAGAGGATCGATCTATAAATTCTTCGCTGTAACTCTAGAAAAGCCCATCAATCTTAATAGGCGCACCAACATGTCATGGTACACTGCAGCACCCGACAAATGGGGCGACGGGATCATGAGATTCAGCCAGGCACGAAGCCATACTGAGAGGAGCCATTTCCTTTTTCTGAGCATCTGTTTGTGTACTCATGTGTAAATGGCAAAGAAACACAATTAATGCCCACACCAGCAGTGAAAAGATCAAATCAATTTGCTTACCACTGCTACTGGCTTCTGCTCGCCGTCGTTATGGGATGTTAATGTGAATCTGCAGGATTTATGCGAGAACATGTGTCTGGGTGCTCAATGGGGGGAATTTAATTGCAAAAATGGGACTTCAAAAACCGATAAAACTTGTTTCAACTTTAGAGATGTGCTTGGTTGTTACCGATAAGCTCCAGGACAAACTGTTCTCTCTCTCTGATCAAACACGAATTAAAATGGAACAATCTACTAACGATGATGAAGCTGCCAACTTCATCGGTTACATTTGACAATAGCAGACTCTCTAGTGTGGGCTAAGTCTACCAAATATAATTGAAAAACAAAAGTGTGTTGCTTCTCTATAGAAGTATTTCTGTGCCATCTGAGTTTGAAATTTTTAAGATTGAAATTTTTCAGCATCAAAATCAGACTTTGAATTTTAAAAAAACATCAGATTTCTAGCACTGATTTATTTTTTTGCCTCTGAATTTTATTTTGTTTAAAATAAATTCAGTGTTAAAAAAAAAATTGTTGTCTTAAAATATTCAGATTTTTTAAAATTCAACACGCAAAGAAATTCAACACCCCAAAAAATTCAGACTAAAAAAAAAAAAAAAATCAACATCTCAAAAAAATTCAGTATAAAAAAATTCAATTTCTAAAAAAAAAAAAAAAATTCAGTGTAAAAAAAATTCAACCTCAAAAAATTCAGTGTAAAAAGAACCAGACTCAACGGGTCACCAGGGAGAAGCAATCGATCCCTGTCTCAATTCAGCCAACGTCCAGCCAATCACGTTACGCTCCATTGGTCATGTGACACCCACCCAGATAGTAAGACGGACCGGTCGGCCATGGCAGCAAACTCAGGTGATGGTGCTGCGGTGAGTCTGTTTACTTTATTTGCTGTTTGTATTAAACATTTAAAATAGATTCAGTAAATGATATTATTAATTTTAACACTTTACAATTACCGTGCAATAGCGCATTGACCAATGGAGCGTAACGTGATTGGCTGGACGTTGGCTGAATTGAGACAGGGATCGATTGCTTCTCCCTGGTGACCCGGATGTTGAGTCTGGTTCTTTTTACACTGAATTTTTTGAGGTTGAATTTTTTAACACTGATTTTTTTTTTAGGTTGAACTTTTTTTACACTGAATTTTTTGAGGTTGAATTTTTTTCACAGATTTTTTTTTAGAAATTGAATTTTTTTTACACAGAATTTTTTTGAGATGTTGATTTTTTTTTTTTTTTTTTTTTTTACACTGAATTTTTTGGGGTGTTGAATTTCTTTACATGTTGAATTTTGAAAAACTGAATATTTTACGACAACAATTTTTTTTAACACTGAATTTATTTTAACAAAATACAATTCAGAGCCAAAAAAAAATTCAGTGCTAGAAATCTGATGTTTTTTAAAATTCAAAGTCTGATTTTGATGCTGAAAATTCAAACTCAGGTGGCACAGAAATACTTCCATACTTCTCAGACACTCACCTGATGAAATGCATACAAATACATAATTGTTTTCCAGTGCAACCACGTAACTGGCTCTGGGCCCGTCAAGCTTTACCGACGCAGCTAAGCAACCGTGCCGGCCTTGTTAGATTCTGCTGAATTTTGTCCTCACGTAATGCAAAGTTCATGGTCAAACGTGATGCAGATCACCAGTCAGTGCATTAAACACGAATAAAGGCATAAGTATACGGCCAGTGAGATGGGCTTCAGCTGTGTTGCTCACTAGATTTATGTTCTTTTTAATCCGCAAAAAGAAAAAAAACATAAAAACATAATTACAGAGGAGATTTCTGGAAAAGCACATATTAAAAAAAATGCAAGAAACCCATCTAGTAGTTCAAAATGCAACAGACAAAAAAAAAAGATGGTCAGAAAAAGGTCAAAGCTTTCTCCACTAGCTAAAATTTAAAGGAGCAGACATTTAATATCAAACTAAACATTCATCTCACCATACTCTTACAAGCATGAGGGAAAAACTTGGCAGACCCATTTTTCATTTCCGCTCACTTTCACAGCAGCTCTTTCTAAATCCAACCCATTTGTCCGATCTTCCACTCACACCACCAAGGATCGCCTGGTATCCCCTCTGTTATCACCGCAAATTTACATTTGATCCATTATTTACTTTAGCCTTGGGGTTGATATCAAGAGGACACGCAAATCTCATTTCATCTAGGCTCACCCAAGCTCAAATGGCCATTAAATCTTATTTTCTCAATCCCTGGTTGCCTCTAATTTTGTTTGCCATCTTCCTACCAGGAACAAGATGGGTTTTTCCCAAAAGTTTAACCCCTAAAGTCAACAGCAAACAGAACATTGGTTAAAAGTAGCACTTCTGAGCATTATTATTTCAGAAACATTAGTATACAAGCAAATTCAAAATTGCAGCATCAGCTTTATTCACTAATCATAAATTAAACCAAAAAAGGTGGCATATGCTATTTTGCAGGGATCAAAAGGTCCAGCTAAGACGAGACTGTGGATCGTGCCCCCTCGGCGACTTTTAAAGAACTGCTCCTTAAATCTCATTTCACCGACGCTGGATGCTGATAACTGGTTTTGCCCGTTCCAGGAACATTTGGAGAGTTCCTGGAAAAGCCCGGCAGCGTTATACAACCATATTTAAAAGGTCCCTGATGTATTTCTTGTTTTTTCCTTTAAAAATATAAATCATTAACGCCACATTCAAGAAGGAGAGCTCTTAGTCAGAAATTCTTTCCATTTAAGGGGCAAAGCTTTAGAGGTTAGAGATGCCCCTCCATCACAAACTTTAAAATGACATCTCGTTGCACTGCTTCCCAGATTTGACTGAGTAAACAAAAACAAAAATAGTTTGAGGGAAGTACATCGTTAATTCACAACTTTGCCTGCAGAAAAGTAGTTCCCTGACGTGCAGCCACAGTCCACTGCTGCTGCTGTTGTTGTTGTCGTCGCCACTCGGCCCACTAATTACTGGGGGGAACCCCGGAGCACAAAGGCCAAAAAGAATAGGACAGAGAGAAAGTGCCGGAGAGTATATCCAGGATGAGACGCCACTTCTTGATGATCCTGAACCCGGTAACCCTCATAGAAACAAACAGCTTAGAATAAATACCCTACGTACACTAAACAACCTCCCTTCCCATCAGTCCCTGTATAGTCTGCAGAAAAGCAGACCAATAAAAAAAAAGAAAAGAACTCCATGTCAGGTAAGAATGCACATGCACAACATGTATGAATAACACCACCTCATGATACTGAACGTAGCAGTAGTTATTTCCATTCAGGACATGAAGAAACCATTTTACAATTCTATGAGGTCTGTTTCTATGTTCCGGCCTTGTGTCAAGTCCAATAACAAGCGCATTGTTTTGGGGCCACCGGCATCACCAGTGGCTAAACGCTTGGCTTGCTCACACACGGGGGAAACAAAACAGAGCTTCAGACTGCAGCCAAGAACGGGGTTGCAACTGTGTGTGCATGAATGTGCGTTTGAAAGAGAGGCCCGACTGTGTCGTAGTCCGGTTTAAAACCCCTTCGTGCCTGCTGATGTGTGTTACTGCAGCCTATCTGTCGAATGCATTTGTGTGTCTGCGAGAGACTTGGCCGAGGCAGTGGAAAATTTTCGAGCCAGAGACGCTGACGTTGGCTGAGTAGAGAAGAACAACTACTTCCTGAAAACCTATTAAAACACTTTGACCGAACATTTTCTCTCTCACAGAGTTTCTGCGGCTCTCCTTTTCTTTTATACGACTTAAACTGGCTTCAGCTGAGCCATCCGGTTTTTACACTTTTGTGCTTTCTCTGACAATGGAAAACACAAGCAATTCAAGGGTAATTGTTGGTAATTAAAGCCCACTCCAGCAGTTATTAGTCACCTAAAAACTAATCTGTATAATTCAAAACTGTAAGTTTCAAAGAGACAGTAAATGTGCATGTTGATTTGGACCTGACCCGTCTCCAACCCTACAGCAGATGCAACGGTTAGCTCTGAAAGTGGGATAATGTCACCACAAGTGTGTGAACCACAGAGTGATTCTGAGCGAGTGGAAGCCAAAGTCCCTCCCAAGTGGAAGTATGCATTCAGGAGCTAAATCTTGCTCTCAGCTCTGGGATGTTTGCTCCGTATTATAAACATTAAACAGCTAATGATGATCAGGACTGTCAACTCACATGGAATGAGTGAATTAGCAAGACTTATTGGATTTAAACACTAAAAGCTCCACTTGCTTATACTCAGTCTACTTCCAAAAAAAGCCAGATAGCAGACGGGTTAGGCGGCTGGGAAGCCATCATCAACCAGTCTGATGATGGCTTCAGAGTGGTAACCAGTGGCAATCACGTGAGAGACAGAAGTATTACTGGAAAGGTCGGTGCATCTCACTCCGCTGGATCACCTTTGTACACAGAGTTCACGTCCCCTTTGTTTTGCCGATGTTACTACCTCCTAAGGTGGGACAGACTACAAAGAAAATGCCCCACTTTCCACTTTGGGGTTTTTTAAAACATGGAAGAAAACTGGCACAAAAACTGCCAC
The DNA here is from genome assembly GCA_018398805.1 of Hirundichthys speculiger. Taxonomy (NCBI): domain Eukaryota; kingdom Metazoa; phylum Chordata; class Actinopteri; order Beloniformes; family Exocoetidae; genus Hirundichthys; species Hirundichthys speculiger. The sequence goes on along the minus strand of JAGFBZ010000821.1, from coordinate 849,391 downwards.
CTTAAAAGTGCCGTGTGTCAGGGGTTAGAGTTTCATCCACATCTACTGTCAACATACGTGCATGCGTGTATGCATGTGAGAGAGAGAGAGATAAAAGACCAGGAGAAAGAGTGGGGGTGTGAAAAAAAAATAGATTTGGCAATATATCACAATTTTCAGCCACCCAATATATCGATTTTTCAGCTCCTAATATTGATTTTTTTTCCTAATATGCATGCGCAGGCATTTTAATTTTATATGATCTTTTCAGATCAGTGTTTAAACTGACACGATAGGAGAAAATTATTTTTTCATATTTTTGTGCATCGTCAGTAACTCAGGGTACTTTATCCTTCATGTTCTCATTTACAGCGGTTACAATGCTGTCAGTATGTTGTAATGGTTACTTAAATGTGCAAAAACACTAATAATAAACAATAAATAGGTTGTTTTGAAGCAAACAGGTTTGACTCAATTTGTTCTCTGAATGATAAATATCATCTGATGAACATATACAGCAATTTGATGGGTAGAATATCGCAATATATTGTGACATCTTGATATCGTGATAATATCGTATCGTGACCCAAGTACCATGATACATATCGTATTGCGAGGTCCTTGCAAATATTCACCCCTAAGAGATAAAGGGTTGGCTTCAGGCCAAGTGCAAAATGACCTTATCCTGCTTTACAGGACCTTAAAGTCAAAACAAGATGCTCAGGTAAAAACTACCACACTGAGCAGAAAATAAAAAGACTTCTGATTGTAAATCATATCACTTCATTGATATAAACCAGATAAGTAATAGATTATTACCATGAATAACCATGAATAACAGGAGGTTTGGCCTTTGAAAAGCAGTGCTTTTGTAAAATAAAAGTCCTATATGACGCCACACAGACATTGATCAAGCAAGACAAGGAAAATTAGCTGCCTGATATTCAGACTAATACGGTGGAACAACAATATGCATACGATATAAAAAAGGATTAGAAGGAAGCAGAACCTCGCTCACAACTTGGAATTAACACTAAAGAACAGGTAGTTGATACTTTCCACAGTATTACAGTTTGCAGTAGAACTTAAACTAATCAAAGACATTCAATAGTCATCATGGTCAACAGCCAAGCAGGAAAAGGTGATGCAGGGAACAACATATACTGAATATCTGCTGTTCACATGCAGTTTTTACTGACAAACATACAATTCCTGTAACTCAGGATTCACAGTATCTAGCTGTAACTGCTCTACTGGAAGGTGGAGTTCTGGTAGATGGATTTTATTTTGTCCACAGCCTGCTGAACATCTCAGATGTTCCAGGGTTGCAACTTCCTGTGTGACTGTTTTTAAACACTAAACAAATTTTGCACAATGCACGTAAGCTACAATAAAACAGTTATATTCATACTGTAAAAATATTGTTTCCAAAAACACACATTTCCTCATGTAAATGATGCTGGACCCAAAATATTCTGTTCAGCCCTGCAGCAACAGGAACATCAAATATACTGAAAAGAAAATATATATCTGAATATATGCACACTCACACAGAGACGCCGTCAGGTAATTAGCAGTCTCCAAATCTAAGCTCTTTAATCTAATCAAACTACCCAGTCTCAACCCCCCCCCCCCTTGGGTTTATACAGCCTTTTACCCCACACAAACAAACATGTTTTTCCTTTATCTGTCATCCACTTTTCCTCCCTTTACCATCAAAAACCACATAACATCATGTGAGGAACCCCATTTCTTCCAAACGATACGCAGAATAAAATGTGCTACATCAAGAGAAATGTGAAAATATAGAAATTTAATAAACCTGAATGTTTTATGTGACAATTTATAAAATGGTTTACACTTAAAGTCTCCAGCACATTGTTATAAAATTGAAAAGTAATATCTCTATGAAAATTGCCATAATACAAGAAGACAAGTGAGATGGTCTCATTGCATATGTTGCTGGACTTGTGCCATCTCAATGTGCTTTATTCACTCCTAAACTCAACTTTTATTACACAACTGCATCTGACAAGAGATTTTTTTTTTCCTCCCACTGCAGTTCCTCCTTGTGCTGCAGTGGCAATAAAAATTATTCATCTGCAAAGTTTCAAAATGTGTTTGACACTGTGCTGCAGAGAGAGCAGACAGCTGCAGTTGCCTGAAGCTTCCTGCCGCTCACTAACAGAGATGGAGTTAGTGGATGTGTGTGGATCGAAGGATGAAAAGAGCAAAGGAGGAGGAACATTCTGCATCTTGGTTCAGTCCTCGAGAGACTGAGCCAAACAAGCCGTTCACTTCCAGACACACATGCCACGTCAAATCCAAAGAGTAATACAAGGAAAATGGTCCCTTCTCTGCTCTTGGACAAATTTTCTGTCTCATTGAGTCCCTTTGGAGATGGCAGACAGCAGCTCTTACAAGGATGCGCCTGTAGGTACAACAACCGTGAGTCCCATAAATGCATAAAAGTCTATTTATTACCACGTTGCTTTCGGTTCATTTCAGTTTGCGCTCCATATAAAATGCCAACTGTGCCCGTGAGCGTCCCCTCAAGTCTTTGTCACGTGGGTTAATTTGCGAGGAGCTGACCAACAGAAAAATGACACTGCAGTATCTCAGTCCCAACAGGACGTCGTTGGACATGTTTCACACCCGCAGAAACCGAAGTCGGCTGTCAGCAACATCTTGAAATAAGTGGGCGATATAACAAGAGGTTTCTTATGAGCAAAGGCGCTTTTATGAGTTAATTTCTGACTCAGTGGGCTTGAGAGGAGAAAGGCAGCTACATGCTGTCTCAGCTAACGCCACTGAGCAGTTTAATTCTTTACGGCTTTGTCAATTATTCCCAAAAGACTACACCTAAGTACATTAGCGCAGTTCTCACCTGCAGAAGACTTCCTCTCACTCCAAACAAGCAGGATATGGCGATAAATAGGTCCACTGCAGTGGTCTTTTAAAGCCCCGAGGGCAGTTTGTTCCCGACCACAGAACAACCATCAGCTCTGGTCAGGGACAAACGGCTCGGGATAAAAGAGGGATAAAAGAGGGATAAAAGAGGGGAAAAAGAGCCAATATGTTGTGGTGAGAAGATGGCTCCATAACTGCTGGCTCAAGGCTGCAATGCATGCTGGAAAATGTTGAAAATATGTATTGTCCAGCTCCTGTGCACTATATTTAGACCATTTTTCAGTTGCATACTATGTACGACAAGTATGTACTGCATAGAGGCCTGATGGTCTTTGTTAGTGTGCAAAACAACTATGCTATGGCACAAAGTGAAACCAGTCACATGACAGCTCTCATTTTAATGCCACATTGCATTTTGGGAAATACTGTGTGAGGTACACTGGTTAGTTGCACACGAAAATTGTTTATAAAGTGGGCAGCCTTCTGGATGCTGTTCACAAACTGCAGATTGTACAGTTGTTCACATACTGCATCATCTGTACTACATTTTTGCAAAATTAATGCGCAACAGTAGTTCAGGATCTGGTTTTAAAAAGGTGTGATTATTTTGTAATGCAATACATAGTAGATGCAGAATTTGAAGTTTTAAAAAACACCAATGTAAAATAACAAACTCACATCATGGGGGTCGATATAGTGAACTAGCGGACTATTTGAACACAGGCTTTTTTGAAAATACAGGCTTGAGCCATACCATCCAAAAACACATGGATCAAAAAGCCTTTGAACATTAAAGCAAAACTGGGTCCTCTGTCATTTCTTTTTAGCCCAACTCGACGAACATAAAATAATCTAAACACCTATTAACTCAATAAGTTCAGTTTTAGCTCTATGACTTATACACTGTAATGTCATATCTCACTAGAAAAAAAAAAATCATAAAATATGATTGTGACACATCATAAAGATAACAAAAAAATGACCTGGTGGCCACATAAAATATAACAAAACAGCTATATTTGTAATCAGGAAGTGAGAAAACATTTAGTTTCTAATTATGGCTTTGGGAGTGATGTTGCTTCTGAAGGCAGCCTTCAGGTTGACGTCACATCTGGTGAAATTTGAAAGACTAATAAAACAGTGCAGCTCCTAGAGAAAAAAAAAGATTTTTTTTGGTTAGAAATAGCATAAAATCGCTTACCCTGCCTTTAAAACCCATCAAAAATACTGCATGACTGAAACAATGCAGTTGTGAGTAACAGGACAGGAGATACTCGGTTTGAGGATTTTTAGAAGAAATCTGAGCTTTTTTTAAGAGTGTGGAAATCTCTAAATAACAAAATGCACTGATGCTGACTTCAATCATCTTTTGTCTACATTATGACCAAGTTACAGCTTTCAAAAAATATTTTAATGTGCAACTATAGATGTGTGGTTTTCCAGTTTCATGAAACAATAAAGCTCAGAGGTTACAGCTGCTCTGTTACTAATTAACTACATTATGCTGGAGTTAACTGTGATATTTTCAGGGATATTAATGAAGGAAAGTAAAGATCAGCAGTAACTTCATGAGTGAATGAATTTTAGGGTATGAGACACTGAAATGCGTCAAACTGTGTAACATCGAAATCAAACTGTCACATCTGAAGATTCTCATTTTCATTTTCTGCTACAGCAACTATACTGAAGTTAAATTAATCAATCCTAAACCTGATAAGGACTTTCAGAAGAAAAGCAGAGATCCCAGCAGTGATGGAGGACTGTCCTGGGAGTGTGATGCTACAGTCTGGGCCTTAATTAGTAAAAGACTAAAAAAATAAGGTGCAGACATGATATTGACAGATAGAACCACGAATACCTGTGGCTGTTCTACGTTTCTCCTCGTCTCCAGGAGTCTGGAGGATATTTCAGCAGAGCAGTCCTGACCTAGAAACCCATGAGAAAACTGATTTACACCATCAGGCCATTTTAAAGAGAAAGTTGGGCGACAACCTTTCAAGCAACAAGTCACTGAAAAACTGACAAACTGTGCAGGAGTGTACACACTCGTCACACGTGCTGTACTTAAAGTATCCAGTGACAGAAACCAGAGTCATTACAATGAAGTAGGATCTGCAACGACATCCAGCCAAACCAAGAGTGATGTCTCAAGAAGTCAAACAGTAGTTTTTCAAGCAGAGTGAGCATCTGAACAAAACTAACATTATCCAATAACTCAACCCATCCGTCGTCTGCATGACTGAATCCGCTCACCCCTATCGTGTCTTCAAATGGACGTGATGATACTAATATAATTCAAGGATATGAAATCTCGGAGCTCAGCCGGAAAAGGCTTCCTGTTTATACGATTATGTTTATAACATTATGAAAGATATCGAATGGTGGAGAGGAAGGAGAGGATGAGAGGAATGACAGACGGGATCTAAGCTACAATACAGACCAGTGTTAGAACAGAAACACACAGCCAGCAGCTAAACATGGAGAGGCTGAGGTCAAGATTTCATTAAAGATAGACAGGAAGGCAATTACAGATATTATATATAATCAGATGGCAAGCAATCACAGGCCTAACGAATATCGACACACACGTACAGTACATCACATTACTTTTGTCTCCAAGTAGAGAAACTGCTTAGTCAGCAACAACAAATAATTTTAATGTAATTTAAATTAAGTTTATTTTGAAACAGCTTCACTGGAGGCTTATCCGAGTATTTGCTTTTGTAGCTGTGTTAATAACATATTTTAGCAAGCTTGCAGAAAGAAGTAGAAAGCAAAAACATTACTAAATACAATAATAGAGCCATCAGCCTTCTGAGCCTGCTTGACGTTAGTGCAAATCATATATCACGATATGGACTATTTTATATCACGATAACGATATATATCACGATATACCATAATAAAGTATGTTTTCAGTTATTCTCTGAAAAGTTTCACTGCTTACTTTTCAACTTTATTTTGAAAGGACATTTAGCTGAATTGTCACAAACATACATTTTAGTGCAGCAAAAACAGGTAGGTACAGAGGTACAGTAGCTTTCACATTTTTTTTTAAAGTGCACAACAGTTTCTGAGAGGAAAAACACATTTTTGCACTGAAGTTCAGCTATAAAAAAATAAACACAAATTATTTTTCAACTTTCTGAAATCTGTAACCTTGTAGTGCAAAGTTTGCAAACCAATATAAAGTGTCTAAAGTAAACATCAGGGTTGAAGAGAACTCTGTTTAAGGCATTAACCATGAATAAAAGTGCAAACATAAAAGGCTACTTTGTAGAAGTAGATATGATTCTATCAAATTTATCGTTGCAGGTTATTTAATTACATATTTGCTGTGATAATTGATAAAATTAGGTTAGAAACGATAGAAACGATAGAAGAGAAATGGCACGATATACACTTTTCTATCGTCATATTGCCCAGAACTACCTGACATCATCACAAAAGATACCAGATTAGGAGTTTGATCTTCATACGTGACATACATATGTAACATATGAGAGAGAGAGCTAGATTATCTTGCAGATAAAAAGCTATATTACATGCCAGTACTAAATGACCACATAAAAACTATATTGCCAAAAGTATTTGCTCATCCATCCAAATGATCAGAATCAGGTGTTCCAGTCACTTCCATGTCCACAGGTGTATAAAATCAAGCACCTAGACATGCAGACTGTTTCTAGAAACATCTGTGAAAGAATGGGTCTCTCTCAGGAGCTCAGTGAATTCCAGCGTGGAACTGTGGTAGGATGATACCTGTGCAACAGGTGGCATCATCTAGCAGCTGTATTATAAGGAAATGCTAAACTTTTTAACTGGAACTTTACTCTGATTTAAATTTAATCTTGCTCTTTGTTTCTTTGTTTCTACCTTTCATAAAAAACAAAGTGGAGCCAGTTCACAGAGTGGATATTTTTCTTATCAGTGATCTTCTCCTCAGCTGAAGTTCTTGATTAATCTGTTCATTGTTTATTTCAAAAAGGGCCAATATCTTCCATTAACCTTTATTTAACGTGCATTCAAAAGGAAATTCATCACATGAAACCGACTTTTATAGCAAAACTAAGGTGTCAATCTTGTAAAAAAAAAAAAAAAGAGCAATTAACCTTGAAACTGCTTCATTGTCAATAAAAAAAAGAGACACTTTGCTGTGTTGGACTCTACTGCTTAAGAGAAAACAAAAAACAAATACACAAATAAATGAGCTGGAAGCTTTGCCCCATTTTCAGAGGCTCTGCTCCAGATCACCTGGGGTGAAGGGCTGTAGACCATCACACCTGTCTACCTGTCAGAGGCGGGTTCACCTTGGACAGGTCACCAGTCCACCTCTGGACCAGACAAACTAATGGGAAAGCAACCAAATCTAATACTCAATGCCAATATCAAATCACCAATCAATATCAGAAAACCACGTAGACAAGAGAACATGCAAACTCTACCATTTTAACCAGTAATCAGATTTAAACCAGCAACCTTCTTGCTATGAGGAGAACTCATGATTATAAATATATCTGTGCATTTTACTTGAACGTAAATCTTTTGCAGTGAATCATCTGACATCTGGAACTCCAGAACATCGCCAGATGTTTAGCTTTTTACTCAACGTGCTCGTGCCAAATCTTTTGTGCAACTAACCTCGTTGGCAGCGAAGCATCTTTGCCACGTGATGCTTTTGATCATGGGGTGTTTTTTTTCCTTCTTCATCCAAACTCTTCTTTCTTCTCACATATTTCTGCCACAAGTTGAGTCTGGTTTAATATTGATCCAGAACTGGGCAAGATTCTTTTTTTTTTTCTAAGAGGTGGAAGAACTTACGTTGCGTCTTCTGCAGTTATAGTCTCTTATCTTCCGGGCCTTTTCTTTTTGCTGAGCTTGCCAGACTGCTCTTTCTTTTAATACATCTGTGTTCCTATTTCTTTTTTCATGTTCTTCTTTAGCCGATTGAGTGGCCTCCCTTGGTTATAGATTAAATGGTAAATGGACTGTGTCTTAATACAGCGTTTTTGTAGACTTGTTGGCCACTCGAGGATGTGTACACTACATTTATATTCAGTCATCCATACAGCGCTCACTTAAGCCATGTCTCTGCTGATAGGAAACACTCAGTTTGGGTCAGTCTGGTACCGTTTGGACCAGAACCATCGTGGAGCAGCTGCAGGCTAAACACTGTTTGATTAAAGACCTGAAGGTGGTGCATGTTGTGCTTGTCTCCACGTCCCAGAGAAGACACAACTCTTTGTTTTGGTACCTCAACTGAAAGGTGTCCAAAACCGGTGTTTTATTTTGAAAAGGTTTGCAGCTTTTGATGACAGAAAGCAGTTGTGTACTGTCCGGTACCAAACTCTACTGTGGTGCATGGTGGAAACACAGATATGTTCTTCTACTGAGTCTTTTTCTATCATACAAACAATCACACACCATTTAATGCATCAGAGGTAACGTAGGAGTCGGTGGATTGCCCAAAGACAACCTGGCAGGCCAGGAACCAAACCATCGACACAAAGTTTTTCTCTATGGTCAATGCTGATTGATTAAAAGTGGCCAATAATCTGATTTATATTGTAACCTCTAACATGATCACTCTGTTCTCCATTTTTGTTAAGAGACAATAAAATACTGAGAGATTATACATTTATTAAATATAAATGCCTTGCTACATAATCTGAGTATGTTCACATGCTCAGAATAGATTAGAGACATTCTTTGGTGGAAGTTTACACAAGGTGCAAGTCCTATCAATATACATTTTGAATTTTACCATGTTGATTAAAACACAAAAGAGAAAATATGGTGATCATATATCCACAAAATAAAACCAAACGATGGGCTTCATTCATGAAACATGAGCAGAAGGGATTGAGCAGACCAAAGTTTACACACATTCCAGCATTCATAAAAATGTTATTTCTGAACTTTTCATAGGTACAAAAAAAAAAAATCTATTCCTGCCTCCAACCATGTGCAGCGCTTGTGTTAAATCAGAAATGCTCATAAATATCGCTTCTATTTCTCAGACCCGACAATGTAACGGCCTGATATGAACTGTTATTTTCACAATATGCAACCACTTTTAAAGCAGCGTTAAACTTAATCGATTGGCATTTCACGCATTTAAGCTTCAAATTGTGTTTCTTAAAATGTCACTGGGTTGTTTAAATGGACTCGATATGCTGACAGACAGCGACCTGAGAGGTTTCACAGATAATAGAGACAATAAAGTTACTGCAGCAGAGTTTCGCCTATATAATACATTCCTTTTATATAAATTTGTTATTTTTTTGGCGTTCAGCATAATGTCAAATGTCAAACCACCATAAACCACCATGTCACACCATAAACTATTTTCATGAGTATTCTAATTAGATATACTCAATTGGCATTAACTGAACAAGTAAGCCACCAATAAAACTTGTTTTTTCAGTCTTAAATAAAGAGAAACGCTTGACGAGTGTGTTTCTGTCATTCTGTCTTTTCATAGGCTGCTACCTCAGCAGCTTATATGACATCTGCCATCACAGACGATCCCTCTCCAACAAAAGCCTGTCAGAGATGGGAGCTGAGTTAACACAGAGTTACACAACAAGCATGCACACACACACACACTGTCTCTATCTATCTCTATCACACTCGCGCACACACACACAAGGGATAAGAGCTCCATAGCTGACACTGGGGTCAACTGGGAGACGAGCTATATCTTGACAGAGCTGAAGTGTTTACTGACAGAGAAATGCATCGCAGAGACTTGCAGTCTGTACTTTTACGATTCAGACAGAGAGATTGTGTAATAAATGTGGGTCCTGCACTAATTTTAAAAGAGGTTGCAAAAAAATTCAGAATGCATTGTAAGTATGACAGATTAAGCAAACAAAGACATGCCATCTCACAGCATTATTTTTCTTGTATATCAAAAGGCCTTTCTAATTTAATTTGTCGCTATGATATTAAACTCACCTTTTGTTACGTTTCAGCTGAAACTGCTGCTTCACTCCATCGCCGTCTCTGAAATGTGAAGGGGATGTCAGTCGTGGAAAACAGACTTTGTTTAAAAGTAACACGCTTAAGCAACTTCTTAAATAATGTAATTAACTTTACTCTGTAACTTCAGTCAACTACATTTCCCAGAGTAATGAGTAACGTAGTCCCACTACTCCTCTTCCTCCTCGTATGTCTCATGTTTGTCATTCCTCTGACTCCATCAATGATAAACAAGCGAAACAGATGTTGCTTCCTGGTATGTTTTTAATTTTCCATTAAACCAATCCTGAACCAATCCTAAACTCAACTCCCAGCAATAATATCATCAAGTATCATTTTCAATGTCATTTTCTGTCAAAAATAAACAAGAAAGTTCAATTCTAAATCAAAATTACATATGAAAGAGGAGGGCAAACTCATTTAAATCTGTACTAATTAAGGTACTCATATACAGTTAAAAAACCAGAAGTTATACTCAGAAGAAATACTCTCATTTTTCTATTATTATTATGTTTACATTTATTTTGTGTTTTTATGTATATATAAAGTGTCCTTGTGTGCTTTTAAATAAATTGTTTTTATTATTGGTGATAAATATTAATGTAAAACCAAAACGTTGAAGCACCTGAACGTCTTGTCTTGCAGCGACGGTCCAGTCAAACACACCTGTCCACCTGAAAACAGATAATTAGTTACACCTGACGTTTTCTCCTTCGTGTTACTGAGATTTTACCCACAAAATGCGAGAAAAAAACTGAAATATAGACTTGTAAACCACCCAACTATTAGTCGTTATCTGTTGTTTCGTAGCGTTGCTGTTTTTAAAAACCCGTGACAGTTCTTAAGGTTTTAACTGCATTAATTTGAGTAAAATACTTGAAAACCGAAGTTGGCGTATTCGTGAGCTAATTAGCCTGCTTTCTATTATTTTATTTTCTGCAGTCGTCACGTGTCACTTAGTATCGTTTTTAGTTTTTTTTTTTTTAATTTACAATGTTTAACTTTCTCCTTGCTTACCTTCTCCTCTTATTTCTCTTCACGTTAACGCCTGCGTCATCAATGACGTCATACGCAAACTGCCGAGTGGATTTTTTTTCTCCCCTTCTGTTTAAAATTCTCCCGCTTATATCATTAAATAAAACAAACAAAAAAAAAATCAAAATAAAAAAAAAATGATATTTTTCATATAATAAATACAAGGGGGCGGTGCTTCGGTGGACATTTAAAAGTTGGATTTGTCAAAGATTAGCAACAAAACAGATTTCTTTGCATTAGTATTTTTCACACTGGCTCAAACAAAATAGTACTGAAGCCAATGGATATATTGTGATTTGATAGCAGTTTTTTTTTTTTTTTTGTACCTGTACATTTTTTTGCCATGATGCATAAAGACTATAAATGACATGTAAGCACATTAGATGTTGGATTTCAAAAGTTTTACAAAAATGAAAGGCTGTTGCCAAAAATGCACATGCTCCAACACATCAAAAACGATCACCAGTTCATTGTTGCAACTGCCTTCTAAAAAAAGTTTTTTTTTCCATTTTTATCAACCAGAGTTCATCAATGATAAGTGTTTCTTTTCTTGCATTTTACTATCATTTGAAAATTGTTTCTCACAAGCCGTCAGGCATGAGTAAGTTATGCTTGGCAGAGCAGAAATCACCTGAAGCATGCTGGTTTTACTGTGATGGTATCGGATTAGACACCTGAGTCGTTCTCGGTGAACTCAAACAACCCCAGTTATTTTAAACTTGGAGGCAGGAGGGTTTTCTGCAAGAGTCTGTCTTTGAGAAATACAAGCTTTATCAGGATTTTGCCATAAATCAGGGGTATTCCTGCCTTCAGTTTTTGCCTTTGAGGTTAAGCGATTGCCTTGAATGGCCTATTTAAGAAAAGCAAAAACAAGCAGTACGTTTTAGGTCATTATCCAACTGAACTGTGAAGGAATCCTTCCAGTTTTAGAGCATTTGACTATTTCTGAGCCAGTGTGGCCCTGTGCTCTTCAGACTTTATCCTGCTGCTTCCATCAGCATTTACATCATCAGGAAAGACCAGTGTCATCAATTCACAAGTGTCATCATAAGTGATAGTGAAGCAACACCGAATACTGCCATGAAACCATGAAATGCTTTGAACTGTACAGATCATGGAAGCTTCAAGCTTCATGTTCATGTGCTTTACTCAGATAGCAGAGCTCTTAATCTGAAAGCCTAAAGAATTAAGCAACAAATGCTATTTCTGATCAGGACGAGACCATCTCACATGTGCTGGAGCTTAAAAACAGTTGATATGTTGCAGCAGCAAGCACATTCCGGGATGTCACCAGCTGCCAGAGGCTCAGATAAAGTTTTCCCCTTGTTGTGCAGATTAAATCAGTTTGGTGAGATGTTTGAGAATGTTTAAATACGTAAACAATGTGGCAGTTTTTAACCGTAAAACCTTAACATTCACTGAAACCATTTCTGTCAACGTATCTTGATTGCATATCTAAATATGGACATGATGGAGTTTCTCCATTAGATAAACACATGGGAAGATCTTTTATGGGAACGAGGATGGGTGATGCTGAAGCTTCTGTGTGCATAGGATTTCTGTCCTTTATTCAACTATAATTAGGGCCATCCTACATGCCCGAGCGAAAATGTCAGAATAAAACATGAAGAATTGTCTCACAGCTACAAGAATAAATTTTGCAACGACCCAAAATGCAAGTGCATTGTGTAATTTCTCTCTTCATTAAAGTTTCAAAGCCAAAAAGAGCAAAGCAGAGAAAGCAACAAGCCCAGTGGTCCTTATGGGTCACGAATACACTTTCTCAAGATAAATAAGTACCGGGCGGTATGGCCAAAAATTTATATCACAGTATTTTTCAAAATAATATCGGTTTCATAGTATATCACAGTATTTTTTTTTAAAGGCACAACACATTTTCTAATCATTTAGAAAGGAATTGTTGCAGTAAATTGGCTTAAAATGACCTATTTTACTGTCAGGAGGAGTGAATATTGTAGAAAAACATTCATATCTACACTAGTATTAATACAGGTTTGTATGGCCTCACAAAAAATGATACTATTTACAAAGAGGTGGCACTCGTGATTCTAATTAAGTGAAGGAATCAGAATGATGATAGTTGCAGTTAAAATACAGAACCCTTTTATTTTTCAAATTTTGCAACTTGAAAAAACATTTTGTAAAAAAAAAAAAAAAAAAAAAATCAACCTCAGCTTCATGCATTCCTTGTATTCCAACAAATGTTTGCGGCTTAGGTGGTGCAGCAGATTGCTGGTGTAGCCTCCCGCGGCTACAACTTTAGCTCGGCAACATTTGCAGATTATTGTAGTTTGTTGGACGTCGTCTTTTTTAAATTCAAAGAACTTCCACATGACAGACACGGCTCCTCGTTTAGGAAGAAGTTCCTCAGTCTCATGTTGCCGTTCTGGAGCTTCCACTTCAGGACTTTCGCTGTTCCGAACTAGTAGCATGTTGTGCCTCCAGTCCAACTGTAAAACAGTCCCGTCAAACAATGTTCTGCGGCACTTACGTTCCGCCGCGCGGCGTTCCTAACGTTGTGTACGCTACAGTACATACTCACTGATATTACGGTATATGAAAAATTCATATCATAAAAAAAATAAACACCAGTATTCGGTATGAACCGGTATACCGCCCAGCACAAAGATAAATGATTTGCCCACGTGCTCTCATAGCTATGTAAACACATGCTGATCTAAAGAAGACAAAATAAATAAATGAAGACAAGACTCATTTGTGGGACCTGACTCGAGCGCATTTTTATTGAACGTTTATAACTGTTAAAAACATGTATAAAATTGGTCCTGTTTCAGAAACAAGGCACGCATAGTCATGTCATTGTTCAGCGTTCATGTCATTATTAGCATTACCATGTATCAACATCATCAGCACGTTCCATCTCAGTATTTGTCTAATAAGTAGTATCAAGCATTCCCTAATATAAAAACACGTTCCAATTTATTTTTCACAGAGGTTAAAATTTTATTCCGAGCAGCAAGACAATATTCATGCAAAGACGGGAGTGGAGGAGAAGATGCAAGTTTGACTGGACTGACGGGCTGACGGGTCATTAATAGTAGGTCTCACGTTCCACCCAGCCTGGAAATAAAAGACAGACAAGACGAGGATTTAACACAACTTTGCAGGGCTTCGAGATGCATTTGATCTTACACTTCCATCTACATGAAAGAGTCCGATACTTTAGTTCTTTAGCGTCAGATTTTAAATGATCAGAGGAAGGATGATGAGTGCAGATGAGGGACTCACCTCCTGGGCTGCGTCTGAGGATCAGCTTACGGATTTCATCATAGATAAAGATGAGCAGGGAGTACGGGAAAGCACAGAACCACCAGTTGGGCCTGAAAAACACACACGAAGAGGGATGAGATCCACAGACTCGACGAACAGCATGCGACAGGTGGAGTATGGGAGATTACACAGGCTTTTTTGGCGGCGACTTGAGGGACATTTGGCGATCGACTCACTTGAGAGGGTACATTCGGAGGGCGACGTCCATGCCTGGGCAGTAGGAGAGGAAGGCAGCCAGGGCGGTCTCTTCAAACAGGCCAAAGATCAGGATCTTGTTCCTGAAACAAACAAGTTGGTAGAAAAAAAAAAATGTGAGCAAACACTGGAAATAGCTGTGGCTTTCAACAACTACCATCCTGCTGCCAGGACTTTAAAATATTGTGCCAAACCTCAAGAGTTTGTTTGAAATAAACTTCATTTTGCTTCAAGTTAGAAGTAGATTTGCTCACAGAGATGTTTGAGAAGCAGAGGAAAGGACCACCGCGCTTTAACTCACTTCATGCCCTGCTGGAAGACGGAGTTCCTCCTGGTCTTGCAGATGATCAGATCAGCCCACTGCACGATGACGATGCTGACGAAGAAGGCCGTGTGGCAGGTGAACTCCACAATCTTTCTCTGCTCGTAAGTCTGCAAAAAAGGGTGAATTTTAAACAGAAGCTGTCACAACAACCACCACCTTTACTGGTGCCTTCTCCAGTAGATGTGACTGACCCACTGCTGTCCATAGCTGTCCTCCAGATCATTGATGTATTTATTATCCCAGTCCACTCTGATGCCGACCAGCGTCGATGGCAGAAAACCGTTTTCGGCCAAGATCACGAAGTACGTGAAGAACCCTGCCAGCGCCTGGATCATTCCTGGAGACGTACGATACACCAAGATCAGAACTCTTCGATACTCAGCAGAGGTTCACACATTATTCCTGGTTAAACTGCAGCATGGCTTTATCGTCACTCGTCCATGCGACATGCATTCCAGTTCTCTATCAGAGCAGGACTATTTATGGAGCTCTTCTTCACTATCTTGGACCACCCAGATCATCCAGCTGCCTTTCCAAAAATACCCGTGACGAAAACCTCAGCTTCCGAGCTTCTGGGCTCTGGGATTGCTGGGCCTCCTGAAAAATTACCTATCTGTCCGTACGCGATGCTGATGAGCCTCTCGTTCACCAGCTTGTCTGTTTTGGGGTTTCGGGGCTGTCGCTTCATGATGTCGCTCTCAGCTGCTTCATAAGCCAGAGAGATGGCGGGCACCTGACGGGGAATATTGGTCATACGACGTCAAGACATGTTGGAGATCTGACACAAAAATGTCTTGACTTTTAATCTTTATATAACCTGAAATAAAAAAAAGTACAGTTTTAAATCCATCTTTACCATGTCAGTTCCCAGATCAATGCAGAGGATGGTGACGGTTCCCAGGGGCAGAGGGATGTTGGCGATGATGAAGAGGAGGAAGGGGGTGATCTCGGGGATGTTACTGGTCAGAGTGTAGGCGATGGACTTCTTCAAGTTGTCGAAGATCAGGCGACCTGACGAGGAGATGAAACGAGCGCAAACTTACCGGTTTGACTTAACGATTCTTTGAATCAGAGCCAACTCCTCCACATGTTCCCCATCCTGCTTTACTCAGTTAAAACCTCGTCCCACCCACCTTCTTCCACTCCGGTGACGATGGAGGCAAAGTTGTCGTCCAGCAGGATCATGTCGGCGGCCTGCTTGGAGACGTCGGATCCGGCGATGCCCATGGCAACGCCGATGTCGGCTTTCTTCAGAGCTGGAGAGTCGTTGACACCGTCACCTGTCACGGCCACGATGGCGCCCTTCAGAGAAAGACGGGGCAAGTATTAAAAAGAGGAGAGCAAACCGGAGGTACAGGGGAGAATGCAGCACATTTGCATAACAGGCGCCCGGTAGTTAGTCCTGCACCCTTTAATTAAGAGATTGGCCAGCTGTCTGCCACTTCCTGATCAAACAGCTGACCAATCAGAGCGCACTGGGAGCTTTCTGTGGTTAGACGAGCTAAAAATGGAGATTTTCAGAAAAGGGGGTGATGAGGTTCTTCAGCAGTGCAGTGAGAGAAAAGCATGCAAGTGTCATTTAAACACACTGAAAAATACATTTAAGATGTCTTTTAGATACAGAATCAATAGATAGCTACCGAATATACCGATCTGCTGAACAGAAATCTCAGAAATCCACATTTGTTCTGCGTCTACCTGTCTCTGGCAGCCCTCCACAATGATCAGTTTCTGCTGCGGGGAGGTTCTGGCGAAAACTATCTCAGTGTGGTACTTCAAGATGTCGTCCAGCTGCTCTGCACTGAGATCCTTCAGGTCGCCTCCGTGGACGACGCAGGCCTTGGCGTCTCTGCGGGGAACAACATGAACCTTCGGTCATTTTAATTCACAAAAGCGTGCACAGCTGTATCAGCTGTACAACCGAATTCAAAAATGTGATGATTATTAAAGACAAAGCTTCACACTTTGGATCAGAACAGAAACGGGTCCTAGAACGGGCCCCTGGGGTGCTCCACACACAGCAATAATTTCAAAAGACAGGAACTAAAAATGGGTCCTAGAATGGGCCCCTGGGGTGCTCCACACACAGCAATGGTTTTAAAAGACAGGAACTAGAAATGGGTCTTAGAATGAGCCCCTGGGGTGCTCCACACGCAGAAACAGTTTTAAAAGACAGGAACTAGAAATGGGTCCTAGAATGAGCCCCTGGGGTGCTCCACACAAAGCAACAGTTTCAAAAGACAGGAACTAGAAATGGGTCCTAGAATGGGCCCCTGGGGTGCTCCACACGCAGCAACGATTTCAAAAGATAGGAACTAGAAATGGGTCCTAGAATGGGCCCCTGGGGTGCTCCACACGCTGCGATGGTTTTAAAAGGCAGGAACTAGAAATGGGTCCTAGAATGGGCCCCTGGGGTGCTCCACACAAAGCAACAGTTTCAAAAGACAGGAACTAGAAATGGGTCCTAGAATGGGCCCCTGGGGTGCTCCACACAAAGCAACAGTTTCAAAAGACAGGAACTAAAAATGGGTCCTAGAATGGGCCCCTGGGGTGCTTCACACGCAGCAACGGTTTCAAAAGACAGGAACTAGAAATGGGTCCTAGAATGGGCCCCTGGGGTGCTCCACACGAAGCAACGGTTTCAAAAGACAGGAACTAGAAATGGGTCCTAGAATGGGGCCCTGGGGTGCTCCACATGCAGCAACGGTTTCAAAAGACAGGAACTAGAAATGAGTCCTAGAATGCGCCCCTGGGGTGCTCCCCACGCAGCAATGGTTTCAAAAGACAGGAACTAGAAATGGGTCCTAGAATGGGCCCCTGGGGTGCTCCACACGCAGCAACAGTTTCAAAAGACAGCAACCGTACGTGAAGCAACACAATTTCTTACTGAAGACGTTACCTTGGATTGACCTCATTGATCGGGATGTTCAAGCGGGCAGCGATGTCCTCAACAGTCTCGTTGCCTTCGGAGATGATACCCACACCTTTAGCTATGGCCTTGGCCGTGATTGGATGATCACCTGTCACCATGATAACCTAATAGATGAAGGGTTTATCCTAGTTAGTCCAGCTGTAAAATTCATCAATGTACTCCTTCACACAATTGTGAAAAAAACAAAAAGAAGAGCATTTGAGTTTTTTTCAGAAAAGAAAGAACATGGAGCACACCTTGATTCCAGCGCTCCTGCATTTGCCCACAGCGTCGGGCACGGCAGCACGAGGAGGGTCGATCATGGACATGAGGCCGATGAAGCACAGGTTCTCTGTGGGGAAGTTCACCTCGTCTGTGTCGAACGCAAAGCCCTCTGGGAACTGGTCATCAGGCAGGTTGAAATGGCAGAAGCCTGGATGAGACAGCAGGGAAACTCCCATCATGCCGTTGTTCAGGTTTCACCTCAGTTAATTAGCTCTAATTCAGTTCGAAGCACCCGCCTATCCTCACCAAGAACTCTCTCTCCCAGACCTCCCAGTTCCAGGTAGGCGTTCTGGAAAGCGTCTTTCATCTCGTCGTCCAGAGGCTGCTCCTTGCCCAGGATCATGATGGTGGAGCAGCGGTCCAAAATCCTCTCTGGGCGCTCCTTTCATCACCAACAGGTGCTTGGACTCCGCATCCGGAGCAGAGTTCTTATGGATGGAAAGCTGGAGGCGACAGGAAGAACAGAATAAAGCAAACGGGTCAGTAATTTATGGAAAAAACAAATAGAAAAAACAATTAAAGTAAAAACACATATTTAGTCAAATATCACACAAAGAAATGCAAATTATCTAAATGGTATAACTGGGCAAAGTGCAACCTGCAAATAGTGTCACAAAGTATACAAATAAAGTTTTATGGAGATGCAACTTTAAAAGTACATTAGGTTAACTATGTTTTACGAGACATAAATTCAGAAGTCTTAAAATAAATAAATAAAAAATAGTACCCCTAATGCTATCTTAATGCATTTAAAGACGTATCTAGTTATTGCTACATGTTCATACAGTTAAAGTCACATCAGTGGTTGATGTGTAAGTTTAATTTTTCATTTCAAGCTTTTCCAGAAGATTTTTAACTTTTAAAAAGATTAGAAAAGAAAAAAAAAGTTATGCAGGAGACCTAAAAGTGAAAAATGTTTCTAAAAACCACAAAAACAGACTTTTCCTGTCAACACATCAAACAGCCTGGCATTTGAAACTGTAAAAAAAAAAAAAAAAAAACCCTTTCAAAGAATAAAATGAATAAATAAAGTTTGGTATTTGCTACATCAGGCTTCATACCTGGTACTTGTTGGTGGAGTTGAACGGGATCTCAGCGATTTTCGTGTTTTTCTCTCTCATTTCCTGGACTGATCCGCAGCAAAGCTCGATGCACTTCAGCAGAGCCGACTCGGACGCGTCGCCGGCCACGTCTCTCTGAGAAACACGAGAGGAGGGACGACATTCAATGACGGGCAGAAGAGCCAGATGTTGACCTGCTGCAGCGAAGTACAGCCTCTAATGATCAATCTGAACGTCACAGCTCAGTTACAGCCAATCACAGCTCACTGTAGAGACCCTTTAATACACATTTGTTACAACACATTTTACATCCACATCAAATTTTCCAAGCTTTTTTTTGTTGTTAAATAGAAAATTACTAGCCCTGATAATAATAATGATAATAATAATAATAATAATAAAAATAATAATCATCATCATCATTATTATTATCATCATTATTATTATCATTATTATTATTATTATTACTATTATTATTATTATTATTATAATAATAAAAGTCATTCATATGTTTTGGACCTGTCCAAGTCTGGAAATATACTGGAGAGATATTTTTCAAACCCTGTCCCTTATTCTTAATCTCGAGTCCTGTCTAGACATCAAAAAGATCCACTACTCAGTTTGTGACTCGAGCCTGAAGTTTCAGGTGTGGGGAGCTTTCCTCACATACTTTGAAAATCTTAAGTCAGTTTGATTGATTGGCTGCCCCCGTTTCCTTTCACTTGTCTCACTTTATGTCCATTTCTGTCAGTTATGCTGCCTAAATCTGCCTTCTTCTACTTTTTTACCTTTAGTCATCTATCTGTCCTGTTTGTTTATTTATTTACTCATCCTATCTTTTTATTATTATTTTATTTTTATTATTTCTCTATCTTGTAACCCAGTACTTGACTCCTAGCAGTTCTAGTATAATAACTCCTTAGATGTGATGGCTTGTAGGTGTGGCTGGTGGGAGGGATGGATGTTTATGGTGAAACACTGAAAAATGTATGATGCTTGTGCATGTTTGTGTTGTGTTGTATGTAAAATTCAATAAAAGAAAAGAAATAAGAGAAAAAAATAATAATAAAAGTCATGTTTACCACAGACACAAACAATATTTTAACAGTCAAGAAAGAAAAATAATGAGTGCTGAATGAGTGGTAATTATGGTGCCATTCAGATATTTACAGGTGATTAACACACTGAAGCGTGCACACACAACACACACATTGGTGTGTGTGTGTTAACAAGGTATAAAACACTGGGTGGAAACCAGAGGTTCGACACAGGGGACGTCTGAGAGCCGAGAGAGATGGGTATGTCTCTGTAACTGGGGGGAGGGGCTTAGAGTGGTGGTGTAAATACAGCGCGCGTGTGTGTGTCATAAAAACTGGAAATCACGCCTGTTTGTCTGAAAGGTAAACACTGCAGCTCTTTGTAATCCTGAAGTCGCTCCGGATGTGAAACGACGTGCAGCGGCGGACGCAGGAAGGATTGTTGCAGTCTTTTTCTGTCGCGGTGTTTTTCTGATTTATATAAACGTGTCCAACAAGCACCTGCTCTTGGTTTGGTCAGTAGATTAATTCAGCTCGTATGCATGTGTTTCAGGACAAACAAAGCAGTCCAATTAAAACGTCCTGAAGTGTCCCGACTGTAAAGGCCCAGAACAGCTGCTCGAAGATGAAACGTGGAGGAGATTTCTGTTTTTAGCTCCGAGGAGATAATTATTTCCTGATTAGCATAAAGTCGGCGAGCACAGAAAGAGAGGGAACAATGCAAACCAACCTTCAGGATGGGGACGTTGCCCTGCTCGGCCAGGAAGACGGCCCGGTTGCAGAGTCCAGCGACCCGGGCCAGGGCGGCCCAGGTGGCCGAGCTCCTGTCGAAGGAGGTTCCGCTCTGGTTCTCCGTGGTGTCGGCCTCGTGGATCTGGTTGTCGAACCACATGTGGGCCACGGTCATCCTGTTCTGGGTCAGGGTGCCGGTCTTGTCGGAGCAGATGGTGGAGGTGGAGCCCAGGGTCTCCACGGCCTCCAGGTTCTTCACCAGGCAGTTCTTCTTGGCCATGCGCTTGGCGGTCAGGGTCAGACACACCTGGGGGCGGGATTACTCCAGTCAGGTAACAGTCGGGTCACTTTGGGAGCTTGAACTGGCGCCGGGACTCACCGTGACGGTGGCCAGGAGACCCTCCGGCACGTTGGCGACGATGATACCGATGAGGAAGATGACGGCCTCCAGCCAGGTGTACCCGAGGATGAGGGACAGAATGAAGAAGGACACGCCCAGGAAGACGGCCACGCCGGTGATGATGTGGATGAAGTGCTCGATCTCGATGGAGATGGGGGTGCGTCCCACCTCCAGCCCGGAGGCCAGCGTGGCGATGCGGCCCATGACGGTGCGGTCCCCGGTGCTGATGACGATACCGCGGGCCGTCCCTTCCACGCAGTTGGTGGAGAAGAAAGCGATGTTCCTGGTCTCCAGCGGGTTCTCGTTGGAGAAGTCGGGAGTACGAGTCTGAGGCTCTGACTCGCCGGTCAGGGAGGAGTTGTCCACCTGAGACATGAGACAGTTACAACATCCATAAAGCTCTGAAAGACGAGATTCTGGACCTCCGGGGAGGAAGCAACTCCTCCCACCGGCGTGTACCTTGCAGCCGTGAGCGGAGATGATTCTCAGATCAGCGGGGATCCTGTCTCCACCCTTCACCTCCACCAGGTCGCCAACCACCACCTCCTCGGCGTTGATGCTCTTCTTCTCGCCATCGCGGACAACCAGGGCTTGCTACGAGGCAGGAGAGAGACAGGATGAATGTCCTTGCTAGCATTCGGATCATACAGCGCGGCTAATGAGATTCAGATGTCAGGTGCGACTTTAACGTACCTGCGGGACCAGGTTTTTGAATGAATCCATGATCTTTGAGCTCTTGGCCTCTTGGTAGTAGGAGAAGCAGCCGGTGATGATGACGACAGCGGACAACACGACACCCAAGTACAGCTGCGGAGACCAAAGACGGGCGATGAAGTTACGACCAAATTGTGACGCGCCATCGTACGACGACGGAGATATTTCAGCCTTACATTATCATTCGCAGGCTCCTCCTCCATCGCAGCCTGGATACCGTAGGCCAGGAAGCAGAGGATGGCGCCGGTCCAGAGCAGCATGGAGAAACCGCCGAACATCTGGGGGAACATGGAGGAGGAGATCCTTTAGAAACCCGTGGAGGGTGAGGCTCCGCCCCTCATCAGCAGGTGACGTTACCTGTTTGCAGAATTTGATCCACTCTGGGGTGGTGGGGGGAGGCGTGAGGGCATTGGGCCCGTCACGGGCCAGGATCTCTGCAGCTTTTGCACTCGTCAAACCCTGGAGAAGAAAACTCAAGTTGCTCACAGTGATCTTTTTTTTTTATATCTTTCGTCGCAGTTTCAAGTAAAAGCAAGTTTCATCATCTCTGTTTATCAGCCAGCCGCACAAAACTCAGCGGCACATATTCGGGTCCAGAGGGGACGCCGGCTGCCGGTCGTCACCTGGCAACGCAGCATCAACAGAGATGCGGGACAGTTTCCTCCAGGAGCGGAGAGGAGGAGAAAAACGAGGCAAACGAGACGATATGAAATCAGGACAGTCGGGCTGTAGCTGATAAATTATTCAGGATGTAGCTGGAGCACAAACACGGCGCTTTGATACCCCAGTTAAAGGCGCTGATTTACCACTTTTCTGGATCTTTCCTGCCTGACAGCGAGCACAACAAATCAAATCAAACTTTATTTATATAGCACTTTTCATTCATTAAAAATGCAACCCAAAGTGCTTCACAAAATAAAAATTAAAAATTCAGGAGACTGACACCATCTCCCTTTGGAGGTGGAACCAGAGGTGTCATCCT
The DNA here is from genome assembly GCA_018398805.1 of Hirundichthys speculiger. Classification (NCBI taxonomy): domain Eukaryota; kingdom Metazoa; phylum Chordata; class Actinopteri; order Beloniformes; family Exocoetidae; genus Hirundichthys; species Hirundichthys speculiger. The sequence continues at coordinate 826,529 of JAGFBZ010000821.1, read as the reverse complement.
GTCGCTTTCATTTCATTTTCATTTAAAGAGTCTGGATTAAGGTTTTTTCTCCTCTCTTTTTTTTCTAGCGTGCACAAGCCTTTTGTGCATGTGGAGCTGGCTTTGCAGGACTAAAAGGAGGACTTATAAGATAAGATATTCCTTTATTTGTCCTACAATGGAGAAATTTACATCGTTACAGCAGTAAGTGGAAATAGCAATAAAAAAGAAAATGGACAACAATAAAATAAGAAATAAGAACATACAATAACCACAATAGAGAATATATAGTGAATAATAAATAATAACTCTGACTTTATTTACAAGGGATATGTTGGTAGTGATTACTATACCAGAGATAGGGGTGGAAGTAATAATATTAAGAGATGCTGAAAGTTAAAAATAGAGCAATAAAAGCTGATGCAAACTGCAAACTGCAAAAAAAAAAAAAGGGAAATAAATTATTGAGCAATTTAAATCTGATTTGATTAAAGTGTTTGTGACGTAACGAGATAGAGAAGAGTCGAGGCCTGTTAAATGTTCTTTGGGAAATGTTACTCCCATAAAGTACATTAAATTTTAGCTTAAGGAGGGAAAAAACAAAATGAAACCGTGATTTAACAACGTTCAGAAACAGAGGATCTCATAATGTGAAGAAAAAAACGAGCATTGATTGAAACACGATCAACTCATTCTTCAGTAAAAATCTCCTTCCTCTTCAAACAAACTCCTCCGTGTCACTCATCACAGTCTCATCACCTGAACGTCACCTCTCAGGTTTAACAGGGAGGGAAAAGAAGGACTTTCGCTGCTGAGATGACATATTTAAACATTTCTGAACGGAGCGTTTCTGTCAGAGCGGCTGCATTTAAACATGGCTGCAACAAAAACAACACAAACTCACGTTGCTGAGGTCAGTTCCATATTTGCGGTTGAGCTCGTCCAGGGTCAGCTTGTGATCGTCCTGCAGGGAGACAGAAACAAGGCGGCATCTGTTAGCGCTCGTGTGGGCCGGTGACATTTACGGCCCGTGTTCGCCGACCTTTCATTTCCCAGTAACTGCCCCTCACGCAGCAGAGGCTTAAACGGCGAGGAAAATTACTCACAGTTTAAGTGGGAACGAGGGAAGGAGACGGGGAGTAAGAGGAACACCAGGAGGAAGGAAATGAAGTAGAGTAGATGGAAAGGAAACAGTAAAAAGAAAGGACGGACAATAAAAATGGGATCTACTGTGTGACATGCAGCCAGGAGGAGGCGCTACTGATGACTGAAGACCCCCCAGACAAGGATGGGACGTACCCGGACAAGTCAGAGGAAGAGCTACTCACCATGTCCACTTCCTTCTTGAGTTCATCCATGTCCTTCTCTTTCTTCTTCCCCTTCCCCTTCTTCTTGCCGCCCTGCTCCGAGGTGGCGGCCAGCTCGTACTGCTCTCGTCCATCCTGGAGACACGGCGGAGGGAAAATCAGAGAGTCAGTCAGGGCTGGCAGTATTCAGAGCTAATTAATGATTCACCTTATTTTGTTTATTCTAATCACACGTGCATTACCATAAAATTACCACAAAATAAGGAATTATGCATTATTCTTTAGGGATGCACGATAACTGTTTTTTAAAACCGATAACTTTCAGCTCCTAAAGGCCGATACCAATAACCGATAACACACATATATACCTAAGATCATTAAATCAATACTATGAACAAAATCAAAAATAGTTTTGACTTTTTAAATGAACATATATTTATTTTTTCCAAAGAAAAACTACTGGCAAGCCTCTCAAACATTTTCGTAAAGCTATCAAACAAACCTATTTGATATCTCACATTAACTTAAATAAGGTTCATTACTGACTGAAAAAGATTAACATTTAAAGGATTTTGGCTTGTGGTTACATTTAAAGTAATACCTTTAATTAAAGTAAATGAGGTTCAGTAGTTTTTGTTTTTATTTTTTAATCTCATGGAAGCTTTAGATGAGAGGAATGAGGGAGGGGAGACTGCTGCTGGTTTGCACATGTTAGCATTAGCTTCCGTTAGCTCACATTAACGCGATTTCAAAACTCCATGGAAGCAATTGTTATGTTGTAGGTGGCTGATCAGGTTTTACGTATTAAAGCTTGTGCTTCCCTCCTCGTAGAATTCACTCGGAGGATTCGTCACAAATAACCACCAAACTATCTTCTTCTAAAACTTCCACACCGCCATGTTTGTTGTGATCAGTAAGCTGTGCTGCAGGCTGCATTCAAGGTGTAACGTAAATTCCCACGTTCCCTCTGCTAGTCATTCTTTCAGCCTATTCTATTTTTTCTTTTTTTATGTGTAACATGTGGGAAAATACTGCGAATATCAATTAAATCAATTAAACTACCAAAATTATGACCGAGTTAACGAGTTGTTTTCTGGCATGAAGGGGTATTCTTGATTTTCCTTATTGAGAAATTGTTTCTCTGATTATGCCGACGTTACTTGAACATAACATTCACTGCCGGTCATTCAAGGCTTAGAGGGAGCGAGGCACTGCTGTGTTGACAAAAATATCGGGGCTATTCGTCGTGATATCGGACTTATCGGGATGACGTCATAATTTCCTGTTATCGGCCCGATAGTTATCGTGGACCCCTAATATTCTTCATGCACAACTGTGGTGCTGCAGTTCATCTCGCTCTGATCCGGCGTCACAGCACCGACAACCCTGTAAAACAATGGCTTCCCTTGAAACCAGCTGTGGATTTCTAACAGGAATTCGACGATCTGCTCCATGAAACACCAGTTTTACGTCCTGTTGTCATTTCCTTCCTGACGGTCACGGTGGAAAGTGAAAAGAACAAAAGCAGGAGCCACTAAACATCCCGTCGGCGCACGTCGTCCACAGCTGGAACTGATGCAACTTTTGCAGAAGACACAAATGGGAAGCGCAGTTATTTCATCCTCTCGACGTGGATTAATTAAATAACTTCATGCCTGACTGCTGTCTCTAGTTTGGACGTCCAAACTCTGAAGAAGAAATTTAAGTGTCAACAGTCGTGTCCCCAGTTGTTTACTGGAAATCACACTCGGGGACGTTCTGTTGATTTTCAGCTCCAGCTGTGGCAGAAATTCTTGCTCTGCGGGCAGGAAAGACTTGAAATAAACAGCATCCTCACTGCAACACCAGCAGCAGCAATAAAAAAATCAGGTCTGGACCGGTCCAGATCGGTTCGCGTGACCCGTCTCTCACTTGACGTCCCCTATCGCATCATCGGAGCCCGTCTCCTGTCCACGCGTCCCCGCCGTCACCTCCACATACGTCCCCTCTCGTTATCAGCCGGCGGAGCAACAAAGGCGGCGGCGTCGGGAACCAGACAGGCGCGTCAGAAAGACGGTGAGATAGAGAGAAAGAAAAGAGGGAAAAAAAGACTCCCACAAAGACGGGGTCCATTACTGTGACAGAGGGTCCATTGTGGTTTCGTTTCTTCTATAATGTGTGAAAAACACAGTTTAGTTAAGAATGACGGGCTTTTTTTTTTTTTTCGTTCAGAGCTTGGAGTCGTTGTTCTGGTTAAAAATAAAATCCTCAAGGGTTTATAAGTTATCTTAACAACTGAGTCAACGATAAAAGACTCGATGGACACGAAGAAGTTGCATCGGCAGGTGACCGGCTGGAACGAGAGGCAGGTAGATGGAATAATGGCGGGAATTTCATTCAAACCCATTTCATCCAGACTAGGAAGTCCAGTTCTTTATGACGAGAGCATCTGAGGGAGACGAGGACTTTTTCCCGCTCAAACGCAACTAAACAGGGGAGTCAGGTCCCTCCATACCTGAATGAAACAGCCTAGTGCTGGGCGGTATGACCAAAGATTTATATCACGGTATTTTTCAAAATTATATCAGTTTCACGGTATATCAAGGTATTTTTATTTCTTTAACTGGGTGTTAACCACATTTTCTAATCATTTAGAGAGAATTTGCTGCAGTAAATTGGCTTAGAACGACCTATTTTACTGTCATGAGGAGTAAATATTGTAGCCTCCCGCGGCTACAACTTTAGCTCGGCTACATTTGCAGATTATTGTAGTTTGTTGGACGTCGTCTTTTTTAAATCCAAAGAACTTCCACACGACAGACACGGCTCCTCGTTTAGGAAGAAGTTCCTCAGTCTCATGTCGCCGTTCTGGAGCTTCCACTTCTGGACTTTCGCTGTCCCGAACTAGTAGCGTGTTGCGCCTCCAGTGCAACTGCAAAACAGTCCCCTGTCAAACAATGTTCTGCAGCACTTACGTTCCGCCGCGCGGCGTTCCCAACGTTGTGTACGCTACAGTACATACTCACCGGTATTACGCTATATGAAAAATTCATATCATAAGAAAAATAAACACCGGTATTTGGTATGAACCGGTATACCGCCCAGCACTAAAACAGCCCCAAGAACATATGAAACTATGAACTATTTTTCTAAAGCATCTCCTGTGAAGCCGAAAAGAAAACGGTAGGACAGTTAAAAAAACAAAAACACTCATAGAAGTGCCCAGATGATAAACTGATGCAACAATCAAAAATCTTGACATTAAAGTCAAAAAGCAGTAAAAGCTGCTTGTTGCCAAACAAGAAAAACCAACATGAAAGTTGCACAGAACCGCTGGGGAGTCTTCTCGGTGGAGCACCGTCAGCCTCGATGGAAGAAGAAACGGCAAAACCTTCGAAACTATACATCAAGGTCGGCCCGACCTCGTCGACTCAACCTGTCAACGGTCACCACCCCAAACATGTCATCAGCACGAGCCTTTTCCGCCGTCGAAGATGCTCAACAGGTAGTGACGTCGACGGAGGAAACCACCCACAACACCAGAGCTGCTCCGTCCAGCGCAGCGTGAAGAGGCTGAAAGTGAAGCAGGTAACGGGAGACGGCAACATCGATCGGCGGTTAAGGCTCATCCATAATTCAGCGCTCAACAAGGATCGGAGGTGTTGGAGGGAGGCCTCCGGGCGACTGATAATGAGTCCAAGGGCTGGACGGCGTCTTGAGACGGGAATATTCTGGAAACTGAACGACCAGATGTTAACAGCTGCCACGGCCCCACCAACGACCCCGGTTCAGGAGAATGAATGAACGATCAAACATGGACGTCCTGCACGCGGCTCCAGTCATGGGAAAAAAAAAAAGAAAACGCCGACCGATATTGTTTTTCTGCAGCTCGGGCCTCTAAAGTTTCCCAGAGCGGAGTGCGTGAACCCGGCACATGTTATTGTTGCTGGAGCCCCCCCCCCCCGGTCAGCTAAGCTGGGAAAACACTCAGCCCCGTTCCAGATCACTGCGGACTGATCTTTGCCTCCGGACCCCCGAGGGCCCCCTGGAGCCATCTGCCTTTCAAGCAAATTACTGAGCGTCGGTGGGAACAAAGACGGAGGGCCGACGTGCTTCCAGAGAGACGAGATCCAACCGCTGGAGCGTCAACGCAACACAAATTACAGAGAAGCCATGAGAAAATGGTTAATGATCAACTCTGACGTCTGTGAGCAATGCCTTCAGAGATGCTTTAATCGATCAAGAAGTGAAACCGCGGTCGCTTGACTTCCAAGCTCCTCGCGTTTCTGAGGAGTCGCAACCACCTGATGTTTTTAGAGCGTAACTTTGGAGGTGAAGCGTCCAGGCTGCTGCACCTGCTCAAGGAAAAGACGCACCACCTTCAAGAGACAGAGCCAAGTCAACGTTCAGGTCGTCTTCGAGCACTTAGCCCAGTTTCCTCCACTGGGACGGCAGCTTCCCGTCCACGTCAAGAGACGGAGAAATCTCACTTTCATCCCGTAGAACTTTGTTTCATTCATTCTGAAGAGAACCGGTTCCAGCAGAGAACCGGTTCCTATAGAGAACCGGTTCTCTGCTGGAACCGGTTCCTGTAGAGAACTGGTTCCTGTAGAGAACCGGTTCCGTGTGTTTCAATTCCATGGAATCGTTTGGCAGTTTATCCAGCGATTCTCTTATCGATTCCAACCAGCACGAATCTCACGTAATTTACGCAAGTTACGCACAGTCAATTCCAGAAAGCACTTACGTGATTAAGTTACGTCGGTTTAGCACGTTAGCATTGCAGTTGTAAACAACAATGGCGCCCACCAGGTTCAAACGCTCCAATGTTTGGCTTCACTTCACCAAAGAAAGATGGCAACAAGGCAACTAGCAGTCATTGTAAAGTGGAGATAACAGCGTCGGGAGGGAACACGGCTAACATGCAGAAACATTTGCGCACACAACAGGCTAACGAGTGTCGTGTTTTTGACGCTTCGGACTGATGGATCTCAACCCAGCAGCAGTAGCCAAGCTAAGATCACCTCTGGTAACTCTGGTTAGTAGCTATCCCGCTGCCTATGTGCTTCTTTGTAAAACACGCTATAAAATTAACGCTATGCTATTAAACGAATGCCTTCTGCATTACATTTAGAAGATAACCGTGACGAGAGAGAGAGAGTCTGGATCAGAGGCTGGAAGACATGATTATTTTTCTGCAAAAGAATAGTTAATTCTTCATAGTATTTGCAGATGTTCCGTTGTATTTGATAGTATTTATCTTTCTTTATTATTATTTTTGAGTGCTTAGTGAGCTCATATATCCTTTTAAAAGGGAGATTTTTTTTAATTTTTATTAGGAAAAATCTGTTAGTAAAATGTTTCACATTCTTGTGTATTTGCACAGTTACATATTACAACACTTAACACGTTATCTTTGGGCCTCTTTTGACCTCGCTGTTGAGTTTGTAAGGTCGTGACTTCTAAGTAAAAAAAAACTGATGCTAATAAAACTGTTTGTTCTCCTTTTCCCCCAAATTAGAATCGATAAAGAATCGTATTGTTAAACTGTATCGATAATAGATTCGGAATCGATTCAATTCCTATCCAGAGACGTTACTGAACTATCTGGCTGTTGAAGATGACTAAAAATATCTGTCCGACATTTACAATCACCTTCTTAATGTACTCATGTATTGCCAGTAACGTCGAGCCTTTTCGGGAGAGTCCCCTTTGATCAGCTGGTATCGCTTGAGTCATTCCTGTCCTCCGATGAGCCAACTTCCTGTTGAGATCTTCTCAGCAGCGTGGCCCTTCACGCCCAACACGTGCCGTTAAAAGTTCACCGCCGCATCCAAACAACCCCTCGTGTCTTTTTAAAAAAAAAATTCTACATTTGATTTCCTTCTGTAAGAGAAAACATTCCTCGTCTTCGCAAACTGAAGTTGTCTTCTTCTCAAAAAGATTAAATAAAATAAAACTTTTAGGTGAAAGGTGAGAAGGAGACATGGACAGACAGAAAAAGCTAATGAGATAAATGTAATAAAGAAGTGGTGCTGATGCTGAACAACAACTCTTTCTACGTTCAAAAACACAAACTAAAGACTCTAAAGATGTTTCATGTGACCCTTAAGACTGCAGGCATGTGGCCTAACCCCCCCTCGCCCCCCCACCTTCAGTCTTTATGCAGATTTGTGGGAATTTAATTCGACTACGAGCCCAGAACGATCTCATTTACAGGCGAAAAAGAAAACTCTGTCCAGAAACTGTCAGGTTTTTTAACGGGTCCCGTGATTTTCTTAACGCAGATTACGGGTCTGAAATCTGTCGGTGACGTCAAGTTCAGCCTGAATGAGGAAGCTGAGGAGGGAAGGAGGTGTGGAAGAAAGAGAGACGGCGAAGAAAGGCGAAGATTTATACGAGTGCAACCTTTTAAGAAGAGGAAAATGTGAATGGGCCTGTTCTCTTCATCCCCCGCTACTCTTCTTTCTCTCCTGAGAGAAAAACCTCCTAAAAGGCTGAAACAATCTGAAGGAAGCTTCCGGTCAAGCGCTCGCATATTTTAAAAGGGAGCTCGTTTTTTTATTTTGTTTCTTTTACAGGCAGGATTCCTGTGAGCAGTCGTTCCCGCTGCCAGGACCTCCAGCCAGATACACAAGCTGCTCATTCAGCTGTGCCCACAAACGCCGCACACACAGTCCTGGGACGGCGCCATGGTTGCCAGCGGCAACCACTGCTGCTCCTCTCCAGATATGTGAATTGACAGTCACGTGTTGCGGCTCCTCCTCCTCCTCCTTCTTCTCCTCTTTTTCTTCCCATGTCCCCTTCTCTCCTCTCCCACCTCCATCCTTCCTCCTTCATTCATCACTTCCTCCAACTGCCCCCCCACTTTTTTTTTTTCTCTGTTTCAGCCGTGAAAGAGTCTGTTAATTTGCACCGAGACCCGGATTAACACTCCTTCCACGTCTCCCGCCACTTCCAGTTTCACAAACGAGAACAAAGTGAGCGAAATCAATCAGCGGCTCCGGTTTCTGGACGAGAACACTTCAAACTGCTGAGGACTTCTTTCACACGCTGCAGACACCTACGACACCTCCATCAGTGGGTGGAGCCTGGAGGCGGTGACACACGGCTGCTACCTGAAGACGAGGGTTAGCGTTAGGGCTACCTGTAGACGAGGGGGCTGTAAAGTTAATATAACCGTGAAAGCCGTGAATTAAAGGTCCAAGCCTCCACTTTAAGACCCTGTGGATGAATGCAACTTGATTTTATATCCAGTTAAAGGTGCATAAGGGTCAATATATCCCTCACTAGGGCTGTACACTAATATCGCGATACGATATCCAATACGATATATATATCGATATTCATCTTACAATACATTTACATCATTTTCAGAAAGATTTTAACGGGACAAAGTGATTTTGGTGACATCTTATGAGTGTTCCAATGACTTTGTTTGAATTAATTGAACTGAACTATAGGTAATCGCAGAGAGGAGAGAAAGGAGGCCTCTGATTGGTCAATTCTACATCCGCGTCATTAAAGAAATGAGGAAGTACCCACATCTGTACGATTCTCGTACAAAGACAGCACATATTCTAGTAATTCATGGAGGGAGATAGCGATAAATGTGGGTCTGGATACGGCCGAGACGGTGTGGAAGTGAAAAAACACAAGAGATACGTTTCGTAAGTTTAGCTAGTTCGTGATTGTCCCTGTTGTGTTGCGGCGTTGAAGAACATAGCGCAGATGCGCTTCAAAATTGAGCATAAATCAAAAGTAGATGGAAACTAACAACAACCGCCGTCACTGTCCAGCGCGGTTTGTTTCGGATCGCGCCGCAACTTCTTTGGCTAGCTCTCAGTTAGCATTAGCTTGTCAGGGTGGTGACATTTCAGGTGGGCTCGCAGGTTGGTGGTATTTCCAGAGTACTTCACGTTTTTTGTGACACAGCTTGCAAACCGCCATACTTTTAAAAAAAATCTTCGCTTTCCTTTTTCTTTTTAAACCTGAACTGCTCCCACACATCTGCTTTTAAGCATGCAGGCGCTGCGTTTATACTCGCCGCCATGAAAGAAGCTGGCTTCTGGATAACCTGCTAGCGACACTAGCGGCTGGAGGACTTAATGGCTCAGGAAGAGCACCCGTGCGGGACACGGGGTTTTGAAGGGAGCTCAGAATATCGATATTCCCTGGGGAAGTAAAATATCGATATATATCGCAGAATCGATAAAATCGCCCAGCCCTAATAAGGGTCAATACATCCCTCATACTGGACAGAAACAGGTTTTCCTGCAGAGCTCTGGAGCCCTGAATGAAGACTAAAATATCTCCGTTCTCCCCCCTGAGACCTGAGCTGAACCTCCCTGACATTTTCAAGTAAAAGACACAGTAGCGGCCATGTTGCGTCATTTCCTCGACGGTGGAAAAGCAGAGCGTGTCGCGCACGTTTCATGTCGTGTTAATCACATGGTCGAAGCGGCCTGATGATTCAGGCGACGGCGCCCCCGACCTGGATTTTATTACGTTGTCCGTTTTGTCATGGAAAATTTCCCAGCTGCCCGTGCGGCGGAGCCGTGGACGGAGGGACAGGAAGAGCGTGTTCGAGAGTCCTTTTTGAGGGGAATTTTCCACTTTTCTGCTGTGCAGCAAAAAGCTTCAAAGTTCAAAAGAAACTGCCACAGAAAACCACAAATGCTGCTTTGCAAAACAGAAAGAGAGATAGAGAGAGAGATAGAGAGAAAGAGAGAGAGCTGGCACGTGAAAAAGACTGGGAAAGACAAGAAGTGAGAGAGGGAGGGAGGAGAAAGAGGGGAAGACAGCCAAAGATATAACAGACAGATGAAACACAACACAACGAAGCAGTGTGAACTGCAGAGAGAGGGGGGGGGGGAGAAAAAAAAAGGAAAGAGAGAGAGAGAACACGGTGTTCTGAAACAGACAAGGGGTAGAGTGTGACAAAAGCCCCCGTTAATACACGATGACTGCCAAGCGGAAAGAATGTTAAATCCTCAGAAAGGGAGAGGGACAGCGGGAAGGAAAACAGGTACCGGACAACAACGGGGGAAACGGACTGTGAGGAATGGATGTGAAGGTGTAGCTACTGCGCCCCCCCCGGCTCCGATTAAACACGACCCGGCCCGACATGCTCCGTCGGTTCGCAGCGGCGGGAACGCAGGGAAACGGCGGCCACGTCTCTGACTTCAGACGGCTCTTCCCCCCCGCTGCTCGTCAACACGCATCAACTGTGACTGACATCTCCTCCAGAACAAAATAACTCTTTATTTTCTTTTTTTAGATGCATTCACAGGGACTGACAGCGCAGTTTTCTCACTCAGAGACGCCTCAGCACGTGTCAGATCCAATTCCAGTTCCTCCCTTAACCTCTCAGTCTAAACCCTCAGTCTTGGAGGGTTAAGGAATATCTCGTGACTTAGAAATGGGACGCCTCTTGAGTGCAGTTACGTATTCAGACTGTGGGGGGCGGCCTTACGCTAAAGCTACATCCAGTCTGTCAAGAAAACGACGCCGAAGAAGAATAAGATACCGTACTTTCCAGACTATAAGCCGCTACTTTTGTCCCACGCTTTAAACCATGAGGCTTATATAGAAATGTAGCTTTTCTATGAATTTTTCTTCAGCCATCAGGGGGCGCTCTAGCAGGAAGTGCAAAAACCGCAGTAGTTAAAGGCTATTCTGTTTTTGTTCAGTAGCCTATGTTGGCTATGCTACTCTACATTCATTTTGTGAGCATCAATACCTATTATTATTATTATTGGACAAACTGATTAATCCAGGTGTGTCTGACCATTGTAGCTACTCGGACACACCTGGATTAGTCAGTTTGTTGGTTCCCCAGCGGATTTCAGGGTTCTGTGCGGACCCGCCGCAGAGGTAAGGTTTTAATCACAGATGCGGACCAGCAGGTCCGTGATCCGGCTCCAAAGCGGATCCGGCACTGAGTGCAAGTGGACCCCGATACGGGTCCATTTCGCGGGTCCGTTCCGGATGTCTTTGCTGTGTGTGGGGGGGGGGGGGGGGTGGGGGGGGTGGGGGGGTCAGTTCAGGTACATGAATAAACACTTATGGTACAAAATTTTTCGACGTAAATATCTTATTTCTTCGGCTTATAGTCCGGTGCGGCTTACAAGTGACAAAATATATATGTCGTTTAAATTTTAATGGGTGCGGCTTATATTCAGGTGCGCTTTATAGTCCAGAAAATACGGTAATATAAATATATATGACGAAGACAGTAGGATAGTTTCGTAAAATTTTTATCTTAATTAACATTTGCAGCTCGCTTTTTTCGGCGCCATCTTTTTTGAAGACGTCTTAGCGAAAACACGCAATGCCTTCTGGGTAGCCCTTACTTCCGAGGGTGGTGCCGGAGAATCTCAATATATAAAACTTGACTTTCTAAGAATCGGGACATCACTTGCACTTTGCGGGGGCGCATATTTTTGAGGTTGAGGGTTAAGGGAGGAACTGGAATTCACCCTTCGTCTACCTGCTTCACCTGAACGGTTTGAATGAGGAGCATTTGCAGGTTTGACTCAGGTGAGGTGATGAAACACCTCCTTTCCTAGTCTCCTCGGTGAGAGGCTGCGTCTTGGATCTCATCGGCTCTCGACTTCCGCCGCCAGCTGGAACACAAAGTTCTGCACCTTCCAGAAAGATTTTTGATCCGATTTAAATCAACGACCGCCACTGCGCAGAAATGTCTGCACCCCAACCTCCCCTCCTCCCCCCTCCTCCCTCCCTCACTTCCAGCAGCCAAGTTGTTCAACGGTGGCAATGCGGCAACTGGTGCCCCCTTCACACCTCCCCTCCCTGAAGCAATCAATCCCCCTCCGTCTCGCTCCTCTCAGCTCACTTGGGTTTTTTTTTCTTCTTTTTTTTGTGTGTGTGTGTTCATCACTGCGCTGTGTGGCGAGAAGGAGTGAATGGATAATCTCATATCTGAAATGAGACCATCTCTCATCCTTCCTCTTCACGCCAGGAAAGATGTGATTGTTCTTATTTGTCCGTTATGGTTCTGAATGTAGTGGAGGAGAGGAGGAGAGTTGATGGTGGTGGGGGGGAATAAAGGAGAGAAGACGCAGGATGGGGGCAGGGCTTTCATCACCGACGGGAGGAAGAAGGATGAAACAACGCAACAGCAACCAAAGAAGTGAACAAAGCTTTTTTTTCAGAAGTGTAAGTGAAACGCTGAATGAGACATCCTGTCTCGCATCTCCCGCCGGTCCTCCTTTCCCTCCCTCCCTCCATCCATCCATCCATCCATCCATCCCTCCCAGGCTGAATTCCTAATGAGCGGTCTCCTTCTGCGCAGGATGGCAGGGTGTGGCGACGGCTGATATTTCATACGACCATGTTTAGTGTCGTCCCGTACGGCTGGAGCTGGTGGAAAATAACTCAAGAGGCAGAACAATGACAGACGGGCCGACAGTTGACCCGTCGGGTCCGACGACGGTCCCGACAGCTGAGGTGGATCAGACTTTAAAGATGACTAACCGGGTTACAAAATACAACCTCAAAATACAACATCAAAACATCAATCAACACAGAAAAACAACTTTAAAGTGTCTGAATCAGTTATTTTTTGTTTTTTTTAACAGATCACAGGTCTTTGTGACCTTCTTCAACTACATGATAACATTCGTGGAAGTAACAGGGATATTATCAGTCAACTGTCTCTGGAAGGCTGATATGCAGTTCTGAGAAGAGCATTATCTGACTTTAGATAAGTTTGAGAGAAACTGTGACACAAGCAGAGGAAAAGCAGACCGGACCCACCGGTCCATTCCTCCCTTCACTGCCGAACCCGGACAGCTAAGTCATTTTTAGGAGTTTATTTGGCGCCTTTATCACTTTTTCGACACCAGTAGCTCTTCAGGTGGTGGAAAGAAAGAAAGAAAGAAAGAAAGGAGGAAAGAAACCCCCCTCCAGCCTCTTTTTATCGTCATTTTCTCGTCTCAGAGAAGCCCACTTCCACGGTTCCGGCGCCGCCGTTTAACGGCCAAACTTCTAACCGGACACCCGGCGGAGCATCTCCGACAACAAACGAGAACTTAAAGACATTTTTCTCTCAACGAGGGGTTTAATTTTAACGGGAGGAAGAGGAGGAGAGGGGGGGGAGCTCGCGCAACGCGGAAGTGCCTCGGAGAAGTGAGGCTCGTCTAGTAGCAACCGCGTGCGAGCGTCCCCGGACTCCGCCGAGGTCCGGGCGGCATCGATCCGGCGGAACCACTTGTTTGAACGGGTAAAGTTTTTAGATTCACCGTTTCCTGCCTCCCCCCTCCTCCTCCTCCTCCCCCCCAGCTGTGAGCGCTGAAAGCCGTTATAGAGCAGCAGAGGTGTGTACTTACTCCTCGTCCCATGGCTGCCGAGATGTGGATTTAATTCGTTCCCCCCTTCGAGTAAAATTGGAGACACAAAACTCCGCCTTAAAAATATGTACAATACGAAAAATTAAAAAAAAATTAAAAAATTAAATAAAACTCCTGGGTGCGCTCGTTATTTATTTTTTTTTTAAGTTTCTTTTTTTTTAATTTTATTTTTTTTTTCTTCACCACGAGTCAAGCCTCCGCTGCACACATCCGAGCTTGGGACCCGCCGCGGCAGAACCTCCAATACTTATAGACGGCGTTCCTTCCATTGTGACGTCGACGCCGTTTGCCATGGTAACTCCACGAATGGAGGCGGGGCGTCCTCCATAACTGGGCGTAATTCTTCTTTTTTTCTTTTTTTCTTTTTTCTCAAGCTTGCCATGCGCCACACACACACACATTCACACAGACACAAACACACACTGAAACAGGTTATCCAATTTAGCTCTGGCTGTTGAGATATTATATCATATCTTAACACATCTAGATATTTTAAACAAAAATAAAATAAAATAAACTTGGGAACACTTGCAGCTGTTTACACTCTTTGTTCAACTGCTGTTACAAGGAAATTTTACATCTCTAATGTGAAAAAGGTGGAAATATATTTTGCCCACATTAAGGCGGCCATATATCGATGAAAATTGGTCCAAATATTGGTTAAATTTGCCAGTTTGATGCCTGAAATTTCTCTCTTATACACACACACACACCAAAACAGAACAAAAAAAAATCTAAAAAAAAAAAAAAAATATATATATATATACAGTCATGGAAAAAATTATTAGACCACCCATGTTTTCTTCAGTTTCTTGTTCATTTTAATGCCTGGTACAACTAAAGGTACATTTGTTTGGACAAACATAACGATAACCACAAAGATTGCTCATAAGAGTTTTATTTAAGAGCTGATATCTTACCATTTTCCATGGTTACTTTGATTATAACCTAAATCACTTAAGTTTTTACATCAATAGCTATGGCGTTGTACTGCCAAAAACACTGCTTTTATGCATTCAGTGTTTTCTTTTCTGTCTGTTTTAGTCACATGATGACGTTTAGTGGTACCAGGTATTAAAATGAACAAGAAAGTGAAGAAAAAATGGTGGTCTGATAATTTCTTCCATGACTGTATTTTGCCCACATTAAGGCGGCCATATATGGACCATAATTGATCCAAATATTGGTTAAATTTGCCAGTTTGATGCCTGAAATTTCTCTCTTATACAGACACACCAAAAACAGAACAAAAAAAATCTAAAAAAAATAAATAAAAAATACTCTGAGTGTGTTGACTGGCCTTGTCACTCTTGTGTGTTCAAACTTAAAACATCTCTAAAAAAGATGTCCAGCAGAGCTCATCTACTGCTGCACAGCTAAAAACACACACACACACACACACAGTCCTGATTCATCTGCGCCTCTCCCGGCTTAACAGCTGGGTTCTCAGACACCTCCTTTCCCCTGCTGCTTTGACAAGGTTGTTGCGTGCCGATAGCGGGCAGCCAACTCCTGAACCCTCGCCGCTTTCTAAATCCAGAGCTGCTAAAGCAGCGCGATCCGTACGACACCGCGATGCTTCAGATGCACCGCCTGGGGTGCGCTTAATAACGCCCGCTAACAGAATTAAAGCATCAACAGTGCGGCATATATAGGCCCCCCTGAAAGTATTCCTCCCTCCCCCTTTGTTTCCTTCAACTTATTTCTGTTCCAAATAGCTCCAGCTCCGATCCACCGTGAGCCCCGGGGAAGCTAACGAACCTGTGACCGGCCCCCGCAGAGATGAAAGGAGCTGCGCTGACTATCACAATACAGCCGTCCTTGGGACGTTTCTCTGGGAAGAAGCGCCCTCGTGGCCGTTTGCATCTGTCCTCTTAAAAGCCTTTCATCCCACAATACAAATGAGAGATTTAGCCTTTCATCCCCGGATCTACGGTGAGCTAAAGTCGTGAAAGCAGGCGGACACTTGTTGTGTGGATGTATGGATGGAGATGTTTCAGCGTGATTTTTCTTTTTTTGTTTTGAACATTCACAGCAAACTTTCTCTTTCTTAAATCACAGCTGGCGCTGCGCCCCAGACATCAGCCATATCTGGAGGCTGCGGCGGATCACATCTTGAAAGCGAGCAGCCCGCCGTCGCGGCGCTATTATACGCTGATAGGTGGACGGCGTCGCTCAGCGTCTGGCTCTCTCTTTATCCGAACAGACTCTATCAGCCGGCCTAAAGAGCGCCGACAAGATAAACCTGAGACGGATCAAACAGCCGCAGGAAGATATTCCTGCCAGGGCTTCAACGCACACACATGTACACGCACGTGCACATCCATCACTTGCTCATCCAGAAACTCTTCCTCAGTCGAGTTTAACCTCTTTCTGAAATGTGATGTAAAACAAAAGAAATAGTAGTAAACAAACGAAACCACAGGTGGAGTCCATTCACAGATGGCGAGCCCTGGCGTGACACGTGCGCACGTATGCATGCATGCATTAATGCATACGGCACGTACAGTTCATCGGAGTGTATTTTCGTCCCGGCGGGTGCACACACACACACACACACACACACCAGCGCATGTGCGATGAGTGTATCTGGTGTGTTGCCGGCATCGTTCTATAAATAGCCCAGATTTTATTTAGATGTTGGAGAGACGGAGGAAAAAAAAAAAGAGCGAGAGGGCTTTCAAATGAGTTGCCATAGCAACAGGCACGTTCACGGGGCCCTGCTTGTGAAGGAGGAGGAGGGGTGGGGGGGGAATGAAGGCATGATAGTGTTATTCTCTGTCGTTTTCTTTTCTCATCCTCCTTCGCCCAAACCGGCGAAGACGAATCCATCGGCGGCGTTTATGCCTTCAGAACACATTAAGATGATTAATCGCGTGTTGTGAAGACCGTAAACTGTCAATAACGCCGCCCTGCTCCTCTCATCATCCATCACCCCTCGCTCCTTCTCTCTCTGCGTTTTCTCCCGCATCCCTCCTTTCTTTTGTCTGCAGGTTCCCGCCGTCGGTCTGACACCGTCGAGGCCGCGGGGAGGAAAACCTGAATGGGATTTTTTTTTTTTTTTAAACTTTCGGGCGATACTCGTTCGGCGTAATGACTCAAGCGTTTCCTGAGTGCGTGCGAAGCCAGCCATCTGTGGCGAGGTCGGCGTGATGATGGGACGCTGCGCACACAAGCACTCAGGGAAGAGGGGAGGTGGGGGGGGGGGGGGTTCATTACGACGGGAGTAAACACAGCAGATAGCACTGGAGTGGTCCCAGTTAATTTTCACTGAGGGCCTCTTTGCATCAGCGGTCAACGGAGCAATCCATCGCAAACACTACTGAGGGATACTTGAGATAATGGACGCACACACACACACACACACACACACACACACACACACACACACACACACACGCTGCACTGGCAAGCTCGTTCTTAACGATGATCTGACAGAAATCAACTAGAATATAACCCACCCTCAGTGTAAAAATGTCATCTCTTCTCCTCCAACACCGAACTCTTTACGTTCAGGAACCGTTAGGAACCGCCGAGGTGAGTGACCCCGCCCCCGCGGGTCGCCGGACGCACCTCCTGGACCTCTCACGCAAAAAAAAAAAAGAGAACAGGTGTGTGCGTGGAGAACAAACACGGCAGCTGCTTCGGCTCTCAACGGTACGCAAATATTTTATTGTGAATGAACATACGTTAAGATATACTTAAATTATCCATGTTTTTGTTTTTGGAGGGGGGGGGGGTGTACATCTCACACAAATATGTAACATGGCAGCAAAAGATGAAAGTGTCCTTGTGTGCTGACTCAGTAGTACGTCTCCTGCTCCACCCAACCTGGAAACCAAAGGAGACACAATTAGAGAAGACATGTTGTTTCTTCCTGGAGGAAACTGAGCTGCACTTTTTAAGGTGTGAACGCTCATTTCTTTGTTTTACAGGTAAACCTGATTTCAGAGAAGCTGAATTACAGGACAGTCGGTCACACAGTGATATCGTCCCTCACTCTGGTTAAAAGAGATACGACCTGATTGGGGAAAAAATTGGAGATTATGGAGCCGTGGCTTTTCGTGATGATGCCATTAAAAGAAAAAAAGCTGTGTCCTGAAGGGACAGGAGAGGCTGTGGCATCTCAGTGTCACGTTTACTCATGAGATGATGATGTCATGAACATGAACGTGTGTGATGACTAACAGGATCAGATGCCACTAACCTCAAAAACATGGACGCCGTATCAGTGCCGAGGCGACGTTTCATTATCTAACAACCCTTAATTATTTTACTCAGCTTTGGGCTGAGCTGTTTCTGATATTTAAATCTGCAACACTGATGGCAGCTAAAATAAAACTGCGGGGCTGAAATAATGGATTACATTCTTGTGTGACTCCGTAAAACCTTTTCTGAGTTTGTTACTGTGGAGATGTCCAATCCTCAGTTTGAGTAATAAAATGAAATGAGCCTTTTCAGCGGTCAGAGCGGGATAAAACTATTCTGAGGCTACGCTTTACAACATGGTGCACGACATAAAAACCATATGCATGTTTTCATTCGTGTTTTTTTGCTCATTTGTGCACAAAACTGGCCTCAAAACATTATTTTTTTTGATCTATGGGAGGGGTGTCAGACTCATTTCCACTGAGGGCCACATCAGCATCATGATTGAAGGGTATGAACGTAACAAAATACAATGTAAATCAAAATAAATTCAACTACAACTTATTATATTGTTAAATAAGTGTTTCTGTATTTATTATGTATTCAAGTTTCAAATATTTAAATCATTATATTAAACTCAGGGTTTGTGGTTGTAACCCTGCTCTCACATCACTCAGAGTATCCATTAGCTTGGTTTCAGTAGTGGAAATGATTCTTTGTTTTTTTTTGTAGGCTAAATTTAGCATACTTAGCTCCGTGTTTGCTGTCAAAATGCTGACGTAGATTATATTCTTTCACAACTGACACCGCCTCATAACACAAAAGTCATACTGTTATTTCAGCTTGAGATACAAACTTGTATTCGTTTTCCTATCGTTTATTAATCTGCCTTTCTTGTGCATCATTTTTTTTCTTTTCTTGGACATGTTGGGGTTAGTTTGTAAAGGTTTTTCTCAAGTCCATCAGTTCTGAAAACCGTCTTGATGTCTTGCTCATGGTGAGATACTGTTATCGTTGTGGCTAATGACGAAATGCATTATGGGAGATGCAGTTTATTGTCAATATGCTCTTTAAAGTGGTGTTAGCTTATTTTAAGTCTTAAATTATTGGTTTAAAATTAGCTCTCGGGGGCCACATACAATGACATAGCGGGCCACATTTGGCCCGCGGGCCTTGTGTTTGACACATATGATCTATGGGGTCCATAAAGATGAATCCTAAAACAGTCTTTTCCCTTCATAGATACCAGGAATAGTTGGAAAATGTGTCACTTAAGCCTGTTTTCTTTTCTTTTTTTTTTTCTATCTGACGCTGATGCATTGTTCACCATGAATGGTCATGCTCACTGATCTGTGCCGTGGGGCTCAGATGTAGCAGATGCATGCACACACACACACACACACACAGCTGCATCACAGCCAGCCCCTGCACACGGGGTCTCCTCAGCTTCGTGGGTGGAACGAGGCCTTGACAATGACAGGGTTGAGGGTTCAGCTCCCACTGGGCACCGTGGCGTCTGCCACGGTTCATAAGTCTGCCGAGGACGCAGTTGTGGCAGCGATAACAGACAAACCTGCACACCTGCGGTTCTCATTTAAGCTGGACACGTGTGATCCCTCCTTATACGTGATGTCACGGCTGACACCAGGAACAGTAGGGGAGGGGGGGCAGTTTAAAATCCATTTTGGCCAGTAAAAATGTAAAAACTCTTCGCCTCAGTCCTTGAGTTGGATGCATTACCGCATGATTTTTAATCAACTTTAAGTGAGGCATAATTTGCACAAACTATTAGGAGACGTTTACTCCTTCAGTTTAATGGAGATGAATATGTCTCTGAGTGGCCCTCAAATACAGAGAACTGACGCCAAAAAGAAGTAAAAGTCTTACCGCCTGGATTGCGCCTGAGGATGTATCTTCTGGCTTCATCATAGAGGAAGATGAGGAGGGAGTAGGGGAAGGCACAGAACCACCAGCAGGGCCTGAGGTATTGAGGGACAGACTGAATTAAAACTGGAATATGACAAAGAAAAACAAACAGAAAAGAAAAGCAGGAGCACTCTTTTCCAGCCTGTTAGAAAGGCTCCGTTTGTAGGTAACACCAGAACAAAGAGTTTTATGTAATTACGGTTGGTTGACAGGTCTCTAAAAGCACATGAAAGCTTTGAGGGAAGGCAGGCTTCTGAGAGGCGGCTATTACAATGAACTCAAAAGACATGCGAGCAAAATAAAACAGGAAAAATTGGAAGACTTTGAGCTCTGGTTGCAAAATGGGAGCCGTCTCCCGCTAATGCACTGTCCAAAAAACCCCAAAACAACCCCCACTGAGATGCAAATTATACTCGTATTTACAGTCCAGCGGGCTGGATGGCTGCAGTCAGGAAAGAGCACTTCGGCACGCGGCGTGAAATAAGAAGACAGAAATAAAAAGAGAAGGAAAAGGAGGAAAAATATGAAGCAGTAAGACTGGAAGCAAGAGTCTAGAGGGACATATAAACCCAGACACAAGAAAAGCGAGGTTTGTTAAACATCAGAGACCGATGAGAGGGTGACAAAGGGGGTAAGAATGGAAAAAAAAAGGTAGGGAGGAAGAGAGAAGAAGAAAAAAGCAAAACAGAAGAAGATGCAAAATAAAAAGGAGCAGCGAGGGGAACTCTTGAACTCTGTCTGTTAAAAAAAATCTCATCAGTACAGTTGCTCTTGTACGTTCTCTGCCTTTGAAGTGGAAATTACTTTTAGAAATAGATGGACATCCTCTTTTTTTTTGTTTGTTTTTTAACAACATAATGAAGCAGAAGCAGCACCTCGGTAGATTTTACCCCTAAAAAAATCACCAAGACAAGACTTTCATGGATCAGGGTTTGAGCCATAAACAGGCATGAATAAGAAAAACAACAACAACAAAACAGAGGTGTCGGGCAGAAACAACATTCCCCCTAATAATGGTCATTTCAGTTAATTTGATTTTCTGAGTTTCTGAATAAAAAATCATGGGTCTGGAAGTATGCGTTACTCACTTGAGAGGGTACATTCTGAGCGCCACATCCATGCCCGGGCAGTAAGACAGGAAAGCAGCGAGAGCCGTCTCCTCAAACAGCCCGAAGATGAGGATGCGGTTCCTGTGGAGACGAGAAGCCAGTCAGAGTCAGAGCCTTTCCTCTATACATATTTACTTTGCAGTGTTTGTATAATAAGGGCTTAATTATGTGTTTTTATGTTAGGACGTACGTCATTCCTTGCTGCACGATGGAGTTCCTCCTGGTCTTGCAGATGATCAGATCGGCCCACTGGACGACCACGATACTGGCGAAGAAAGCCGTGTGGCAGGTGAACTCTACGATCTTTCTGCGCTCGTACGTCTGACGGGTAAAAGGAAGCAAAAGAAGATCAGAACCCCTCTTTGGACGGACGGATCAGAGCGTCACGAGTGACGTGAGAGGGACTGACCCACTGCTGCCCGTAGCTGTCCTCCAGGTCGTTCATATACTTGTCGTCCCAGTGCACTCGGATGCCCAGCAGGTCCATGGGGAGGAAACCGTTCTCAGCCAGGATCACGAAATATGTGAAGAACCCGGCCGTGGCCTGCATCATACCTGAGGAAAGGAAAAACACGGTTGAAACTCCAGGGGGTCTTCATCGGACACACTGATCTGTTTCACTGTATTTCAGTGTCTGCAGAGTCAAATATAAAGAGTTAAATAATTACCAATTTGTCCGTAGGCTATACTGATGAGCCTCTCGTTCACCAGCTTGTCTGTTTTGGGGTTTCGGGGCTGTCTCTTCATGATGTCGCTCTCAGCTTTTTCATAAGCCAGGGAGATGGCGGGCACCTGAGAGATTCACGCGTGTTAAAAAGGAGAGAACGAGCCAAGCGAACGTTAACTGATGTGATCTGGTCCCCGGCGTCATCGCGTGGCTCACCATGTCAGTTCCCAGATCGATACACAGGATGGTGACGGTTCCCAGGGGCAGAGGGATGTTGGCGATGATGAAGAGGAGGAAGGGGGAGATCTCGGGGATGTTACTGGTCAGAGTGTAGGCGATGGACTTCTTCAAGTTGTCGAAGATCAGGCGGCCTGGAAAAAATTGATATGTCAGCAGGGGCGATTCTAGGGTCAGAGCTTTAGGGGTGCTGAGCACCCATTGAGCCCCACCACGACCCACAACCCCACCTTTTTCACACAAAACCAAAAAACGTTTATTGAAAAATAATTTTGGATAATCATTATGACATTTATGAGAGAAAAGCATAATCTTTTGGGAAAAAAACTGACTGGAAAACATGCAAATCTTTGAAAATTTCAATGAAATTTGAAATGCTAACTGAGCTAATGCGCTAACTGGTAAACGGTCAACGAAGAGTATACGATACCATTAGGCGGGGTCATTTTCATTTTCATTCTTAAAATATAAACTTAAACCACAAACTATGGATTAAGTTTTGGACATTATCTAAGCCTGTCAAATGCAAACTAAAATTTTAGAATAACAACATTTCTTACTCCAGGTTTTTGGGGTGCTGAATTTCAATTTAGGGGTGCTGAACCCCTTAAAAAGGGTTAGCCTCGCCCATGTATGTCAGTGAATAATTTGGGGAGTGAATCGCGCAGGTGCGCTGCTGAGGTAGCAGCACAAATCCCACCTTCTTCCACTCCGGTAACGATGGAGGCGAAGTTGTCGTCCAGCAGGATCATGTCGGCCGGCCTGCTTGGACACGTCAGACCCGGCGATACCCATGGCAACGCCGATGTCGGCTTTCTTCAAGGCGGGGGAGTCGTTCACACCGTCACCTGTCACGGCCACGATGGCGCCCTGCAGACAACAGAAGTGGCGTCGGGACGTGAAAATTCTGTAACTCTGAGGCCACATTCTGAAATCTTTTAATCCCTCCGGACGCTCACCTGTCTCTGGCAGCCCTCCACGATGATCAGCTTCTGCTGAGGGGAGGTTCTGGCGAAAACTATCTCAGTGTGGTACTTCAAGATGTCGTCCAGCTGCTCTGAGGTCATGTCTTTCAGCTCACCGCCGTGGACGACGCAGGCTTTGGCGTCCCTGTGGACGGAATCACACGGCATTAGGACAACAGCCATAATCCCGCATCCTGTTCCCGAGGACGGGTTTTGATGATCGGGGGCATTATGACGGAAAAAAAAAAAATTACTAGAAAAAATGCCAAGCAGGAAAACAGGAAGTACTTTCAAAAAGAATATTAATCCGCTTGGGCAAAAAAAAAAAGTTCTGGGGTCGAGAGACATGTCTTTATGTCTTTATTGCAGACGAGTCACAATATTTTTTCATTCTAACATCAGACTGTTATTAAAAAAGCTTTTCCACAAAGGGGCATTTCTGCTGAAAGTTCAAAAAAACGTAACGTCCTGCCCAAACTTTTTCTGTGATCAGAATTCCCAAGATAAATCAGTGACCAGGAAACTGTGGAGTCATCACCCATCAGCCTGTAGATTTATTAGTCTGTAGTGAATTAATGATAAAAGCCTTTTTGGCCGAGGAGACAGCAGGACCTTCTGAGCCAATACAAATATGATTTTGCACTTATTGGTGCTGAAAAGCTCATAGTGAGAGTTTGACGGCTGTGACAAAAAAAAGGTCACAAGTGGAAGAAATGGTGTTACGACTTAATGCTTGCCTCTGATAAAAGCGCTAACCTGGGGTTGACCTCTGAAACTGGAACATTCAGGCGGGCGGCGATGTCCTCAACAGTCTCGTTGCCTTCAGAGATGATGCCCACACCTTTAGCGATGGCCTTGGCAGTGATTGGATGGTCACCTGTGACCATGATAACCTGACGGCAAATAAAAAAGAAAAAGAAACCCTTACATTGCCACTTTTTGTACTTAAAGAGAAGCAAAAGGATGTGGAAAGGTTAGCGAGAACTCCGGAGATTCTGCAGTGAATCGTCTGAAAAGGATGATTCCACACCTTGATTCCAGCGCTCCTGCATTTGCCCACAGCGTCGGGCACGGCAGCACGAGGAGGGTCGATCATGGACATGAGGCCGATGAAGCACAGGTTCTCCGTGGGGAAGTTCACCTCGTCAGTGTCGAACGCAAAGCCCTCTGGGAACTGGTCATCAGGCAGGTGGAAATGGCAGAAACCTGAATAAAAGCAGGAGGGAAACGTTCATGACAGGAGACCCCCAGACTCTGGTAACATCTCGAGACGATACGACTGAACGGAGCGGATGCTGTACCCAGTACTCTCTCTCCCAGTCCTCCCAGCTCAACATAGGCGTTCTGGAAAGAATCTTTCATCTCGTCGTCCAGAGGCTGCTCTTTGCCCTGGATCAGGATGGTGGAGCAGCGGTCCAAAATCCTCTCGGGGGCTCCTTTCATCACGAGCAGGTGCTTGGATTCTCCGGGAGTTGCGTTCTTATGGACGGAGAGCTGCGGCACAGCAGAGGAAGTCGGACGTCGTCATTGTTTGTGATTTATGCAAAGCAGAACTCAATTAAACCATGAATGAACCTGCACACTAGAGGGCAGAAGTGAGCAGTTACCGTTACAAACCCAAACCGGACTGACATCCCCGTTCTACCTGCACTGTGTGGACTGTTTACCTGGTATTTGTTGGTGGAGTTGAAGGGGATCTCAGCAACCTTGGGGTATTTGTCTCTCATGCCACCAACGGGCCCGCAGCACAGCTCGATGCACTTGAGCAAGGCAGCTTCTGAGGCGTCACCAGCCACATCTCTCTGTGGATTTAAGGAGGTTACATCAGAGTAATAAGTCAACGTCTGGCCTTTCTCGTGCTACAGCCTCAGCCATACATTTCAGAAAAAAAAGTCTTTCATTAAGTTGAGTGCTTTTAATGAAGATGTTGTGGCATTTTGGCTGCACTTGTAAAACTTTTTGCCAAGTCATAATGCTGAAAATGAACCCGGGTTTACTGCAGGGCCACACTTTCGTTTGTTTACAATCAGGACTCAGCTCGCTGCTTTTCTCACCTTCAGGATGGGGACGTTGCTCTGGTCGGCCAGGAAGACGGCCCGGATTGCAGAGTCCAGCGACCCGGGCCAGGGTGGCCCAGGTGGCCGAGCTCCTGTCGAAGGTGGTGCCGCTCTGGTTCTCCGTGGTGTCGGCCTCGTGGATCTGGTTGTCGAACCACATGTGGGCCACTGTCATCCTGTTCTGGGTCAGGGTGCCGGTCTTGTCGGAGCAGATGGTGGAGGTGGAGCCCAGGGTCTCGACGGCCTCCAGGTTCTTCACCAGGCAGTTCTTCTTGGCCATGCGCTTGGCGGTCAGGGTCAGACACACCTGGGGGCGGGATTACTCCAGTCAGGTAACAGTCGGGTCACTTTGGGAGATTTAAATTAGCGCCAACAACCCGGACTCACAGTGACGGTGGCCAGGAGACCTTCAGGCACGTTGGCGACGATGATACCGATGAGGAAGATGACGGCTTCCAGCCACCCATATCCGAGGATGAGGGACAGGATGAAGAAAGAAACACCCAGGAAGACGGCCACTCCGGTGATGATGTGGATGAAGTGCTCGATCTCAACGGCAATGGGAGTCTTTCCACCTTCCAGGCTGGAGGCCAAGGTGGCGATACGACCCATGACGGTGCGGTCTCCGGTGTTGATGACGACTCCTCTGGCAGTTCCCTGAACAGGAAGAAGAAATCTAAATATTCCAAATATAGACTGACAAGAAGTGGATGTCGCGTGGCTGCCTGATCACAAACACTTCATAACCCTAACCCTAACGTCTTTCTCACTCTTAATGTTTTTAAAACAAAGCTCTTTGCTCCGTACCCTCAACACAGTTGGTGGAGAAGAAAGCGATATTCCTGGTTTCCAGCGGGTTGTCATTGGAGAAGTCTGGGGAACGAGTCTGGGGCTCTGATTCGCCGGTCAGGGAGGAGTTGTCCACCTGAAAGAGGAAACAGGACAATGGGAAACCGAGGCTGGAGCGAAAGACGACACAGTCGGGTAAAACAGGAATTTAATTGAACATACAGAAAGAAGAGGCCTCTAATTATCACTATCACTTCTTCACATGTTCCACAAGAACAGAAGTTCGGGTTGAAAAAAGTATTTGTGGTTCGGACCTTGCAGCCGTGAGCGGAGACGATTCTCAGATCAGCGGGAATCCTGTCTCCACCCTTCACCTCCACTAAATCGCCAACCACCACCTCCTCAGCGTTGATGCTCTTCTTCTCACCGTCACGGAGAACCAGGGCTTGCTACCAAATTAAAAGCGAGATAAAAAAATTACACAAGTGAAACGAGCCAGCCAGAAGCCCCGATGACAAATGGAAACATCTATGCAGCAAACGCCGATACAGTAAAGCTCAATTTTGGAGGTGGAGAAGGGAAAATCTTGACCTTGCGGGACGAGGTTTTTGAATGAATCCATGATCTTTGAGCTCTTGGCCTCTTGGTAGTAGGAGAAGCAGCCGGTGATGATGACGACAGCGGACAACACGACACCCAAGTACAGCTGTGGCAAAGACAGAAATGCTGTCAACCTCCGGTCGTACCAAGAAAAAAACAATTTAGAAATCGGACCATAACTTTCTTACATTGTCATTTGCTGGCTCGTCTTCTGAGGCGGCCTGAATGCCGTAAGCGAGGAAGCAAAGGATTGCACCGATCCACAGCAGCATGGAGAAACCACCAAACAACTGGAAAACAAAAGACGAGATGAAGCGATGGCAATCAGTGCTGATTCTGCTGGCTGCAACTTATCAGAGTCAATTTGCATTAGTTAAGATTTTAATATTCAAATTACTGCCCTTCCAAACGTGAATTACAGTCGATGTTAGATCTGATTCTTTTTCTTTTCTTTTCTTTTTTTTTACCTGTCTGCAGAACTTAACCCACTCGGGCGTCGTGGGAGGCGGTGTGAGGGCATTTGGGCCATCTCTGGCCAGGATCTCTTTTGCTCTGGAGGAGGACAGACCCTGCAAAGGAACGAAGAGAAAGAACAAGGAAGACATTTAAATAAACCCGTCTTCTGAGTCCGTCTTTGTCTTCTTTGGTAAACAGGTGCACCGCTATTACCTCAAAAAATGGTGCGTTTAAGTTTTCTTAAAGCAGCCTCAACTACAACCGCAGGGTGAAAATAAAGAGCAGTTATGCTACAATTACAGCTTCCTCTGATTCCAAGAGAGCGTGAACAACGTGAGCTCATGTTGTAACAACATTATCAATAAGCGGCGTGTTATTTGGACCAAGATGAGGTCACATTTTCTTGCAGCGTATTAAAAGGGAGGAGAATTTGGAGTAAAGAGTAAGTGGCGTTTCCTGCAGAGGAACACCTGGAGTGTTCGTGTTCGTAGCGTCAAGTAAGACCGGTGTTCCTGCGTGAAACGAGCCTTTGTTTTAGGGCAAACTCAGACGGATCAGATTTCAGCAGATTATCCGCGCCAGTCAAGTACTCGGCCTCTGCAAGGCTGTACTGGGTTGTGTACTATAATGGGACTCTGTGTGTGCCTGATTAAGACTGTAAAACATAAAAAGCAACTACGGTGATGCAGCTGAATCACCTTCTCTGCGTGAAGGCTGATTTCACCTAAACTCCAATGCGTTTTTTTTTTTTTCATTTGCCTCGAAGCCACGCAGATTGGAAATCTAAACGTTCTGCTTCCTTGTCATCTCCTTCAACACTTCACCTCAGCTGGAAACGACCCAAATTTAGTCTCTAATGCTCACAACCTTGAAAAACTAAGAAACCGGAACCTTCTCTGGGACGTAGATTCAGATGCTTTTTATATGTTGTCTTGTAAAACACTGGCTGAGCTGCTTATAATTACAGCAGGATGTAACAGTGTCCAAAAATACGTTTTTCAGTGAGTGGCTCAGATTTTTGATTTTAGATTAGATTAGATGTACTTTATTCATCCTTCTTCTGTGACATCACTCTAGGGGTGAGTATTGGCAAGGACCTCGCAATCTGATATGTATCGTGATACTTGGGTCACGATACGATATCGCGATATCATGACATATTGGGATATTTTACCCAGTTAATATTTAATTAAAAGTAGAAATGAAAAATCAAGTTGTTGTATATGTTCATCAGATGATATTGATCATTCAGAGGGCAAATTGAGTCAAAACTATTTGCTTCAAAACAACCTATTTATTGTTTATTATTAGTGTTTTGCACATTTAAGTGAATGAAAGAATTTTCCTAAAAAAAAATCGATATTAGGAGCTAAAAATCGATATTCAAATATCGTGATATATCGCCAAATCGATTTTTTTTCCACACCCCTACATCACACACCCACCCATATTAACACCATGCTGCATTTGTTGCATTTATATATCCAGCTAGGATTCCCACTGCGCTGCATCCGTGTGGTATTTTGGCTCAAAGCATGTCACGGACATGACATTCATTACGGTTGATGTGGAGTCTATTTTGTGGGACACGACGGTGCTTGATAAATCTTTTGGCCGCAGCTCGTACTTTCAGACGTCTCCCGTCCTCCGTCCTCGTCTGAAACACAAAGAGCGGGGTACTCACCCGGGCTAGATCCGTCCCGTATTTTCTGTGGAGCTCGTCCAGCGTCAACTTGTGATCATCCTGTGGTGAGACAAAAAGAGAGCGGGATTGAGAGACAGTGCGTCAAACGAGCCTGAAATCCCTGTCATTTTGAAAAAGCGCAGATATTATCTCCTCTGAGGATTAAAGAATGTGTTGGCATAAAAAAAACATAAAGATGATAAAGCGAAATCGCCCGTCTGATGGGGATTATGGATGCATGCGGGTCCTGTGCAGTAAAAATAGACCGTTGATGGAAAGTCACAGTCTGACATGGTGAGATCAGTTGTCATCTTTACTGTCGGCTCGACGCGAGCAAACACGGCATTCATCCCAACACCCGACTGATACACCGATGTTAGCTCACGTATGACTCATTAATGTCGAGCTCACCCACCAACAGATGCAAACAGGTGAGCTAAGCTCGCCGCAGCGTCAACAAAGTATCAAAACTTTCCATCCATAATTTCTACGGATAATTTCCTCCTGCGAATGAACAATCAGAGAGGCTGACACATTCATGAGCCTACACTGTTTTGTTTTTCCTCTTTTTTTTTCAATCACGCCTACAGCGTGTGAATGAAAAGACGTAATTCAGATGATCTGCAATCATACCTCACTCCCACCTTTTCTTTTCTTTGTTGTTGTTGTAACAACAAAGTATTGTTGTGGTCTTCATGAAACGCCGTCCAAAGACGCCCACGCTGCTCTCTATTTGTCAACATGTGAGGAATTACTTGTTGGGACTGAAATTAACAGTCTGGTATTAACCCAGACGTTGTTCTGTACGGTCACGTTTTAGAAATAATAGTGTTATTAGCTCAGAGGCTTCTGTCAAATTTGGTTAGATTCTGTTGGATGACAGCGACTGAAGGAAGGAAAATGAATGAATGAATGAATGATATTATCAGTTCACACCACTCAGTGACAGTTACATTAGATTATTTAGATTACTTCCCTTTTGGCCATTTAACATTTGATTTTTCAGTCTCCCACAGCTTAAATTGTACATTAATATTGAAGTGAAACGTAAGATGTATGGCTCGAGTCATGTGCACTCTTTCCAGTCGGAGGAGAAAACGGGAGCACTCGCCCGGCCGTTCGTCATCGTAATAAGAAAGCATATCAAATGTGCCGTGGCTAATATGTTATCACATGCCTCAAACTGCTGCTGCTTTTTTTAACTGGCAGCTCCTTCGGAGGCCCGCGGGGCGACGTTCCCTCATCTCCCTTCAGATTCTGATCCCGTCTGGCTGAAAGATCACACGCTCCTGGACTATTTGAGGAAAACAAAATCCTGGACGACGTCCTGCCAGATGAAAACGAATCCTCCATATTTAGCATTTTCCATTAGACTTTGTCACATTTTATCAAATTGGCGGCTGATTCATGTTGCTATGGGAATGTCTCTTATTGTCTCGAGCTGGACTTCGACACCTCATTTAATTGTCCGATGGGGCAATAATCATTAACGTGTCGGCTGCATCCGCTCTACGCGGACAGGCCTACTCTTTAACTACTGTTCAGGTACACCGTCATTATTTAACCACAGCTCCAATCTGAGGTCTGTCAGTCTACACGTGGCAGTGAACCATTTCTGATCTGAAAAATTCGGTTCTGCACTTTGAGGAGCACATTAAAGACGGCGGACCGCCTTCAAGTGGCGCGCCGAGCTGGGAGGGTCCTGGACATATTAGCGATATAGTTGCTGTGGCATTGAGGATGCCCTTCAGCAGCGGCAGGACTTTGAGATCTAGTTAAGATGTTCAAAGGACAATATTCATTAATATGTCACCAAGATGTGAGTTTTATTACCTAATAACCTGCGGTGCTCTGTGACCTGCTGGATGACATTGGACAGGTGTAGTTTTTGTGCTCTTAAGAGAAAAATCTTCAACTGCAAAGCTAAAAAAGCTACAGGAGTCATGTTCTGATGTATTATCCTTCTTTTTTTTAAGTTAGTTTAGGTCCAGTCTTTACAGTTGCAACAAGTTACTTTACTTGGTGACCTTGTGAGTCAATCTGCAGCTGTAAAAAGCTAATAACTGCGCAAAATAATTGAAAGTGATTGCAAAATAAATGAACATAAAGACGTGTTGAGACTGCTTTTTCTCTCCAGGTAAAGGTGTGACCTCACTCCGCCTCCTTGTGAACTGACCTTGTGAAGGACGCGAGCCTTTCAGAGTCAAAGCGCTTCGTTCTTAAAGAAGTCGCTCCGCGGATACGACCTTTGGGAGATGACCTCTACTAGAGAGAGAGCTTTTAAGGGTCATTATTTCAGCGCAGAGCTGTTTCTGTGAAACCACCAGTCGCTTTTCTTTTCAACCATAGTGACTCTTAAGCAAGTTTCCTCTCTGACCTTGAGGAAGTGACTCCAGCGAGCTTCACTTTGACAAACAGCTGACTCCAGGGAAATTGAGCCCGCGCCGCCTGCTGTGGTGACCAACACGCCCATTTAAACCTCAGCGTGAGCAACGCCGCAAACTTTTACACGCCAAAGTGCACTAATTAAAGCATACTTGTGATTGCGACGAAAGAAGTAATGAAGCAGAACTAGCCTGAGGGTGAAGCAGGAATCTGAAGCAGGATAATACATATTTATTGCTTGTGAGAGAATGAGCACTTCTTTGGACTCGGCCGTCCGAATAATCACGACTTTAGAAGTTAATAACAGCTGTGCAGCCCTGAATAAGATGAGGCAGCACATGCAGGAGTGTAAGTAGTGATCTTCATGAAACCGACAGATACGTCTCATGTGACCGTCCATGAGCTTTCTGTCAGCCGTGACTGTATCATTTCTGTGACCAATGACAGTGACAATGAGCGCTAACATGGTCTGAATAAGACTCTTATTAAGTGTGATGCAAACCATGCGTGTGTGGGGGGGGAAAGCGGTTAACTTCACAGTCAGATTTAAGGTCGACTTCCTGCGTACTCACCAGGTCGACTTCTTTTTTCAGGTCATCCATATCCTTCTTGTCTTTCCCCTTTTTCCCTTTATGGCTCTTTTCTTCCGAGGTCGGCGCCGGTTTGTAATCATCTTTCCCTTTCTGGATTGAGAGGAAGCAAGAGAATAAAGGTGAGCAGCCGCTCTGAAGTTTCTCCTCGAGTAGACGCAAAAAAAGCGGCGTCCACTTCACTGTTCAAACACGCCGTCAAATCACACGTTAATCATTATCTGACAGACCGAGAGTTGCCACCGAAAAGTTTGGAGATCGCTGCGTTTTTTAAAGGCTGGAAAAAAAAAGGGTCAGGTGGCAGATTTCGAAAACTGATACAGAAAGTTTATCAGGCAACTGTCAAGTTTAACCAATAACTTGTGACTAAAACATCAAAGCAGCACAAATACTCCCAGAAACCAGGCTGAACTTGTGACAAAGTTAGAGTACTTACTCCTAGCCCCATGGTTGCAGTGAAAGTCTGAGAGAAGTCAATCCAATTGTCTTTTTAAATTGAAATCTCCCCTTCTCCGCCTGCCTCTCTCTCTCTCTCTCTCTCTCTCTCTCTCTCTCTCACACACACTGTGTCTCTCAACCCTGTCGTCCTCCTCACTCCAAGAGCAGAGAAGATAGTTTCCCTGGCATTAGCATACGTTTATACCCAGCAGCGGCAGGAGGAGGAGGCCTACCTGCCTGGGGGGGAGGAGCTTGGGGGAAGGGAGGTGAAACTCGACAGGTGAGTCGCGAAGTTAACAGGGGTCACTGAAGTACGAATGAAAGGGGGAGGAGTGAATCTCAACTTCCTCCTTCTGCTTCCCTGTGTCTTGTTTCATTCTTTCTCATGTCTATCACTTTAAATGAAACCGTGCTTTTTTTTTTTTTTTAATGAAAGTGAATTGCAGTTCAGCATTTACACATCTAGACGCTCGGCATCAATCTTCGCGCGCACAAACTCAGTCTGTGTGCTTAGTTTACAAAGCAAACAGGGACAAGAAAAGAAAAAAAAAAAGAAAAGAAGACAAGATACGGGAGGAGTGAATGTGAGACACAGAGATAAAGACACAACCTGAAATGTTAAAGTCCACGTTTGAAGGCGGCTGATTGCTTTGTTTGGACAGCAAAGTATAACAACAAAGACAGAGAGAAAAGAAGGTGAAAACTGACTTATTCCACACTGTGAAAGTACAGGAAAAAAAAAAAAAAAAAAAGGGAGGCTGGAGAAAATTGCTGCTCACAGCAAAGATAACATGTGGAATGCGAAGGGAGTAATCTGGTGAGCTCTTAGCTTTGTCTCAGTCAGAGGTCAGCGTGCCCTCTGCAAGAAACATCATAATTCATTTACAATTTCTTTCACCTCCGGAAATGTCAGAGGAGCGACTGTGTTGTGTCTTTCACGAAGCTGAACCACTTCTGCTGCACAGATTCATAACGCTAAAAAAAAACTCTCTGGCCTGTTCTCTGCTGCTCCTTTACGCCGACTGAAGGACTGTCGAGTGTTAATCAATGTTAGAAAAACACCTAAAGCGGAGATAGCAATCAAAAGTCATAAAGATTAATTGAGAGGGTTTTAATTAATTATTTAGTTACGCAAAGCCTGCCGAAACACATCATGTCCTTTTAATCAGGCAGACTTGAAAGGTTAAATGTCTAAAAAAAGGACCTCGGCTCAGTCACAATGTCATCACGTTTAAAAATGGTGACGCTAAAGGACAACGGTGGCGGTGAAGTCAAACGCGTGTGTTGTGTCACTGAGACCAGAAGAAGAAGGAAGGATTATCCTTCACGGCTGCCTGTGGGGGCTGCTGGGTGTGTTTGTAGTAAACTTCTGACTGTTTGGAGCAGCTTAATGCAGGGAGGAGGGGACTGTGATGTAAAACTGGGGGGGGAGATGCAATGAGCAGGCGGGGTATTGGGAAACAGTCGCAAGTCGCAATGGAAAAATGCAAATGCGAGGGTGAAAATTTAAAGATGCAGACGCAGCGCAGACATGCTGCTGCTTTAACCGTTCGTAGACATGGAGGGGTCGCGTGGCTGCAGATTTGTGACGTCATGAATCCAATTTGATCCCATTCTGTTCAGCGTCTAACAGAAAAAGATTTTGAAGTTTAAGAGTCAGAGAGAAAAGCTGATTTTAAAAGACGGCTTAACACGGTGTGACAGAACTGAAAGGGAAATGGTTTGTGGTAAAGCAACGCATTATAACGAAGGCTTTATTACACATCCTGCAAAACAGTGCAGGTATTTATGTGCATACCTTAAGCACCGGCGTCTTAAGCTGAACAATGACTAAAAACCACACCTATTCAAACAACCGAAGAACGTCTGTTTACCCTTTCCTTTGCCACATTTGTACTTGAGTGTGGCTGAGCCTTTTTGGAAGCTGACCTCCCACGCAGAGATCAGTAAATTATGATTATAAATTATGATCCCTGAGTTCTCATGTGTCTGACGGAGCTTTACGCTCTGCAGTTAAGGCGGTATAGGTGCCTGTTTAACCCAAAACAAATCGCTCTGCTGTTCATAAACAGGGTGGGAGCTGAAGACGTAAAACACGGCCTTTGGTATGTCATTGTAGTAGCGTGAACATAAAGTTATAGTAATATTATTAGAGGAAACATTCACACAGAGTTGATGCCTTTTCACAGCCATCTCAGCGTTAGATTAAACGCTGGAAGTTTACTATTAGTTTATCCGTCTATGTACCTCCATTAAAATAACCATCACTCAGTCGAAAAAACGCCTTCTCCATGTTGGGAGTGAGGTTCTGCCTCAAGTGGAGGAGTTCAAGTGTCTGTATCTTGTATATTGTTGTCAGGAGATCGACAGACGGATTGATTTAGCGTCTGTCGTGGTGTGAACTCTGTACCGGTCTGTTGTGATGAGCCAAAAGGCGATTCTTTGTTTACCGGTTAACCTTTTTTCCGATCCCCACCTACGGTCATGAACTGTGGGTAGTGACCGAAACAATAAGATCACAGATACAAGCGGCTGAAAAGAGTTTCCTCTGCAGGGTGGCTGGACTCTACCTTAGGGAAGTTCAGTCATCCAAGAGAGATTTGGAGTAGAGCCGCTGCTCCTCCACACCGAGAGGAGCCAGTGGAGGCGGTTCGGGTATCTGGTCATGTGACTCCTGGATTCCTCTCTGGGGAGGCGTTTGTCCAACCGGGAGAAGACCATGAGGCAGACCCAGGACACGCTGGAGAGAAAACATCTCTCAGCTGGCCTGGGAACGTCTCGGTGTCTTTCCAGAAGAGCTGGTCCGGATAAGCAGAAGTTAATGGATGGATATATATGTATGTATATATTACTGCAACTTGTGTGGATTAATAAAGTATTCCTGAACTGAATTTGAGCTGAACTGGTTCGAGTTTGCGACGTCTAACTTCATGCAAACTGCTTTCTGTTGTAACGTTTTCGTTTGATCAATAGTTCATGGAAGCTAAAGGCTTTTTTTCTGGATTGGAAACACCCACTGTATTTCCATAAAGACATAAAAACAGAAAGAAATGTGGTTACAAATAAAAAGATGTCGGACTAAATAGATAACTTTAGACGCACATACATACAGGAACACACGTAAGATTAATTAATAAATAAAATCACTGATAAAAATGAATGTATAAATACATAAATAAATCTATATTTGAATAAATTCATTGTTAAATACATGCAAAAAAGAAATTAAAGAAATATTTTTTATAAATAATTCCGTCTTTGTTCTTTTTTTTTTTTTTTGAATAGACAGCTTTGGTCTTCCGTACAAAAGTATAATAAAAGAAACAAAAAAAGCACACTGTAAATGTTTCACTACTAATGTTTGACCTTCTGGTAGTCAAACTGTCCTGAACTTTGTACCGAGTGTGACGTCGAGGCATGAAAAATGTTTAATGATCAAACCGAAAGCGCCGGTGCTTCATAAATGTTCCTGTTTGATCGAGGCCCAACGCTGACCGACGCTGAGAGACAAACGGCACCTCTGCAAACAAATAAACCATCAAAATTACATTTACCCTCCATTTCTGGCAGACAGATATGAACGTGAGATGACTGAGGAATCCAGCGAGGATCAGTAAATAATCATGCAGAGATGATGTTTTTTACTGAGTTGAGATGAGTTAAAAGGTTTTTTGATGGATTCAGCTGGGTTGTCAATGAACGTTAAAAACTGATTGATGTATGAATATCAAAAATGCCTCAAAAATGATGTTTAATTCGGAGACATACAAACATAAAAATACAGATTTATGATGGTTTCTAGACAGATTTTTATCCAGTCATCAACGTTTATCGTTCTGGAAGCAATACGTTCATGATGAAGGCCCCATTTACACCTGGCATTAACATCCATGCTGAGCGATCCAATCCAAGTGGACGGCCTTAACTCCAGGTGTAAACACGCTCACCTGAGAACCCGCTGGGCCAGATTCTTTATGTCTGTATGTACATTTAAGACCAGTGACTGTGGAGATCTAGTTTGTGGCTGACAGTTAAAACTTCCCTTCTCATGGTGAAAGTTTGCCTTGGAAAGTCTTTCTACCTCCTTCTCCTCCTCCTCCTCCTCCTCACAGAGGAGCCCGAGCAGACAAAGAGCCACTGTTCCTCTAAGCAGCCATCACAAGATTTCAACTAAAACTGTAACGTCTTAGCTACAAAAAAGTTTTTTTAGCTTAAATCCTGTTGAATTTTATTTTTATCTCAGTCAGCTTCTCGCTTTCATCATCGTGGAGCTCTTGCAGAGGACAGAACATGACAGGCACACACTGTACTGGAACAGACTTTCCAATAAATGATAGCGGTTAAACTATTTGAGAAAAGTAGCATCATCATCTGCAATTTATTTGCAATACGAGGGAAGAGGGATGAGGAAAAGATACAAAATGTGTAAAAGGCAAGAACAGGGATGAGTCAGATTCCTCTAAAAAAAAAAAAAAAAAAAAAGGCTACTAGAAACACACATCAATAGGGCTGTAGTGATACGATACACGATATTCCGCTCAACGATACGATATGTATCGATATTCATCTTACAATACATTTACATCATTTTCTGAAAGATTTTAAAGGGACAAAGTGATTATGGTGACATCTCGTGAGTGTTCAATGACTTTGTTTGAATTTATTGAACTGAAAGCATCAATTACACATTATATGGCTGACAGGCAGCTTGTAAATGCTGGACAAACTGAATAAAAGATTTGTTGAGAAAAATAGTTTTATTTATTTAAACAGTGCAAATTGTTGCTTGCAAGCTTTTAAAGGTGGGACACAAGAAGATTAGAATATCGATACTCGCGGGTGAAAAATCAATTTGATGAAATATCGATATATATCACTGAATCGATAAAATTGCTCAGCTCTACACATCACCATACACAATCAGCACAGTTCAGTAGAATAAAGCTTTGATTCTAAATACTAAAAGCTTCTTCTTTGGACTCAAATCAAACTTGGCTTTATTCACAGAAAATTGTGACACGCAGTCTGCTCTTTTAATTGGTTTACTTTGGTTCCAAACAGAGCACATGACTGCTGTTTACGTCTTCTCAAGCTGGTGGCTGTCAAGTGTAACACGTCCATATATGCTGTAATTACCAATCGTAAATCTATAATCAGCAGAGCAGATCCTGAAGGAAACCGCTGGCACATTTTGTGCTCTGTCCCGGGTTTTAATTCTTTTTTTAGCTTGATGGGACAATTCAGCGTTACAGGAGGCTACTTGGACCGTCTGAACCACCGATCAAGCGCAGCAGCATGACCTCTGACAGGTAACGTGCGTGACGGCGCCCATCTTATCACGGAGCAGCATTCTTCTGGGGAAAATAACCCGCATCCTGGCATTTGCATGAATCCTATTGTGGCACTTGGAACCAGGCAAAACAATCTTGCAGAGCAAAAACCCCCTCAACATGATAACATCTCTCCTCTGAGAGCTCCCTCCCCCAACACTGGGCCCCTCAAATACTCTTTTTTTTTTGAGGTGCTCATTTGGCCTTCAAACTCTACAGACAGCAATTTGACAGTCCAGGACACTTCTTTTCAGCGCAGAAGAAGGACTTATAAGTGGGTAGTTATAATGCTATGCTTGATCTGCGTATGTTGGAGCTCTGGATGACAAGTAATAACTGTTTTTGTGCAGTGGAAAAATAATGTTTTACCCCTGACGTGTCAAACAAAACAGCAAAGAAAGAAAAAAAACAGTGGACAAACCACAAGCTCTCTGAAAATAAAGCTTGAGAAATAGTCTGCAAAGGCGTCTGCCCTCCCGAACATGAAAACACTGTCTGGTAAAGCCACGAGTTCCCACGGGGGGAGTTCTCAGACACACACTGACTTTATTTCCAAACAGAAACACAACGCCGCCCGTAAAGCCCGTGTTGACAGAAGGCACACCAACGAGCCAGCGAGTCAACAACCTGGAAAAGAATAAAAAAGAAAAGACCAAGGATAATCGACTGATCGTCCTGTTTAATCAAAATGAGTTTTTTTTTTTCCAGTCAGGATTCAGGACGACACAAAGAAAATTTCACACATGTGCTTGAAATTTCCAACTTAGGTGTTCCTCTGGAGATCGGTTCAGCACACGCCATTTCAAATTTCGACCCTTCTGACAATTTTTAGTTGTTTTACGTATCGTGACAGAAATTAAGGAGGCCTCAAAGATTCTTGCTCCTTTGGAAATAAGGAATAAACGACGAAGAAGAGGGAACCCGACCTCAGACTTCTCACTCTTCTGCTGGTCGGTTCATCTGTGTCAAGGTCAAGCATCCTCTCTTGAGACGACTCTTCACCCTCACCTTCTTCAGCTTCTACAGCAAGCTGAGGTCACGTTAAAGAGTTATTAAATGTTTCTAGACGACTATCAGTCATCATCATCTGTACCAGCACGAGTTCACGATCACTTGTCCAGCAATCATCTCCATGAACAATTCCAGTCTGGTTTCCATCCACTCCACAGCAACAGAGACGGCTCATAGTCAGTTCATGTCATACATTTCAAGCCACAACCCTTTATTGTGAACAGTGGTGTTCCCAAGGCTCTGGCCTGGGGCCCCTTCTTTAGTACATGTAAACACAATATCCAATTCCACTGGCATCCTGACAGTTTTTTCATTGACGACTGACAGCTCTGTAGTTCTTCCATCCCCTCATGTTAAGAGTCTGGGTGTCATCTGTCTTTCACTGCTCACATTAATAACGCTACTCGGTTAGCTTACTTCCACCTGCGAACCATCGACCGCCTCTGTCCATCACTCACATCCAGTAGTGATGCTGTTCTTTTTTTGTATTGATTAATGTAATTCTCTTCTCGTCAGTTTACCGCCCGAGTCCAAAAACCACTGCTAAGAGAGAAAAGGTGATGACGACAGCAGTTAAAACGTAAATGAACACAATTTTTATTCTTTACTTTATTCTTTGTTTTTTACATTATGTACAACTCTCATTTATGTTTATTGTGCAGTTATCTAATTAAACATGTATTTGTTACATGTTTTGATGCATTTTTATGATTTATAAAAAATGTAAGACCGAATTTTGGGGGCTTGGAACGGATTTGGGCATTTACATGGAAAACCTGTTCTCTACTTAGGAAATTTTTTAGGTTACAAAACTACTTCCAGAACTAATTAATTTCGTAAGTAGAGGTACCACTGTGCCAACAACGTGCATTAAAATCAGACAGAATCTGCAAGACGACTTATCAAAGCTGCAGTTTCTATAAGTGATGGTGCAACGAACTAATAACTACTCACAAATAGGCTGTAATTACAGTAAAATGAGAGAACTTTAACATCATGAATAAACAAATAAACTGATCTGTGCCAACGTAATTACAAAGCTCTACTGGGGCTACTGTCCACATACACGACTAACACGGAGAAACATTTAATGCAGAGAAACAGGACCCTGCATGAGCAAAAAATAATAGCCTGGTGGTCTGCGTTTACGTCCTCCCTCCCTCCGTTTCATCTCCAGGATGAGTCTCTTTCTTTGATCTTACAGTTCATTCACCATCACCCACTTCTCTCCCGACCTCCTGTATTTTATTTCTCTTTTTTATCAACGCACACACACACAGACACACACAAAAATTGAATTTCGTGAACTATGGTTTCCATAAATTCGGATAATGCGCGTCACCATGCCAACGTGATGCCTGGTTATGTGGAGGAACCGGTCTGTCCTCTGCAGGGATTGTGGGTGAATAAAAGAAGCTGCTTTGGCTCTAAAATCAGCTCTCGGTCCATGTTCTCAGCTGGTTCCTCCTCTCCTCTCTTTCTGTTTGAGTTATCGCATAAAACCTGCTGCAAAGTAAATGGGTACGGGCTGGCCAGGCTGAACAATCTGCCCAAGAAATTTAGGAATTAATTTTATGATTGTAATTAAATTAATAGATTATAATTTAAAAAATGACGACTCTTAATCTAATTCACAATAAGGAATTCATTTGGGAGCAACGCGTATTAGGACGGCCGACAGATCAAACTGTCATTAAAGTTGGCAAACACAACAGACCCCAGAACATCTTCAACTAGAAGCAAAGCTTCAATCTTCAGCAAAAGCAGAAGAGCAGCATCTTCAATAGAAGCAAATGCTCAGCAGCTTCAAAAGAGTCAAAGAGTCAAGAGAGCAAATTGGATTTGGATTACTCGTCAGCTTCAACCCATGAGATAGTGACACAGATCGAGTAATCTCAGAGATCTACGCATCTTTCATTCAGACCGCACACACACAGATCCTGCACATCCCTCTAATCTGGATGAGGATTACGGCTGCAATTAGAGGAAATGACAAAGAGAGACGGCAGGAGGAAGAGACAGAGGGTGAGAGATGTTTTTTTTGTTCTGATGATTGTTATTGCCAGTGCGATTGTAATCATTGTTCGTAAAGGTCAACGCCTGGCAGGCTTTTAAAACAGAGCCTGAAATTAATATACAAAAAAAGAGAAGATAAACTTCTATCAAATGTACGGTTCCTTGGATTTCTGCGTAAAAGTTTTGACTTATCACAGAGAAAGAGGGATTTCTTTAAAGCTTTGCTCATAAAAGCATTTTAAAGAGGAGGCTCATGTCAACTTTGTTCTAACAACTGATTTATTACAATCACAAGTGCAACTGTTTTGCAGCAAGTTTCATTAACATCATTCAGTGTTTTCGTGTCCAGTTCCGGTTTTATCTGGAAACCACACACATAGAGCTGAACGATTTTATATTGTTCGATATATATCGTATCATGTATCATATAGGCTTGGGCGGTATTACGGTAATACTGTATACTTCCAGTATTTAAAAATAGCAGCGGTATCAGTTTCAATACCGTCATAAAAAAATGAATTTAATTTAAAATCATTAATTTAGCCTCTGAATTGATTTCTGCGGTTTAAAGTTTAGTTTAGTTTCTCTCCTGCATCGCTGTGTTCTGCTTTATTTTACCATTTATTCGTGTTCGCTTGCAGCTGATCTCGGTTTGACTCGTCCTGTTAAGGTACTGACGATGAAAACAACACTTCCTAAGTTTGCTGCTTCATAATAAAAGCTTTTAATTAAACTAATAATCTTGGAATTTTATGTTGAAGAATTTATAGGAAGTGAAACGTCCAGCATCAGTCACTTTACCATAAAGCGCGTTTCAGCAAACACACACCGCGGCAGCAGAGAGGAGCTGGAGCTTAGAAGGAACAGTTAAAACTACAGTGAAAAGCAAGAAATACACAAATAAATAACAACTGTAGTTGAGCCAAGTTTATATTGAAGCATTGAACTGCTGTTTCGAGGTAAACCCGCCTTTTTTTTTTCAGGCGCATCAACGCTGGGAACAGGACAGCGGCGTAAAGCCCCGCGGCGGCGCGCCTGGGGTACATAATGACATAATGGGGGCGGCTGTTTTGACGCGCGTGGCGTCCGCCGACGGTGTTTGTTTGCCTTAATAGTCGCAGGAAATACCGTATACCCCGGTAAAATGTGAGGGAAGTTTGACGGTATCAAAATTTGGATACCGCCCAAGCCTAGTATCGTATCGTGAGATTAGTGTATCGCTACAGCCCTACACACACATTCACGTCGCAAAAATGTTCTATTTTGAAATGGGTCTGGTACCCTGGACTTTCTGCAAGTAACTACTGGAAATCAAAGCAGGCCAGTTCTCATCTTGATCTTGATACTGCAGCTCATCCCTGTTGTGTATATAACTCAGTTTGGGTGCTGGCTGGTGTTAACTTTCCACTATCTGTCTCTTTGCTAAGGAACAGACACCGGGAACGTCTATTTTTATTTTTTTTTACTGTGCTTACAGAACTACCAAAACAGCATCTGATGCACCCCGAGTCATATCGCAAACAGCAGGAGCAGGGTACCACTGTTTCATAACTGAACATGCAGCAGTTTATAAACGGTTTACTGTTTTTCTGCAAACTGGATTGGATTTAACCCTTGAGTGTTCGGAGCGTCAAGTGCCTCGGGATGACTTTGTTACAAACTGGTGCTGTGAATGAGTAAAAAAAAAAAGAAAAAGTGAAATGAAGCATGAAAGCTGAGAGAGGTAGAGCACCGAAGAAGAAAGAGTCACTGTCGGCACTGCTGGCCTGACTGATCCATAACCCTGGCAACAGCAACAAAGAGCCACTGTCTGAGCTCGCTCCGACTCTCGCGCACACATACTGTAATGTGTAAACTTCAGTGTGACGGCAAGCGAATACGCCGACGGGCCAACGCCAAAACGACCGCAGAATGTGAAAAAGGAGTTAGTGTCTGTCTCTTCCCCGCGCTCACCGACCGAACAGACACACTTTTTGCACTTTTTAAATGGATAAATACCCTCCAGCTCTGACATAACTCTTGGAGCTGCACCTGAAACCCTTCGCGGCTCCCGGTGTGGTATCAAAATAAAAGCACATCCGATGAGTAAAACCAAATTCAAGCAACGTTGACTGAGAGCCACTTTAGCTGCATTGAGCAATGGCAGATTTGAATGTTTACAATCTGTTCTGTCACATTTAAATCTGGTTTTAATGCTTCCAGACATTCAACATTCATCAGCAGTATGCAAAAGAACAAAAAAGATACTTTTGCCTGTCTTTCTCTTTCCACTTTAGCAAGCCAGTCATGCATTTATCAGTCAAGTACGACCTCAAACAAATAGCAGGGAGCCGAAGCGGGCTGATAAAATCAGGTTTGCAGGAGGGCGTGTCTGTGTTGAAATAACCACCAAACAGAGCAGGTCTCCTGATAAGCTGAAGGTGTTGCTTCACAGTTGGAGCTGGAAAATATTTCATCTACTTTGATACACAGAAATCAATATTAACAACTCAGGCTGTCAGCTGACCGGTGCTGAAGTGAGCTGCTTTATAGATCAAGCTGTCATTGTGGCTTTCCATACCCATAAACATACTATCTGCTAATTTTGGTTCTTCCTACCAAAACAAAACGACGTGTAATTGTTGTCTTTAAACCAACACTATATTTATCTCAAGCGTGTTATTGAAAAGGTTTTACCTGGAGCTGAAAACGGCTCCAGCGTGGTGTACTCCTCGCTGAACTGCAAACTGCAGGAAATCGAATTAAGCTAAATTTAGTCTGGGACCGCCACAAAAAGTACAGAAATGCACAACCGGAGTTATCAATGAGTCACTTTTTTTTTCCTTCACCAGTCACGCTTCATTCATGTCATTCGAGTCAGAAGCTCCGACAGAGTGACAGCGTGCTGAGGCAGCCTTTCAAAATAAAAGCCCCGCAGGGGCCTGCCATTCAGGCTTCTGTCGTTCCGCTCCCATGAAGAAAGTCAAAAAGGTCATGAAGTACGAGGTGACTTTTCCAGCGGCAGGAAACATCTTCAGCGGCTGGTAGGCATGGACAGACGCTGAGCAAACACGCTATCAGTAAGTCTCTATCAATTATCAGCTCAGTCTATATTTTTACAACTGTTACAAAATGAAAACTTTTATAGAAAAAAAAACAAATGGGAAAACTGCTGACAATAAAAGCTGAAATCTGACCTCTGACTTTTGCTTTTAAAATTTCTGTTTATAGTTTCCTTAAACACTGAGATATAAAGTTTTATTTTAGGGAATTTATTTAAGAAGCTAATTTCATATCATATTTTTTTGAATTGGTTTAACTGATCAGTTTTACTCATATCCACCAGGTGATTTATGGGCTTCAGTTTCAGTTTATTCTTTTATTTATATTTACAAGGCTGCAGGTCGTTTTGGCGGTAGGGACACAAAAACATGTTTAGAAAATTAAAATCAAAAAATATTCAAGGAAATCTTGAGAAAAAGAAACAAAGGTTTTGAGAAAAAAGAAAAAGGGTTAAAAATAAAACCCTTTCAAAAGTATGTTTCTTCCCCAGAATCTTCGTAAACCTTTGACTTATATTTCCTCGTCACCATTTTTGTCGTCGGCAGTCGAGTCACCTTCTCCTTCCGCTCTGCTTTTCACTACAGCGGACAAGTTCAGAGTGGAGAAAGTCACACAAGGGGAAAGAGGAAGTTGGAGAGGGAGGAGCTGAACAGAGGGGGCGGAGACTCCTCACATGACAGTAGTGGCATGTCTGCTTGTCCTTGGAAAGGACACCGGCGCCTCACAACAAGCCCCTTCTTTGTCTGCGTCTTCCTGACTTTCCCGTCTTGTTTTCTCTCTCCTTCCTATGCCCTATCTTTCCTGTCCTTCCTGCCAACCTCTCTACGCTCACTGACACACAAAGACACTCCCAGAGTTGTGTTGTTGGTGTTTCAACAGTCTGCTCTGCTGTTGTTCGTTCACACACCCACAGGCAGACCTGTAACCCCCCCAAACCCCATTTACTTCTTAATAACGCTGCCCACTGCACGCACAGATACCCCCAGAATTCCTCAGCTGACTCCTCCCCTCCATGAAGAGCTTCCTCTGGGACCTTTTAACAACCCGCCCTCATGGAAAATTACCAATTTACTACGCGCTCCACACAACAAAGTTCAGGGACAAGGGATGGAAAAAAGGGCGAGAAAGGACCTCTGATGATATGAATGAAATCTGATGGAACTGGCACTTTCACATCTCCCACAATCTTCCGCCAGCACACACGTGACCACATAAATATTTGTACTCCCAACAGTCCTGAGCTGCGAATGACAGCTAAATGAACACAGACTCTCTTTCAGAGCAGAAAATGCGGGGAGAGAGAGAGCAAATGCAGCCAATCACATTCAACTCAA
Source organism: Hirundichthys speculiger (assembly GCA_018398805.1). Taxonomy (NCBI): domain Eukaryota; kingdom Metazoa; phylum Chordata; class Actinopteri; order Beloniformes; family Exocoetidae; genus Hirundichthys; species Hirundichthys speculiger. Next base: position 782,105 of record JAGFBZ010000821.1, on the reverse strand, counting down.
CACCACCTCCCTATGGACCGACTCTCTTTCAGGTTAACTGTGGTCGGCCGTCTGTCACAATATTAATTAAACCAGTTCAGATAAACTTCAGAGTAAGTTTGAACTCTTTATGAGAGCTCTTCACTCAAACATGTGAGCTGAAAGTGTTTATTAAGTGCTTGTAACAGGTGCTCCTAAATGCTTCCAGATACTTTACAGTTTGCAGATCTACCACCCAGTAAAATAAACCTACAGTGGGGCAAAAAAGTATTTAGTATTAGAAAGATGAGAGAGGTCTATAATTTTTTTTATCAGTATTTTATCACTTTAACTACCAGAGACAAAATCAGAAAAAGAAAAAAAACCCTCCCAAGACATCCCATTTTAGGATTTTTAAAGAACTTAATTGTAAATTATGGTGGAAAATAAGTATTTTGTCACAGACTAAAGAGCAAGACCAAAGAGCTGTCGAAGGACACCAGGAAGAAACTTTTAGCCCTGCACCACGTAAACAGGCTGGTGTGAATAAATCTGGAATCTGGGGCCCCACGCAAGAGCTCGTCCCGTGGGGTCAAAATGATCATGAGAACGGTGAGAAAAAATCCCAGAACTACTCGGAGGGACCTGATGGACGACCTGCGTAGAGCTGGGAACAAAGTAACAAAGGCCACCATCAGGGACACGCTAGAGGACTCAAATCCTGCAGAGCCAGTACAAGTCCAGGCCCGTCTGAAGTTTCCCTGAGGGCATATAGATGATCCACAAGAAGATTGGGAGAATATTATGTAGTCAGATAAAACCAAAATAGAACTTTTTGGTAAAAACTCAACTTGTCGTGTTTGGAGGAAGAAAAATGCTGAGTCGCATCCCAAGAACACCAAACCTACTGTGAAGCATGGGGGTGGAAACATCATGCTTTGTTGTTTCCAGGCCTCAATAGAAAATTTGTGGAGGGAGTTCAAAGTCCGTGGTGCCCAGCGACAGCCCCAGAACATCACTGATCTAGAGATCTGGATGGAGGAATGGACCAAAATACCAGCTACAGTGTGAAAACCTGGTTGAAGACTGACAGAAAACCTTTGACCTCTGTCATTCCTAACTACAGCTTTGTTACAAAGTATTGAGTTGAACCTTTGTTACTGACCAAATACTTATTTTCCACCATAACTTACACATTCTTTAAAAATCCTACAATGTGACTTTCAGGATTTTTTTTTCCTCATTTTGTCTCTTGTAGTTGAAGTGATCAGTGGCTGACTGAATACTTTTTTTTTTTTTTTACTTCACTGTATCTGACAAATTCAAGTTGGTGCATGTGTGGAAAATGATTTGTGCGTGCACATTTTTTTCCTTTGTTCCCATAAACCTGACACAGTTTCCTGGGGTCTGACAGAAAGTTTTGCATCACGCTTGAGTCACAGTACCACAGTGATTCCAGAACAAAAGCTCCCTTTTTCTAACTCTGACTTCTCATCTCTGTTCATAGCAGCTGGTTTTAGCTGCTGGTGGAGTCGCCGCCTCAACTCTACTCCGCCGCTCTGTTCGTGCGGTGTGCCCCTTTGGAAACCGGTCTCAAAGCTTTGTGCTATCCAAGAGTACAGCCACTGTGCTTCTGATTTGTTAATGCCAGTTCTTGTTGATGCTGGTACACAATCTTAATTCACTGGTTTTGTTTTGGATGTTAGTTGACGACAGGAAGAGAGAAATGCTGTGCTGCTACCTTCAAGAGTCCAGGTATGAAATAACAAAACTAATTTATACAATTCCTTCACAGGTTCATCATGATACAGTATTTTATCAGTTAACTGCATGATAATTCATTGTTTGCTGATATTAAAAATCTGCCAGGACATGATAATAATCAATATGAGATGATGTTGATGGACTGAAATTACTTCCATTTATATCAAATCACAGTCACTTCTGGGTTCAGTGAGAATTAAATAGAAAAGACCTGTTTGTTTAGTAAAACCGACAAAACAAAAGACCACTGACCTGATCGATGTTTTTAAATTTTATATTATTCTGTTTGTTAAGGAAATAATCGGCTTTTTTCAGTTTGCTATAATTTTGTGTTTGATTCAGGCAGAATCAGAGGTGTGATGTGTGTGGAGGGATTTTGGTGTAAAAGTTAGTCATTTTAACCCGTAAAGAAAAAAAAAAAAAGAGCAATGATGTGTTTACCAAAAAACAAACATTCAGCTTTTTGCTCATGAGGGTGAACGTTTATCTCCAAAGCGGAGCGAGGACGACATTTTCACTCAACCGTGCACCCGGAGACACTCAGCAGAACCTGAAACCAGATCACAAATGTTCCTGAAACATCCAGTTGAACGAGTGACTTCACATCAGAGAGCCTTCAGGCAGAGAAAAAAAAAAAAAAAGTCACCTCTCTAATTTCATGTGAAACTGCGTGAGACGATTCCGTGTGAGTTTTTCATTCTCAGTTGATTTCAATCATGATGTTTTAGATCTCAGAAAATAAATTCCTCGGAAGCTGAACAGAAACATGAACAGATGCTTGAATATCAGTCATACTTTTAAAAAATACACTTTCATTTGTGTTCTCGCAGCACTGCTGCAGCTGTGATCTTTTCATACAAGATTGTAGCATTGAGATGTTGAGAAATGAGACTGTGCAGTTTAACCAGTTTGGACACCACGCTGTCCCATCATCCCCTCATTTCAGCATCAGACTGTAAAACCACAGATGCAGTGAGCGAGTTGCTCGTCTATTTCTCCCAGCTCATATATAATGTGCAGCAGATTTAAAATGACAATTAGCAGAACCATTCCTGGATAAACGAGGGGCTCCAAGCAACATTTTAGTGAGGTCCCCAACCTGACATTGACACATCCTTTCCTTTGAAAATGAAATCTGTGTATATATATATATATATATATATATATATATATATATATATATATATATATATATATATATTATATATATTTTTTTTTTTTTTTTTTTTTTTTTTTTTTTAAGAATGCAGAGGGACAACTGGTGGAGGACAATGATCCTGTCTGCAGAGCACTTGTTTTCTTTTTTCTTCTTTTTGTAATTTGTACAAACATCTAACGCTTCAAGCTACTGAAATGTTTGACCAAGAGTAACCTGGTTGACGCGCTTCGCTAACTCACATTTCGTTAACGCTACAGTTGCATATTGATTGAAAAAGGACTGGAGCGATGTTCTTCTGATGCAGTTAAAATATTAATTTATTCCATTAACTGATCCGACAACCATAACGCCGGCAGTTAGCGCCACAGCGGTCAAAACACCTTTTGCCCTTCTGGGTCAAACACCTAACCAATAACAGGCAGCTACCTTTATACCTGACCCTCAGGTAACAACACAGCGACCCCCACAGACACACAGAGTGAACTACAATTCAGAACAACATTTTTGGCTCCTATAAAACTGTTTATTTGCGCATTTCTACGTATTTAAGGTTCAGCTTAAAATCAAAAGTTTATTTCATTTGAACTTGCGCTATACGTTTTGTTCCTGATAACTGTTTGCATATTTTGACCTTCCTATGGTTGTTAAAGTGTTTATTCAAATTTGCACCAGACAAATAAGCTTTGTTCCTGTTATTTATTTTGTTTATTTAAAATAAAACCTCTTTCTGTGCCAGTTGTTTGCCCTTTTAAGGTGAAAGTTTCATTTTGATAAAATTTTGTGAAATTATTTAAATGTATGTGTTTTTTAGACATTTGTAGCAATAAGAATACTGCGATAATATTGTAAACCGTGATAATTTGGTCACTATAATCGAGGATATCAAATTTTCCATATCGTTACATCCCTGCAGATTTGACCTCTTCCCAAATAAAAATGTGAAGAATTTTCAAACAAAACAAGGCAACAACTTTGTCTTGTTAGACTTTTTTTTGGCAGGAGAAAGTAGTTTTCCTTTTGTTTTTTTTAATTTAATTGTAAATTCAACCGCTGCCTGTCCTCGGTCACTTACAGGAACTTACCAGGCGTTATTTATAGAGCAGGGATCTGTAAATCTCCAGCGAGAACAAGCTCGCAAGATATCACAGCGGAGACGCAAACTGTTTGACATTTAGTCTCTGTGTGCAAAATAAACACGGCGAAGGACAGAACGTGCATCAATGAATGCACAGCGAGGAGGAAGAAAGTACACCTTTAAAACTAACTGCGACACAAAGGAAACTGTTTCAAAGAAGGTAGAAAACATTGACATTCGGCGCTCCAGATCTGGCAGGAAGGAAATATGCCTGGATATTGTGTTTGCTCTGTCTAATGTCTCAGCAGTTTACGTTTTCTCTTCACCTCCACACAAACTCCTGCCTAAACTTAACCTTCCTGCAGGTCACAGTTTAACTCTAATCCTGACAAGGATCTCAGTAATGACATTTGACTCATCAGTTTGACTCAGCTGATTTTAAAACTGGAAAAAGTTCAACCGGAGGGAATAAAATGCTAAAAAACTGTCCTCACAATTTCTGTGTACCTGCGATCAATCGAGCCCACGCAGGTTTGGAGCGGTGTTTCGTTTTCAGGAAAGTCCCACACATATGAACAAAACTCCAAAAGTCTAATCCCTCATGCGGGGACGTTGTGACACGGGCCGGCGTTGCCTGGCAACAAGGTCTCATACACAGTGCGCCGTCTCCACAGCTGGAGGGGTGGTGTGTGCGCGTGTGTGCATGTAAGAAGTAATTATGAGTTGATAAAGACAGCAGAAACAGCAGAGTGTTAGCACAGCTGCATTTGCTAACCTTAGATAACCCACAGGTCTGAGGACAGACTTCAACGGCGCTGTGATTTGTACTCTGAGTACTCTGATTTTTGGGACGGGGAAGTGAGAGTGGTGGCTGGGATTTCACCAGCAATGTAATTATCTCAGCCAGTTTCGTCCTGTTTGGATTCAAACCTCTGATGCAGAAGGAAGCGTCAGGAACAAACAGCTTCTACTGAACATTTTCAGCCGCGGGCAGATTTATTATTTAATCTCTCAAAGTAGATGCTCCTCAATCAATCAATGAAACAAACTTTGTTTATATAGCACTAAAAGTGCCATAAAATGCAAGGTCTGCATCGGTAGGCGGCCGCTACACCCAGAACGTCCAGCTGCCTGGCAGGAGGGCAACGACCCAGTACAGCCGGACTTTCCTTTCATACAACCAGCGAGCCTCCTCCACCACACGGTGCTGGACCGTTAAGGTGGAAATGGTCCTGATGGGCTTAGAGCTGAGCCTTTTTTTCCCAGTTGTTTTGTTGTTATCAAGCCTTTTAACAGTTAAAAACGGCTGGAATGATCTCTGCGTCATCTGCCCCCAGATCTGGAGGCGCTTGTTAGTTACAGGTTAACAATACTGACACCACCGCTCTCATAATAAAAGTTGTTTTTTTGTTTTATTTTTCCCCTCTGGCTATTCAAGTGTATGTTCGTGCTTTCTGGAGGTGTGATTCTGGTGCTGTGTGATTTGTTTTATCTGATGGAGGTTTTTTATACATGTAAAAACTCATCTAATGGCATCACCTGTTCCACCTTGAGCATTGAACTGATTTATCTTCACGGTGATGGACTAAAGTCTATTCATGACTTTTTTTTTAGCTGTGTTTGCGTCAGCTGAGCCCTCTTTCGCTTCTAATGAACTTGTGGGAGAATCAGAAGCTTGAGAGGCCTGCTGCGTCTGGTTACAGTTGTTAAACTGGAGCTGGACATTCGCTGCTTTATTCTCTGAGCCGTGTCAGTACTTAGCTCAGTTTTCATCATCTGCTTTGTGTGCTGCAGTAAACACCTCCAACATCTACAGTCTGACTCTTTTTCAGCACCAGAGCAACGAGAGTTTTCGTAAGAAAAAAAATAAATAAAAGGATTTTCATCAGATGAATATGGACATAAACACGAGCTGTGGAGAATGGGAGTCACACCGCGATGCTTCTCCCGTCCCTGATGTCTGCTAAAAGAGTACAAGAGGAAGAGGATATACTCTGAATGGGACCTTGGGGGACGTCAATATGGAGAGAGCAGATGCCTCCCTCCAACACACACATCTACACACACATCTACACACACGCAGGAATAGCAACGGATTTGCAATAGGAGCCTCGTGGGGCCAATATGAGGCTGGCTGCAAAGTAAAATTATTCCAGATCCCCTCTGAGCTTCCCAGCTGGATCATTGTAGCGGCCACAAACACACGTAACGGCGTGGACACTGGACGCACGTTACATGTCCGTACAGAGCTGCGTGAGTTTCTCTCTGGGGCCAAGAGGGGCCGATCTTCAACAGGAAAGGCCTGCCATGATGGACATTTTTAATATATACACCACATGTGTCAAACACAAGGCCCGCGGGCCAAATGTGGCCCGTCACATCATTTTATGTGGTCCTCGAGAGCGTGGGAATTATTGACTTAAATTTTAAACCAATACTTTAAGGCTCAAAATAAGCTTAAACTGCTTTAAAGCGCATATTGACAATAAACTACATCTCCCATCATGCATTTCGTCGTTATCCACAACGATAACAGTAGCTATGAGCAAGACAATTTTTCAGAACTGACGGACTTAAGAAAAACCTGTACAAACTAACCCAAACATGTCCAAGAAAAGAAAAATTGATGCACAAGGAAGTCAGTTTCATGAATGATAAAAATAAAATAAATGTGTGATTAATACACAGACCTTTGAACCCCCAATGACTCCACTAATTACAATGTAACATACTCAAAAAAAAAAAAAACCAAATCTAGAAAAGGGTTCAATATGTTAAAAAAAAAAAAAAAAAAAAAAAAAAATTCCCCCATTTAACCTCAAATACCCACCCCAGTAGAGCGGTACAGTGGTCTGCCAAAAGGGTGCGAACAGATTTGTGTGAGTGACACTGTCGGTGCATTTTCAGGGTTCATTAGTGAGATCAGTGAAAGTGAGCAACAGGACGCCATCAGCACCTGGCGCTGCTCAGAATTTTCACTTCCTGTTCACCACCTTCTGTCCTATCTGTCCTATTCATGGATCTGAGAAATTAGCTGCTTTCTTGCTTCAAATACTTTTAAATAATTCATTCTTTGACAATATGTTTGTAGTTACACTGTAGGGAAACACTTTTTTTCATTCAAGCCTGTTTCCTCTCGCTAACTTTGATGCATCTCAACATTTAAAACTGATTTTTAACCACCCCAGACATTTTTCTCAACTATTTCCTGCCTGCTGAAACTTGAGGTCAAAAACGACCTGGATCCCCTGCAGTTTGCATCCAGACAACACATTGGAGTGAATGATGCAGTCCTCTACATGCTCCATGGTGCTCTCGCTCATCTGGAGGAACCTGACGCTTATGTGAAAAGGCCACAGTTTGTCAGGTTGGGGAACTGTCTTTCTGGGACATTAATGAGCAGCACGGGAGCTCCACAAGGCACCGTTCTGGCTCCTCTCCTGTTCACACTGTACACAGCGGACTTTAAATACAACTCTGAGTCCTGGCACATCCAGAAATACTAGGATGACACTGCTATTATGGCGTGTATCAGGAATGATAAGGAATCTGAATACAGGGATCAGTGACTAGAGTCATAATAACCGCCTCATACTGACGAAGGAAATGATACTGGATTTCTGGAGGTCCAAGTCCCCACTTCAGCCGACACTGGGGGGTTGCCAACCTATAAATATCTAGGTGTAAACCTGGATAACAAGTTGGACCGGTCCCTTAACACAGACGCTCTCTACAAAAAGGGGCGGAGCCGCCTCTTCCTCTTTAGAAAGCTCAGATCTCTAAACATCTGCAATAACACGCTGCAGATGTTTTATCATTCTGTGGTGGTCAAGTGCTTTGTTCTCTGCTGCAGTCTGCTGGGGAGGAAGTTTACGAACAAAGCAGGTAAGGAGGCTGGACAGGATGGTGAAGAGGGCTGGCTCTGTGATGGGAGTCAGGATGGATTCTCTGGAGGATGTGGTGGAGAGATTTTTTTTTTGGCTGTTGCTGCATGAGCCTATTTTAATCTCCTTCACCTGGCCTTAAAAAACACGAATCCTCTGCTGGATTACATCCTACTGCGGGCCAGCTGTATCAGTAAAGCCTCATTTGTCTTTCAATCTGATCAGAGCAGGATTTTCACCTCAGAGGAACAATTTGAACATGGATGCATTTCTTTTATTGCACCGGGAAGCCAACAGCGTGTCCAGCTGCCACTTCCAGCTGAGTTTTTAGAGAAGATTAAAAAAAGGAATAAATCAGTGTCTGGCAACATTTATCATGTGGGATCACTTGAATGTGGATCTTGTGACATTACGCATTGATTTTTCTCTCCTCCCTCCTGCCTGTCCAGCTCTCTTTTCCATCAGTTTGTCTGCCTGTCATCCTTCTACACACTCTTTGTGAATGAAGACACACACACACACACACAGCAAAAGGCGCAGCATGTTGCATGACGTGGGCAGCTGGCATTTCTCTGCAAGCAATCTGCTCATCATGCAAGCGCTCACACGAAAACAAAATCATGCTTACACCAAAAAAAGGATGTCACTGAATGAGACACTGAATTAATCTCCTGCCTTGTTTATGCCATCAACCACACGTGCACCCGTTTCCCATTGCATAACATTTGATTCCCTGCGCTGACTTTCTGCCATTCAGTTATCCATGTGTGCCATGAATCATTGAGTTGACGGAGTTTTTAATATAGCACGCACGTGCAGGAGTTACGTAACGGTCCTGTAAACTGGCAGAAAACGCTGCCTCCAATATCATCTCATTCACACGCACAAGAGAAATTCTTTCTCGAATTTCACAGTCTGTGATTTCACAGTCATGTATAGATATATCGAGAACATGCTGTACCCATCTCTATCGGTTTTTAGTCTGGCGTGGTGGTAAAATCACACTTAAAACCCGGTCCAGGATGCACTCCTGCGTGGTCTCTACTTCCTTCACTCTCTCAGTCACTGCTCCTGAAGCTCCGTGAGCCGGTTTCATCATTGTTGATGTGTGACATGGTGATGTAAACTGGGCAACTGGGACAGAGATCCAAAGTTACGTTGACTGGTTTTTACTGATAGCAGATATAAGAGACTGTAAGAGCTAGATGATGCATCCTAAAAGCAAGGAAATATTCCTTCAAGTAAAATTGTCATCTAATATGCATTTGCATTTAAATTAGGGCTGGGCAACGATTAAAATTTTTAATCACGATTAATCGGATTATTTCCCTGATTAATCACGATTAATTGCATTGAATATGCAAAATCAAATAATGAATTCAAAAGTAGTGTAAAATGCACTTTCATTTAAATGTTCTGCTGTCATATGAACTAAAGTGCCATAATATAACACTTTTAACATCAGCACTTGTCAGTAACACATATTTAGTGTAAATATCATCTTAAAAAAATGTAAAATAAAATAAAGCTTATTGTCACTGCCAGGGCATTAATGTCATCCTGTTTTTATTTAAAAAAAAAAAAAAAGTCTTCAAACAAAATCCAACAAAATGATTGTGTCTCAGCACCATCAGAACATTAAAACAGGTAATTTCTGAGGTAACAGCAGAAACTTTTAGGAGTTCAACTTGTCAGTTGTTACAAATAACCTTGTTTCTGTTGAATCCTCCGTCTGGGAGAACTTTAAAATGAAAATGTCCATGTTAAAGTTCTGTAACGTTACCAATCTGTGTCATTCATTCTTTCCATTTTCAATTGTCAATCAAAAATTTCAAAAAAATTAAAAAGTGACCTTTTATTTCGTTTTTTTTTTTTAAATATTTCAATCTTAGACTTGGATCAAAAATACGAAATGAAAAAACGGGCCACAGAACTGAATTAGTTTTATAATGGAGGACTGGACTTTCTGCTGTCATTACACATCTGTGCCACTAGATGGAGCCACACTGCAGTAACCAGCTAGAGAACAGCAAGACGGTGAACACATGGAGCAGATCTGATGGAACATGGAGGAATGACACTAAAGTTCGGTTGTTGTCCAGAATTTTTTTTTTAGACAGAATTGTTAATATTGCTACCTGAATTGCTACCTGACTGTAACGTACACAGATTTTTACCGTTCTCCATGTTTGTTTTAGCTTTTCCGATAATAACACGTTAACTTGCCCAGCCCTAATTAAAAAATTTCTTTAAAAAGTGACAACGACTGCACTTTTCCCATTATTATACTGGGACTTTTCTGAATGAACCCATTGAAATGGAGAAACGACAGCGCGTCACAAGAAACTGGGGCAACCAGAGAGTCCAACACCCTTTCCTGCAATTTTAAAGAGGCGATTCTGGTAAATTAATTGAGCTTGTTCATATCCGCTTAAGTACTTAAACCAGTCCTTAATCCAGTTAAGTACTTTTTTGTATAAACCAGCTCTGTAACAAGGTACTCCTGTAGTCACAGGACATGGTTCTGCAGTGGAGGACGGTTTGGCAGCACTGGTCCGACCCAGCGATCTCATTCATGTTGCTGCTGAGTGGAGCAGTCGCTCTTCAAGCCTGCAGCTCATGCGGTAAATACTGTGGGTAGCCTGCACACGCATGACTGGAAAGTCAAGCATGTAATAAGTCCCATGACTACTACTGTAAAACTTGAAATGCAGGTTTTTTTTTTCTCCCCCTGTCAATTTCAAATCTACATTTGTCTGCAATTCAGGCTTAAGATACTTGATGGAGATTAGTTGGAAGTTTAATCAGGAATTAGCAAATCAGCCACTCATTCATTACTGCCTCGCAGCCACACCTCAGTTATCTCTCCATTAGCAGTTTCAAATCCTACACAAGCAACTTCATGTCATCCGGTGAAATAAAACTCCCACACCTCCAACCCACATTTGAAGTGAACAATCTTTTTTCTCTATTATTATCATTATTATTGCAGATTACCTGTCAAAACAAAAACAAAACAAACTCTGGTGGAAGTTTCAGGTGAAAAAGAAGCATTTCTACAGCAAACACAAGGTGCATCAAGGTTCAGCCGAGGTTTCCCAAAGCAACAGGACCGATATCACGGAAAGTGAAGACGCGCTCGCACCTGCTGTTACGTAACCGCAGCTGGATGTCTCCGTCTTCCACGCACTTTGAATTTTTGTTGAAAGCAATCTGAGGGGGGAAATAATTACACATCTAAGCCGGAGGAAAAGCTTCTGCTGGTGGAGGAACTCATCTGCATTTGCAGCTTTTCAACCTGACTATCTGCTAATTGGAGACTGGGGAGGTGCGAGTGCAACGACACAGAAGAAGAGGTCTAAGATGATTGTGAGGAAACTGGAATGAGAGCGTGACACGTTACCAGCTCCTGTCTGGCTTTACTCTGGAAACCCCTGCATGCTGGATCATACCTCCTTTCTTTCTGCTGAAGGAACACTTCCAGTTAGATTCTGAATAGACACTTAATGAAGTGTGCGTTTTCCCTCGCCGACTGGGAAGCAGGAGCTTCACACAGTCGTTATCGCTCCTCAGCAGAGATGCTACCAAGTGTGGCAACTTCAATTTCTAATGAAAAGGAGAGAAGGTTGAAAATAGGCTCTGATCTGTGGGAATAAATTAAACTCTGAGATAAAAGATCACACGTTAACGTTCTGATAATATGAATAATTAGATTCTATAAAATACAACACGGGCGATGCACATTATATATGTTGCAATTTATAAAAAGTAAATGTGATATTGACAGTTTTCTTTTTCAAATACCATCCATCCAAGATGTTAGGTACAGCCGATATTTCTGCATGAGGACTCGTTTTATAAAAGTGTCAAATGAGTTTTTTTAACACATGCAAAAATGTGCACAGCACATTTAGAAATGTAGAACATGTCTTTATCTGAGGGACACGGGGCTCTCACCAGGAAGCGTTTGTTCAGTGTGGAGGTTTTAGAGGATACTAAAGGAAAGCAATTTCCAGTCAGCAAAAATAAAAAGCCATAGAAGAAAAACAACCTAACTTTAACACTTGAAGCAGCTCAAATAACTTTTTATTTACATTAAAATATCACTTTCACACTCGTTTGACGGAATATTTGCTTGCTTTGTGGACATGTCATCCAGCTTTCCTGGTTTTTCATCTCTGTTATCAGCAAAAACCAGCTAAAGTAACTCTGGACTCCATCGTGACAACGACATACTGCTTTATGGCACGATATCAGACATCAGCAATGATGAAGTTAGCTCACAGAGACACTGAAGCAGAAGTAACTAAGACACTCAAGAACGTAAGGACAGACGATAAAACAAGAGCGTGATCGAGCGAGACATCTTCTTCAGCATCGCAAAAGTTCCTCTGTGCTGCTTTAAAACAGAATTACTTGGTAAGCACTTCAGTCAGCACGGATTCGGATTTATACGGTGAAACAGCAGCGCAGGACTCAGAAAGAGAAGCAACGAGATAAAAGATGAAATTTCTGTTTGACAGCAGGTTCGTCCAGCTGTAGAAATGATAATCCCCTTGTGAATGACTGGACCTGTTACCCCCCCCCCATCACAAGATATTCACCCTGTTTGGTAAGCTGGAAGTTTAAAAGAAAGAAAATAAAAAAGGCAAAAGGAAGACGAGCATGACTGCAGGTCGGATGTTATGGTTTCATCTCAACGGCAGCGAGAACGTTTGTGAGGCTGGAGAGGCAGAAACTGAGGCAGGTTCCTGTGGCGAACACGTGCACACACATACTCACAAACTGGTAGCCAAGGCAACAGAAGTCCCAGCATCAGGATGTGCACTTTTATATGCATCTGCCTCACTTTCTGTTAGTTATTAACTGAGCATCCTCGCCCATTCAGTTCACATTCCGTGGTCCCGCAAACCTGGAGATTTTGCTCTCCAAGTTTTTTTTTTCATAATGTATTTGAAATTGGTGGATAAGCCCCGGCAATTTCATGAATTTCTCAGACCATTTTTTTAGCAGAAAAACGCTCACATTCACCGTAACTGGTAAATAATTTTAAAATAACTATGTCAGTTAATAGAAAATGAAAAATTGGAAAAGAGAGATGATACAGTATGTAAATTCTTTCATTATCTTAAATGTTTTTAATTTATCATTTCTAGATTATTACTGTATAAATGTGTAAGAATGTCTTTATAATGTGTTTGGGAAGCATATTTTAGCGTATATAGTATCATACATGGGCCTTTTAAAATTGCATCAGTAATTTGCTGATTTTTGGGGATTTGTGGGGGGAGGGTTTACTGTATTTATGTATTTCTGTACTGCACTTTGCTTAGCTGTAGTTGTGTTAAAGTTCTCTATTAATAAAGTTGAGCTGAACTCCATCTGTTTTTTTTTTTAATTTCCAGGAGAACTCATGTTAAAATACTGTAATGTTGTCATCATGTCCATCATTATCTGGTAAGAGGTTTTTTTGTTGTTGTTTTTTTGCTTTCAGCAACAATTCAAGTTGCATATTTCTCATTTCACAGCTCCGTATGCAGTTCTCCTCTAAAGGATGAAGCACCAGCTGTGGCTCACTGATGAACAGGAAGTAAAAGATGTGAACTAAGTGAGCAAGAAGGCACAACCCTGTTTAAATCTAAATATACTGGCTGTTCTAACATCCCTGTGTTCTCCACAGTGGTGCGATAACAGTCATCAAAGGAGATTACTGTGGTTTTTAAAGTAGTGGTGCTCATCTCACACCTGCTTCCTGTTTGGACCCCAGTTTGGCCCCCGACAGCTGCTGATGGTCAGTTTCATCATGACTAAAATTAATTCACTCTGAGAACATATTATGAAGAAGAAAAAAAAAGCTGAGCCTGAGTGTGTATTTGTCGGTATCTGATGTCACCAATAAGTCAAAGACTGAGAATACACAATGCTGTTTATTTTTCATTAATTTATTTTTTGGGGGAGGGGGGGCGCAACCTAAATATGTTATTAAGGTGTGTGGTTCACATTTGCGGGACACTGTGACATCACAGACCCATCTCATGGCTGAAAAGGTAGCTGTTGTTATATCCATGTGGTAGTGCTGGACGATATGACGATACATATCGTGGGGACGATATAAAAGTGTGTATCGTGCCATTTCTCTATCGTTTCTATCGTTTCTAACCTAATTTTATCAATTATTACAGAAAATATGTAATTAAATAACCTGCAACGATAAATTTGACAGAATCATATCTACTTCTACAAAGTAGCCTTTTATGTTTGCACTTTTATTCATGGTTAATGCCTTAAACAGAGTTCTCTTCAACCCTGATGTTTACTTTAGACACTTTATATTGGTTTGCAAACTTTGTACTACAAGGTTACAGATTTCAGAAAGTTGAAAAATAATTTGTGTTTATTTTTTATAGCTGAACTTTAGTGCAAAAATGTGTTTTTCCTCTCAGAAACTGTTGTGCACTTTAAAAAAAATGTGAAAGCTACTGTACCTCTGTACCTACCTGTTTTTGCTTCACTAAAATGTATGTTTGTGACAGTTCAGCTAAATGTCCTTTCAAAATAAAGTTGAAAAGTAAGCAATGAAATTTTTGTCAAACTTTTCAGAGAATAACTGAAAACATACTTTATTATGGTATATCGTGATATATATCGTTATCGTGATATAAAATAGTCCATATTGTAATATATGATTTTTTCCATATCGCCCAGCACTACCGTGTGGTATCTCAACCAAAATATGTCTCAGACATTTCAATCCTACTTTGAGAACTACTTTTTGTCAACTTTAGAAAAAAAAAAAAAGAAAAGGAGAAAAAAGGAGGGTGGGGGGGCAGAATATGTTTTCCATCAAGCTTTTTTTCTCCATTAAACAAAGTCTCTGTCCAATAAAAGATCACAAAAGTGATTATAGAGTAATTTATTCATAAACCAACTTCTCCTTTTAGCTCAAACTGCAAAATCTCTTTATTTGACACGTGCGGTTATTTCAACACAGGAACGCACATTGCAGCAGTCACTTCTCTCGTTATACTCTCCCTTATGAGATAATTACCCACTAATTAGAGGCTCTGGTTTATTAAGGCCAGCTAACCACATGAGCTTCACAGTGAGCAGCTGTGAGAGCTCCTGAGAACGGTGACTGACATGTGAGGTGGAGTTGAACGCATGAGGTCGGGCGCACGTCACACAGCAGCTTCACACGTGTACAGTAAACCGCGCGCCGCTTTACTGCGGTACGTTCACACCAAACCCGCCGAAGGCTCGTGGGATCAAAGGCGAAAAGCACGTCGGAGGAAATGAAACGGATCAAAGTGGTCAAACGAAGCAAGTGGTCAGAGTGCAACCCAGTGGCGTGACGGCATCGACTCACATCTGTCGTAACACCCCAGAGTGAGTGCGCATGTGTGATTGTATGTAATTTACATGCACATCTGCCAGTAAAGCCCTTTTCTGTATGTTACATGACTGAAGTGCAGTAAATCCCTCTCATTCTGACTTCCACGTATAACAGACCTGCTGTGAGGTGTCAGTAAGCTCTTATCAGCGTACTGTAACTACAAACATCCATGTAGAACGGTGACGCGCTACTGGAGGATGATTTATAAAAATAATTTAAGTAGCTCTTTATTTCTGCTGCTCAAATCTGAATATCCAGATGACTTTGATTTCAAATCTAAATATTTCTATCACATGTATGTCAGAGGCTAAATAAATGACAACAGCAGCGTAAGAAATGGGATGCAGAAGTTTTCGTGACATTAAAATCAAGCTAAATATCAACCTAAAGGGATTAGTGTCATGTGGCTGCAACAGATGTGTTTAAGTCCTGCATTTCATTTCCAGGGTTCTTGGAAACACAGCGTTGGATATAATAAAGAAAAGGATGTTAAATGCTCAATCTCTGACGTCTGAACTGACGTCATTTTGGATTTAAGTTTGAACTCCCTGCCATCTAATAATCCAAGGCTGTTTTAACTTCATATTAGAGGTCTTCACGGGTCCACTTTCATGGACCCGAACCCGAATGGACCCGGGAAAATTCAACCTGAAACCGACCCGACCCGAGCTATTATCATAAGTCCGGGATTCCGAACCCGAATGGACCCGCAATATTTGGACCCGGAACCAACCCGACCCAAGTCTTTAGTTTCCGACCACAAACTGAACCGAGCTGCCCGAATAGAACCGAGACAATACAGCCCATAGTTGCTCATGTTGAATAAAACTTGATTTTCTGACCTAAAGTTGTCTTCTTCTACCGGTTCAGTTGCTACATAGGCTACGTGATGTAAACAACAATAATTTGCGTCGTTCTTTGTGGATACAGATGCTGTTCGTAGCAACTGCTAACGCTAATAGCCTACACCGGTCAGGACGTGTTGTAAATATGTTCTTTCATCCAACGTTGTCATGTTGGCGATCCGTTGTGCTTTACAGCTGCCGGGCAAACCGCTAATAACACGCTACGGCAACACGATTGTTTCATGACAAACACGCCACATTAACGAATAATTAATTTAACTGCCCCGAGTCCTGACATTGGCTGCCACCGCCAATATCTTTACCTCTCTGGAGTAAACGTGGACCCAGCCTGTCAGAGAGCACCGACCAGACCCGAGACAAACTACCGATTCCAACCCGAACCCGAAGTCACATCTTTTGAATGGACCCGAGACCCGATTCGGGTTGGGTCAGAACCTCGGGTGTTCCGAAAACCTCTACTTTATACCATTTAAACATGCATAGAATATAGAATATCTTAAAAATTATTAGTGAAGAGAAGAGACCCAGAGAGAAGGTAATAAATGTGAATAAATATACAGTCATGGAAAAAATTATTAGACCACCCTTGTTTTCTTCAGTTTCTTGTTCATTTTAATGCCTGGTACAACTAAAGGTACATTTGTTTGGACAAACATAACGATAACCACAAAGATTGCTCATAAGAGTTTTTATTTAAGAGCTGATATCTTACCATTTTTCCATGGTTTTTTCTGATTATAACCTAAATCACTTACATTTTACATCAATAGCTATGGCGTTGTACTGCCAAAAACACTGCTTTTATGCATTCAGTGTTTTTTTTTCTGTCTGTTTTAGTCACATGATGACGTTTAGTGGTACCTGGTATTAAAATGAACAAGAAAATGAGGAAAAAATGGTGGTCTAATAATTTTTTCCATGACTGTATATGGCATGAAGAAAACACTGTGAAGCAATAAGCTAAAGGTTCAAAAGCAACACAACTGTGAAGCTCCAGTCTGATGAAAGTTTATTCCACTGATGCAAACGTGGAAGCTAGCTGATCCATGCAGCCCTTCAAGGTAAAAGAGCATGACGCTCTGAGCTCTTCTGCTCGCTGTCAGCTGTGAGTGAGTCTGTCTCCTCAACGGGGAACCTCCTTTCACGTGTCTCCACATCTGCTTCTGATCATGAAAACTAATGTAATATTTAACCAGCGCAACATCTGACTCTCATTATTAAAACAAACACAATATGGAACTGACTTAAAGGCCAAATCCCGGATGGAGAGCGTATCAGCTCTGCGCGGCAGAACACAAAATACAGGTTTGGGTTTACACACAATACAAGCACGAACTGCTGGGAGGCTCGGAGGCTTTGACATATCCCCCCCCCCCCCCCATCCCCTCCCCCCAAGTCTTCAGGCAAAACCTCCGATTCAATGGAAACAGTCATCAAATGAAGGAATATGTTGGGATTCAGAATGAAGATATAAAAAACCTGATAAGAAGACCAGGTTTGTTTTAATAAACAACAGAACAACTGCAGTCCAAACCATGGGAATGGAAATTCGGTTGGACGACATCTTGGCGGGTCGTAAAGGTGAGAGAGCGTCCTGCTACATGTTAGGTCAGAATTTTCTTAACTTTTTCGGGTCCAGAATTAGCGCAGCTAGTGGTTCTCATTTTTGTACAAGTTACACATTAGTTACATGTTGGTAATAGTATTGTTAGCAATAGCATTATGAATATTCTAGTATCGGAAACATAAATAACATTATTGTTGCTCATTGTTTTTATCATACTGTTTTGTTTAACGAACCATAAGTCCACATCACAGTGTCCTTAGATCATTCTTAGTGTATGTTTTGTCTTTACTTTATATCAAAAACGTAGCAAACTATCCCAGCTGTAGCCTGGTTAGAAGCTAGATAGCCAGGTAGATAGAATAGCGGTGTGGGATAGGTAACCTTTCTTCTTTTCAGGAAACGCCGGCAGTGGATTGGTCCAGAAGAGGACCACCTGAAGACAACGGACTGGACGTACGAATTGAGGACCAGACCTGGCCAATGGGAGAGCCAAGTCTAAACTGCGGCTCCTCCCCATCTAGTGACGTACATTTTTGTATAAATTGTTGTTGTATTGTTTTACTCAGTCTTCGCCTCTGCAAAGGAGCCGTGATCACGTTATTGCAATTAAACATCTGTGTTGTACTTAGCTTTCCAGCAAAGAATACGCAGTTAGAATCTTTTCAGAAAAGATCTTAACATACATCAGCAGGTTTTTTAAAGACTCTTAAAGAACTGTGAAGAAGTTGTGATTCAAACTCAAGGGTACTTTTACTATCATGGAAAACAACAGACGCTTCATTCTTGTCAGCTCTGCATCTGCATCTGTGTCTGAGATGGCTCTGATTGGTGTCACCATGTTTTATTTGAAGTTTGTCAAAAGGATTTTTGCCACATTTTGTATCATTTGACCCCCCCGGCCCTGACATTTCTTTTGGCCCAACAGGAGCCCCGCTGTGGCCTGTCAGGATTAGGAGTCCTGATTCATAAAAACTCATCACAATGAGCAGTTCAACTTGGCAACTTGACCTTTAAATCTTCCAGAGTTCAGACCCCCGGATGATTAAGCATCCACGCTGGTTAACAATATCTACAGAAGCCACAGTTGGAAACTTGTAGGTCTTCAGAAGATCTGAAGAATCTGAATCTGAATAATTTTTAACTAGCACCTGGATATTTGCTGTGCTCACTGTGCTTCACACATATCCATGCAGATGTTGTTTATGTTACAAAAAAAAAAAAGCCCTCCTCCTGTCTTTCCCAGAATCCCTTGTTGTCTCTCGCAGCATGCTCGCAGGTTGCATGGAGAAGGGGGAGGAGCTGAAATGTCGAAAATGTCAGGGGTCACCTGACAAAAAATGTCTGATCGTTCTTTTTCCCCCTCGGCAACCCAAGTTACCCCCCCCCCAATGTCTCAGTGTACAGCAGTGAGAGGATGGGGTTTCTCTGCAACTGTGTACGTGCATCTGAGCACGCTTCTCCTCGTTTCTGGGGTTTCATCCCAAGACAACAAAGCTCTTGCAAACTTCCTTTAACCAGCAAGAGCTTCCCTCTTAATGCGACTGCTATGAAAAATGATAAAAACTTTAACGCTGATTAGAAAAAAAGCACAAAAGGCCACTTAAGTTGCTTGTAAGAAAAGTAAGTTGAAAAACTGTTTATGTCAAATAATTTAGAATCCAGAGAAATTCACGACTTGTTTTAAAAGTGGGTATCCAAAGATGAAACCTGATTGTGAGGTCATAGAAATAAACTCGACGGGAGCAGTTATTCCAGTTAACGTGTCATGTGACGCCTCACTGGTACGTGAAGCAGGTTCTTTCACCCTCCTCCACCTCACGGAGATCAAAGGTCAGCCTGAAGAGTAAACCTCTTAAATCAACACTCCTCTCTGTTCTGCAGGTTTTTACTCAGTTTCACTGCAAGACAAATCCAAGTATTCAACTGGGGAAAAAAAGCCTTTAGCTCCATCTACTGGACCGTATTCACAACGACACGCCTCCGTCTCACAAGTACTCCTGCGTCTGGTTATTTGAATGTCACACACTCTATGAACTATCGGTCTTTATTTCATATCTACTGAGATAACATGTATTGATTGATTGATTTTTTTTTTTTTTTGTTGTCCAGTTCAGATGGGACATTCCCAGAACGGTCCCTCTCAACTTTTTCCCTCTTACTGTTTCGGGTTAGATTAATCTTAACCCAGATTCAACAATTTGTTTTTCCTTTGCTCAATAAAAACACACACACGAAAAAAACAGGGTTTTGTGAGAACTCGGAAAGTTTGTTTAAACAACCTCGAAGGTTTAAATCAAGTCAACAGGACTTCTCTTTTTCCATCCAGAAGGTTTTGTGTATTCGGGCTGACTGGGTCGTTAGGAGTCTTTAGTCCACTGTAAGTCATTTATATGGTTTTGGTCACATGACTCAAGGTGTGAATGGTCGGGAAACCATTGATGAAGAAGGATATAAGAGAGCTGGCTCTCATTTTCTGTTTGGCTGTCTCTCCTTTGTGTCTGAGACATGCAGGACAGCGGCGAGATGCTGGATGAAGTTGAAGTACACCCTTTCACCACGGCGGCGAGGACTGAGTTGTAAACGTGCGTTGAAATCACCTGAGAGTCGATCATGATGGAGGACATCCAATAAAAACACAGACAAACACATGACTTCAACTGGAATGTACCAGCAGCGCAGGAGGGGTTAAACTGGTCTTTACAGCTATGATACTGATATGAATTAGCATCACTGCCAGATCTCAACCTCGCTGGAACACCTGAGGGACATTTAGCGGACAGAAGTGTGAGAGTATTACCTTGCAAGATGGCTAACTTTTTGCAGGATTATTAATTCATTTCATCCATTTCATTTAGAACCACAGGGGGCCAGGAGACAGTCCCAGCTGTCACCAGACAAGAGGAAGGGTAAACCTTTGAAAGGCTGCCAGTCCATCACAGGGCCTAAGGCCAGTCCAGTCCAGTCCATCAGGTTTCATAAAAGAATCCACCTGGCCCGACAGCCCTACACTGGACCTGTAGTGATAGCTTGTGAGCAGGTTTTGATAAAAATATGCCAATATTATTCACTCACGGGTTCATGTAGCTTTATTTTACTTTGTTTTTCAGGACAGCTTCTGATGAGGACATTCCAGATGGTTCTGTGAAACATGACGACTGGTGTGACACCCCGTCGATACAATTCCAGTACAGTTTGACTAATAGCGGCAGCACGTCGTGACTCAGCACCTCTCTATGCGATTTGTCACCCAACTACGATAAACAAACTCACCGTTTGATCGCTACACTGACAGCAGATATCAGTTGTTATCGAATCTATCTTAGGAAAACAATTTGATGGAACAGAGGAAAAAAAAAAAATCACAGATTTGAAACCAGGTTGTCTCAAAGCCTGCTGGGAAAGGTATGGCCTCAGTTAATCCTCTTCGGCGTTTCAAACTGAAACCCAACCTGACGACAAAGCGCAGCACTGTGCCTTTGATTCCTGATGCAGTCATCGCATCTAACAGCTGTGGTGATGACTGGACGGATGAGAATGTCAGCGCAGCCGTAAATGGATACAGCATCGTCCTCCAAATGACTCTGGCGTGAGTTTAACAAACTGTTTATCAACAACCATTAACTTACTTCATGAGTGTTGTTTCATTTTCTGCTTTAGTTACGTTTTAGAGAAGATCTGCTTTTTCCATCAAACCAACATGCTTGTTATGCGACCTGCACTGAAGGCTGAACATCCGTGTCGGCGGGTTGCAGCGTGTATCAGTGGCTTTAGCCGTTTGACACTCTTGAAGCGATAGCCGAGAGAGCTATTGTCTGAGAATGCAGCCAATAAGTGTCAACACCGGATTCAGATATGTTAGAAGGGGGGAAAGTGTAAAGTGCATAAGTAGTTGCAAGAAAAAATAAAGATACAATGACGCCTTACTGTCTGACACTCAAATCTGCATCCACTAAATCTATATTTTTGACACAACTTGAAGAAGTGAGTATTTATGCACCACAGTTACAGTATCTGTAGCTTAAAAGGTGATTGTCTAAAACTTGAGAAGGTGGAATTGGAGTCTATAAAATTACAAAAAGTGTTAAATGGTTCTTCCTGCCAGGTCCACGGGGGGGCCTCTGTCACCCATGTGGTCACGATTTATTTTATTTTATTTGATCAATTAAAAATCTTCTGTTACCTGCTCAGAAAAGTCAAACAAGCTGAGCGATGTCAGATTTTCAGCCTGAAAAAAAAAAAAAAACACCTCCTGAACGCCGTTGTGCTACTTGTGTGTGATATCCTCTCTATTCAATTTGTGGCTTTTTTTTTTTTTTTATGTGAAAAACACATTTAGATATGAATCTGGATGTTCGTTCTCAGTACTGAAGTCCCAAAATGAGGAAAAGGAGCCCTCATCTGGAAATCTATAAAGTCCAAAATCAGGTCCTTAATCTTCAACTTTTGTATTTTGACACTATTTGTCTGTCAGGTGCACTTTTACCTGGTTGCAGCTTTTTTTGATTTTGTCTGGGGGACTTCAGGATGTCACAGTTAATCCAATGTTAAAATTGGAAGATTTTTCATCAACATTACACTTATACACACAGGATCTTTAAAGGTATGGTGGGAGATCTTTTTTTGGCAGCATTTTTTACAATATTGCCTGAAAACCTTTTCACATTCCCATTGCACCCACTGAAATAGAATGTTTGCAAAAAAAAAAACGAAATGTTTTGGTCCGGTCTAGAGGGTGTAATCAGAGGAAAACTCTGACCAATCAATGTACTGATCATCTTTACATTTATTGGCTGCCTAATACATTGCTATTTGAAAGCCAGAAATCAAGTTAGCTTGCATCAGTTCGTTGCATCATTTCGTTTGCATCAACAATGGCAGAGAAGAAGACGTCAACCGGCAACAAAATCAAAGGGAAAACTGATGTTGAAAAAGCAACAGCCATGCGGAAGCTAACCGAAGAACCAAACAGAACAAGAGTGGTTATCGGTACAGCTTTCCAGCGCTGGCGCCAGCTAAAAAATGAAAAGGGGCTCCAGACCGACGCCAAGGTGGCCCAGGTTCTACTGAATAGGTAAGATGATGCTTTCTGATTATATAATATTTCAACATACTGATCGGTTATGGGTATTGTAGATCTATTCACCCAGTCAGTGAGAAAATGAAAGATGATGACAAAATTATTGTCCATCGAGTGACATGATGAACATATTCCAACATGTTTCGCTAAGCTACCAACTCTGTCAACTAGGCTTCAGTACTATGTGTGACACCGTTACCTAGGCCGTTGTTATCCTTGACAGTAGCTTTCCCAATATCGCTGAATGCTATACCTTTTGTTAACTATAAGCTTCATACACAAACCGATAAATGTTGCTTATTGATTTTGTTTTTAGTTTATGGCGCTAGCATGGCACATAGTTCTACTCCTATGAAGCTACTTGTTGTTGGCAAATCGACGTGAGTGCTCGCGAATGCTCGTGAACTTCCGTGACCGCCCGAGACAGTGTGCGCGTTGTAGTCGTGAATCGTGTGAAGGCGTGGTTTCGAGGGGTGGGCTGAAGAGGAGGAGGCGGAGCCTTTGGGAGGAGGGAGGGAGTGTATATTTTGTTTATATTTTTTCAAAATCTCACTTGAATTGGAGTGCTGGAACCGTTTTTTCAAAGATCTCCCACCCTACCTTTAAGTGATATATTTAGTTTTATTTATTTGGATATCAAATAATTGCCAGTTTTGAGTATTAAGAAGAGCATCATTTCTTATATAGCTGAACCACAGTCAGAATTCACACGGTTGTGCCGTCTGGGTCTTAAACCATTTTGTAAATTGGTATTAGCATTAGCATAAATTACGTCCTAATAATTATGTCCTAATACTGACCTATGATGACCTATTTAAGGGTCAGTCTGATTGGTGACACAAGGAACACCAGCAGGTGGGCTGTCCTTTATCTTCTGGAGTTTAACTCAGGATATCTGTTGAGCCGAGTGATCCAACGCAGACCTTGGCCTCCCCTCTATCTTTAGAGGGCCACAGTCAGTGAATGAAGAGCCCGGCTTTATCTGGCCCACCGTCATCGAAGCTGCTGGTATTTTTAGAGGGTCTTGCAGTGGCAGCAGCTGCGAAAGCATTTAGTGCCCCCCGCCACACCCCACCCTCCGTTCCAACCCTCCTGCTCATACTCTTTAGCCGTTTGACAATGACAGAGTCAGATCTGATGCACGCGCAACGCAGTCGACTGAAAACCCGTGGACGTTTTTCTCTATGCACATCTGCTCCGTAACGCCGACGGTGAGGGGACGCGACCAAGACGGGACACCTGGGGATGCGGCTTACCACCTGTGAAATAAAGACATCGCTTTCAAACTCGCTGAGAAGCTCATAACCAGGAGTTGAGCTGAACAGAAACCAGGATCCACAGGAAACAGGCGAGGAAGAGTTTCACAGAGCGCTACAGAGACTGGCCTGCAGAGTAACAGCTTGCCACGTTTACATGTCAAAAGACAACTTAAAAAGCAGCCAAACAACATCCAGATAAACCCGTACAAGCTTAAATATCTAGAGGACGTCATTATTAAAGCAACTTCGATCAAAATCAATCAAGAAAAGGTAAGTTTGATGAATTCTGAGAGCAGCACTGTGCGCTCATGTTTCATATTACAGCAGCTCTCTCTCTTGCTAAAGCAGGATCAGTTCTATCAACGTTTCAAAGATTAAAAATCTGACTAATCTGTAACTAGGTGCTTTTATTCATCACTGGAAGTATTCTATACCTACAAAGGAGCCATGCAAACACTTTCCACGTGTTGCTCCAAGATGAACATGCGCTGCTGTTGGTAGATATTCAGCAGTTCATCATGTAACAGGAGTTGCAGATAACATGGAAACTAGTCAGGAAGGGAGAAAGGTAACTAGTCAGGAAGGGAGAAAGGTAACTAGTCAGGAAGGGAGAAAGGTAAATCCCTCTTAGAGTGAGGATATCGTCCACATAAATGAGCCCTGCGTGCATGCATGCATGCATGCAGTCAGGATAAGGTTTTATCTCGCTGGCTGCAGTTTTGTTCCTAAAAAACACTTTGTGTGCTATGTGACACACATGGTTTCCAGCGTCTTATTTTGGACGGACTTTATAAATACACTCTTCAATGAGTTACAGCACCAGCTGTGAAGGAACCAAAAATGTTCTGCCTTTAGTCAATACTCGCCAGATCAACTAAATATGGTGCAAACCCTTGACTGAACACGTCCCCTCTCAGTTGAGTTTGGGGAACTGCACTGAGCATTTGCCATTTTATTACATTCTTTATGCAGTGATTATAATACTTTTCCACAAATGCAGTGATCCTTGGGTTGAATGAAGCAGACTGCCTACTAAAATGTATGCTTTATATATCTCGTAGATCACTAAAGACAAGTGATTAACTTCTGGGATGAAAAAGTAAAAGAAGCTTCTTCGTTCGAACAAGAGAAAACCTGACACTATCATGGATATTTTTGGCGGTGCTCCACGTGTTTTGGGCTACCCACGCCCTGTGGTGGCGCAGTGTGGAACAGATGCAACACTGAGGTGCCAAATCGGCGGAGATCCTCGCCCGGATGTCATATGGGAACGTAAAAATGTCCAAATCATGTCCGAAGGACGGTACGAGCTCTCAGAGGAGGGAAAAGTGTACTTGCTGACCATTGCTGGAGTGACTCATGAAGATGCTGGCCAGTACATCTGCAAGGCTAGAAATAGCATAGGTGAAACGTACGCAGCAGCCTCTCTTAAAGTGGAAGGAGAAGTCCGGTCACAAGATGGAGAGCCGACGCAATTAGGGGTCAATGGTGTAACCCAATCAATAAAAGAAAATGGAGTGTCTGGAGGACACGTTAACGGATACACCGTAGCGCAAAATGGTGAAACCTGGATGAAATGAAAGCAGAGCACAAGCACAACAACAAGTTAGGTGGAAAACTGGAAGACATTGATTTAACATCCAATGATAAGCCACGATTCCTGATCAAGCCCCTGTCTCTGCGGGTGGATCGGGGAGAGGACGCCGCCTTCTCCTGCAAGATCTGGGGCACGCCTCTGCCCAGCGTAACATGGGAGAAAGACGGCAAAAAGCTGAATGACATCTTCGAGAGCTCACACTTCAGCGTGAGCAACCAAGATGGCGGCTGGTTCCAGCTGAAGATCTACAGGACGCGCATGCCAGACAAAGGTGTTTACACGTGTAAGGCCGTAAACTCTAACGGCGAGGCCTTGGCTGGAGCAGTCCTTCTCGTAGAAGCCGTACCGGAGCGAGAGGAGAGTAAAACGTCCTCAAACGATCACACACCAACAGCCAGTGGTCGCCAAAGCCCAGGAGTGGACGTTTCAGCCTGTCCAAGCTCATGGAGGAGCCGCCGGTCAACGCGGCTAAAGTCAAAAAGTTTGCAGTGACAGAGGGGAAGCACGCCAAATTTCGCTGCTTTGTGACGGGCAAACCGAAACCTGAGATCATCTGGAAGAAGGACGGGGTTCCCCTGGAGCCCGACAGGCGCCATCTGATATTCGAGGACAGGGAGGGCTACTACACTTTGAAGGTTCTGTACTGTAAACTTCAGGATACGGGGCTGTATGTGTGTGCTGCATCAAACACTCTCGGAAACACGCTCAGTGCTGTTCACCTCTCTGTGAAAGGTAAGCCATAGTACGACGTGAAATATGGCATCAATTTTACATTCAAAATGCCATGTAAATAAACACCTGTGAAATAAGGATTGGGTCATGCAGCTCGTTGTAAATCTAAGTGCTTAAACAAAGAGCAACTGGACTACTTTTCTTGGTTCATGAAGATGTTTGTTGTTGTTGGGACGCTGAGTTCTTCATCCAGCTTGGCCAGGTGACATTTTTTGGTTGCGAGCGTTAAAGCATGAATGGTTGACTCTTCTCCCCAGACAGAGATGAGTCAAGGCTGTGGTCTGAGATATTGATAGATGGTACCTGGAGCCGCTTCAACTGTTTAATATCGCTTTTTTTCTGCAAATCAACATATACAGTCATGGAAAAAATTATTAGACCACCCTTGTTTTCTTCAGTTTCTTGTTCATTTTAATGCCTGGTACAACTAAAGGTACATTTGTTTGGACAAACATAACGATAACCACAAAGATTGCTCATAAGAGTTTTATTTAAGAGCTGATATCTTACCATTTTCCATGGTTTTCTTGATTATAACCTAAATCACTTAAGTTTTTACATCAATAGCTATGGCGTTGTACTGCCAAAACACTGCTTTTATGCATTCAGTGTTTTCTTTTCTGTCTGTTTTAGTCACATGATGATGTTTAGTGGTACCAGGTATTAAAATGAACAAGAAAGTGAAGAAAAAATGGTGGTCTAATAATTTTTTCCATGACTGTATGACAAAGGATAATCTGACTAAACGTGTGCAGGGTGTTTCCCTTCAACAATGTATTTCTGGGCCATTAATTACAATTTGAACATTTCAGAGAAACCACAGATCATGACTGCCCGATATGACATAAATTAATATCTCCAAACATCCATCTATCCGTTATCCATACCCAGATATGGATATCTCAAACAGCACCGGCAAAACATTAGGTCACAGGCTGCACTTGTTGAGTCTCAGTGATGCTGTGTACATAGTTGAAATACACAGCATCACTTTTGATAGTGGTTAATTATTTGATCATAATCCTTTCATAATGGTTAGATTATTCTCACATAGCTTTTCTTGTGTTCAGTTTTAAATGACCAGCTGTCCCCATCATAAATATCCATTTAAGTAGTGAAATTTAAAAAATGTGCAAAGATAATTAGTCAGGTAGTTGTTAGATGTTAGTAATTTTGCAGCAAATGAAGTATAGACATGATTAAATTAAATTATAACATAACCTGTCCTGATTAGTGCTGGGCGATATGGAAAAAATCATATATCGTGATATGGACTATTTTATATCACGATAACGATATATATCACGATATACCATAATAAAGTATGTTTTCAGTTATTCTCTGAAAAGTTTGACAAAAATTTCATTGCTTACTTTTGAACTTTATTTTGAAAGGACATTTAGCTGAACTGTCACAAACATACATTTTAGTGCAGCAAAAACAGGTAGGTACAGAGGTACAGTAGCTTTCACATTTTTTTTAAAGTGCACAACAGTTTCTGAGAGGAAAAACACATTTTTGCACTGAAGTTCAGCTATAAAAAATAAACACAAATTATTTTTCAACTTTCTGAAATCTGTAACCTTGTAGTGCAAAGTTTGCAAACCAATATAAAGTGTCTAAAGTAAACATCAGGGTTGAAGAGAACTCTGTTTAAGGCATTAACCATGAATAAAAGTGCAAACTTAAAAGGCTACTTTGTAGAAGTAGATATGATTCTATCAAATTTATCGTTGCAGGTTATTTAATTACATATTTGCTGTAATAATTGATAAAATTAGGTTAGAAACGATAGAAACGATAGAAGAGAAATGGCACAATATACACTTTTATATTGTCGAGATGTGTATCGTCATATTGCCCAGCACTAGTCCTGATCATATAATTCAGCTTTTCAAAAACTCTTCAAATTTTAAGGTGAATCCAGATTTTAAAAAATATAACTTTCCCTTGTCGCTCAGGCCCCGCTGTGCGGTTCAGGCGCCCACTGAAGGATGTGGAGGTGAGGGAGAGGGATGTTGCGGTGCTGGAGTGTGAGGTACCGGATGAGACGGTCCCAGCTGCCTGGTACCTGGAGGACCAGAGGCTGATGCCCAGCAGTAAATATGGAATGGAGCAGAAAGGAACCAAGCGAAGACTCACTATTCACGACGTTGGAGCAGACGACGATGGAGTCTATCTGTGCGAGATGCCTGATGGAGGAAAGAGCATCGCTGAGCTGTCAGTTAAAGGTAGGCTGCTACGTCTCAGAACCTCACAGGGGAAGTTTTAATGTACATCAACCTCCAAACCCATCC
Organism: Hirundichthys speculiger; assembly: GCA_018398805.1. NCBI lineage: Eukaryota > Metazoa > Chordata > Actinopteri > Beloniformes > Exocoetidae > Hirundichthys > Hirundichthys speculiger. The sequence goes on along the minus strand of JAGFBZ010000821.1, from coordinate 753,477 downwards.
CTAAAGCCACGTATTTGACGTGATTTGATAATGAAATTCCACCTGCTGTCATATTAAACAGTCAAAAATAGCTAAAACATCTTTGAAGCTTATGAGAAGTTTTTTTTTTTTTTAAATACTTATAGGTACCATTGTTCGTAAACTTCCCCGGAAACTTGAGGTCCTCGAGGGTGAGAACGCAGCATTTTGCGTCGAGGTGGATAATGACGATCTGGACGTCCACTGGTTCAAAGACGGCTTAAAGCTTCACGAGACGCACCAAACAATCCTCAAGTCTTTCGGCCAAACCCACATTCTGGTTTTTGTCAACGTGGCCCATCAGGACTCGGGGGTCGTGACATTTGTTGCAGGAAGATCCAAGACTTCGTCGCGTCTCAAAGTCAAAGGTAAAGTCAGGACAGCCAATGATGCGACGACAGTGAGATCAGTCAACCTTCTACTGATTTGCATTTGCGTGGCTAACATCAACGTGTTTGTTCCATTTCAGTTGCTGGGTTTTAAGAAGGCGTTAGGTTTCTTTATGAGATTTAAAAACTGCTTCTTTTATTTCACACACAGCCGTTTTAAGCAAAATAGCAATGTCAGATGTTGTATTTTGGGAAGATATTTTGCAAACTTAAAGATGGGATGAGCAGAAATGGGGAAAAGGCAAAAAAGATAAAAATACAGAGTGAAAAAAAAAATCTTGGTGACCATTAAGACTTGTACTGGACTGTACTAATGGTAAATCTACTTATCGTCTTTAGATAAGGGGATGTTGACTGTATGTTCAATTAAATTGTCTGCAGAAACAAACATTTTTGTGGATTTAAGTATTGGTAAACCTCCAGCCATCCTCTCTGTCAACATTTTTTTTTCTTTTTAATCTCTATACTCTAAAGCGACCAGACACTGCCCTCCCATCTGCCCTGCTGAGGTCAAAATGGACGTAGACAGAGCCAACAGTGCTCTACTCACCTGGGTTCCCGCCGCTAACAGCCAGACCGCCACCCGCTCCATCTTTGTTCTGGAGAGGAAGGAAGTGGGTTCTCAGGAGTGGCAGAAGTGCTTCACCTCGGAGACGGACACCTCGGCCGAGGTCACGGGGGACAGCGTTCCCTGTGAAGGCGATTACCGCTTCCGCGTCTGCTGCATGAATAAATATGGACGGAGCGGCCATGTGGAGTTTCCCAGAGCTGTCCATCTCAGTCAGTAGCACACTGTGAAGCAGAATTATATCCACATTTTTGGTTTGTATATGCTTTTGATTACCTTTTCAAGTTCTGACTTCCCTCCTTTCTCCACGTTCTGTAGTCCCAGGGCCCAAAATTCACAGCCACCTCAAAAGCAGCGAGGTGGTGGAAGGAGAGGACGCTCACTTCTCCATCGAGCTGTCTGCCTCGATGGCTGGAACTTGGTTTCTCAATAGCTCGCAACTGAAGCACGGTGGGCGATATTCGATACAACAGACGCAAACAAAGCACTCACTGGTGATCCGTGAAACTCAAACAGCAGAGGACACAGCGGAGATCACATTCATAGCTAACGGAGTCAGGGACTCAGCCGTCCTCAAGGTGAAACGTAGGTGTAAAAATCTATTATCTTTTTTTTTAACTCAGCGCACGCTTGATGCATTTCCCCGGAGACTCTTTTATTTCTTCACAGCTGCTGTGGTGAAATTCAGTCCGCTGTCAGAGTTAGACAGCAACAGGAGAGTGGACGCAGGCGACGCCATTGTTCTCTACTGTGAGGTCTCACACCCCTCTGCAAAGGTTTCTTGGTTGAAAGACGGAAAGGAACTTCAGGCGTCTGAAGGCCTCAACATCCAATCAGACGGGAACATGCGGAGGATAGTGATCCAGTCCGCTGAGGCATCTCACTCTGGAGTTTATTCCTGTGAAACTTCGGAGGATGTCATCAAGTTCAATGTTGATGTAGCAGGTACAATTTCCTAAAGTGGGTGTTTTTTTTTTAAGTATCTTAATCTTTAATGGCAATGAGGTTAATATGTGTGTCCTTATACATCAAACCGCTTTCTTTTAAAGAGACAAACATGAACAGTCACTTCAATGTTTCAGGGATAAACTTTGTCAGATACCTTTTTTTTATTTTCAGGTCCTCCACTAGAGTTCAGTCCGGTCACGGAGGATGAGCTCCATAAGAGCAGCATGGAGCTGGACCCTGTGGTGCTGCTCTGCCACGTCTCCAGACCCGATGCTGAAGTTGTGTGGTAAGACACGGACAAGATTAAACAGTTCAAAAAGTAATATTTTAAAAAACTTTCGTTTCTACTCCAAGGAAATGTATTTTCTTTACATGAAATATTACTGAACCAATCATTAATTCATGCATATTCCTAAATACTGACTTGATACGCCAACATTCAAAGATAATCTATAACTAATAATCACTCTTCAGTTTATTTGAGAGCCTGTATTTTTATGTGCAAGGTTTAAAGACGGCTGTGAGATCCAGCCGAGCGACAACGTCACTCTGCAGGCAGAGGGAACCATGAGGAGGCTAATCATCCGCTCTGCAGAAAGCTCAGATGGGGGGAGTTACACTTGCCAGGCAGGAAACAACACCAGCATGGAGTTTACCGTCAATGTCAGAGGTGAGCTGACCTCTCCGACTCCTGCTGGTCCAAGAAGCGTTTAAACACGTGCAGATTTACAACTAAAGAAAGAGTCAATTAAAACAGATCACATGACAAGCAGGATTTCTTTTTTTTTTTTTTTTTACCGCTAGAACCTCCGGTGATGATTGTGGAACCAAAGGACGACGTTGTGATGGAGAGCTACATATCCGAGGAGATAAACCTGCAGTGCGAGTTGTCCCGGTCCAGCGGGAAGGTGCGGTGGTTCAAGGACAGCCAGCAGGTGCAGGAAAGTCCCAACATCCGGCTGACAGCGGAAGGTCCTTACAGGAAGCTGACCATCCTCAGCGGCGCAGGAGAGGACAGCGGAGAGTACGTCTGTGAAACTGACGGAGACTCTGTCTTTTTCCAGCTTACTATTAAAGGTAAAACTCGTTATTAGACTAATATACGTGGAATTCATTAACGCTATATGTCCAATGGTTTAACTTAAATACTTTTTCCTTGTGTCAGAACCACCAGTAAAAATCATTTCACCGCGTGAATCTGAGGTGGAACTGACCCACTTGGCGTCAGAGAGGCTGGAGCTCAGCACTGAGATCTCTCAGGCAGACGCTCCAGTTCGGTGGTACAGAGACAGTCTCGAGGTAGAGGAGAGTCCTAACCTGATCCTGGAGGTGGACGGCGCCAAACGCCGGCTGGTTATACCTGTAACCACTGTAGACGACACCGGAGAGTACGTATGTGAGACTGAAGATGACTCCGTGGTCTTTCTGGTGACTATTACAGGTAAGATGGAGAAGACTTAGCGGAGCTATTTTCTATGTAAAAAGAAAAACTGATGATTTCTTCTGTTTTAATGATTCTAATCTCGCTTCATTTAGAAGCCTCCGGTGAAACTTGACTTGTCCAAAAAACACACCTGACAAACTGGTGAGCTTTACAGGAAAACCAGTTGTTCTGGAGATAGAGGTGTCCCGGCCAACAGCAGAGGTCCAGTGGTGGCTGAACGGCAGAGAGATACAGCAAAACAGCAACGTCACCATCACAGAGGACGCACTCATTCCGCCGGCTGACTATCCACTCCCCCAACTCCAGAACACTCTGGGAAATATACCTGCTATGCAGCTGATGATAAAATTGAGTTCCAGGTTAACGTTACAGGTAGGTAACAGGTAACTGAGAGGCGTTTCAGTCCTTTAAAAAAAAAAAAAAATCTTAAACACAGACTGTGTATTTCTGCTTCCTCAGAGCCGCCGGTTAACATCTTAAGAAAGTCCAGAGACCAAAACAAACTTGAAGTTCCTGGTGTCTGATGACATCGTGCTGGAGTGTGAGCTCTCAAGAGCCAACGCCAGCGCCAAATGGTACAAAGATGGCTGCCGTGTTGGAGATGAAGAAAGGTTCTGCAAAGAAGAGGAAGGAGCTTTCCGCTCACTGGTCATCCTGAATGCTGAACTTGGAGATTCGGGAGAATACTTCCTTGATGTCGGAGATGACAGCGTTACCTTCCAGGTTACGGTCGAAGGTAAAATAAATCATTCAGCAGTTTAAACACATCTCTTGAAAAAAAGGAATGTACTTGACTTATTGTTTTGCCTTTAGAGCCTCCAGTGACCATAGTGGGAAACTCATCTGACAACGACTACCAGGAGATGGTAGCAGGCGATGACCTCATCCTGGCCTGTGAGGTGTCACGAGCCAACGCCCCCGTGAAGTGGTACTGCAATGACAGGCTCCTCGATGATGATTCCCGTACTTGCATTGAGAGCTATGGCACTCTGAGGAAACTTATCATCTCAACTATCCAGTCGTCAGATTCTGGAAAGTATGTTTGTGACGCTGTGGATGACAAGATGGTCACCATCATTAGGATTCAAGGTAAACTCTGTTTGCGTTGGTTATCTAGAGTCTCCACTGAAAGAGAAGAGCCAAAAAGTTTCACGACGTGTCTTTCTTTCCCATTAAAGAGCCTCCAGTAACATTTGTGAACAAAGAAGATGACATTGTTCTTACGGGTTATGAAGCAGAAAGTGTGACCTTAACGACCTATGTGTCCAAGGAAAGTGCTCTCGTGCGATGGCTTAAAGACTGGACACCAGTCGAGGGCGAACGTTTCAAAGCGCTCATGGAGGGCCATAAACGCACTCTAACCATCACACCTTTAAGACGTTCTGACGCTGGCGAATACACCTGTGACGTCAACACAGACCAGATCCATTTCAGTCTTCTGGTGAGAGGTAAGATATTTCCATTTCATTTTGTGTAATCGAGAGCTTACATTTCACCTAAAAACAATTTAAAAGCCCCACATTTTGCATTACAGAAATGAGAATTAAGTTCGTGAAGCCCCTCCGAGATACCGTGGCTCACGCTGATGGTATGGTGACCTTACGCTGTGAGGTGTCTAAGCCAAAAGCAGATGTCCAGTGGCTGAAGAACGGCGAAGAAGTGATCCCAAGCAGGAGGTTCACCATTCGGGCAGATGGAGTTCGAACGGAGCTTGACCATCCACCGATTAACTCGAGAGGATGCTGGGAACTACGCCTGCGAGTCCAGAGACGACCAGACCACTGCGACACTGAGAGTGGAGAGTGAGTATGCTCAAGAGTAAGATTTCTTGTCGTTTCTTACGCAAGACAACGTGTTTCCACGAAATGTCCACTGTCTCTTCAGTGCCTCGAGTGATTGAGTTTCTCACCGACCTTCACAACACGACTGTGCTCGAAGGAGAAGACGCCACCTTCAAGTGCGTCGTCTCTCCTGAGGACGTTCAGCTGGTCTGGCTCATGGACAACGAGCCCATCACCTTGGGTGATCGTTTCCAGGCGACCCAGAACGGCCTGTGCCACACCTTAGTCATCAAAAAGTGCCAGAAATTGGATTCTTCGAAGATTACAGCAGAAGCTGAAGGACAGTCGAGCAAAGCCAGTCTCAAGGTTCAAGGTAAGACCGTCTTCCAGACAGAAAGAGACCACGCAGGTAAAACTGAAACTACTTCTGGATTCATGCAACTCTTCTCAATATCTCCAGAGGCCCAAGTCATGTTTACAAAGAAAATGGATGCCGTTATTGCGGAGGAGTTTGGCGATGCCACGTTGGAGACGGAGATTAGCCTCGAGACTGGTGAGGTGCAGTGGATGAGGCAGGGGGTGGTCATCCAGTCCGGTACCCGACACACGCTGGGCCAGGACGGCTGCAAACGCAGCCTCACCATCCACAACCTGACTCTGTCGGACCGGGGAACCTACCGGTGCGAGACCCTGCATGACCGGACGCAGGTCAAACTCAATGTAGAACGTAAGTGCTCCGTTATAGGCTGTTTATGGAACATTTTAAGAGATGCTTGAAACAAATTTGACCAGATGAAGTTAAAATATGACAAAAACGGAATCCATATGGCTGTTTTATGCATTTTACATTTGTTTAGCTCATCCTCACGTTAGAGAAGTTTATTTGTTTGTTTTGTTTTTCTCTGTTACTGTTTTAGGATTCTGATAATCCCGATTCTGGTGTACAGCATTTCTTTGTATTCTAATCTCATCTGCAACAGATGATGTCTGACAAAGTAAAGGGCAGGACATACTGTAGATACTTTTCACAGCATGTCACGGTGCAAAAAGGAACTAAGAATAGCTCGGTTAGACCTTTAGGTGTGACAAGGTTTTTGAAACACAGCCTTGCTGTTATACAATAGTGTGCTGAGTGACAATGTGGCAATACATCGTTTGTTCAGGTGCTGTTTTTTTGTAATTCCAACAATGTCTATATTTGAAACAACTGTTGTCCTTGAAACAGAAAGTGCTTTCATGATAGAGTGAATTGTCTTGCACATATGCCACATATCAAAATGTTGCTCATATTTCATTTTTTTTAGATGTATTTAGCATTTTTGGTCTTTATAGACGTTAAAGAGTATAAAGATGCTATCATTTACTCATTCAACCAGACAAAATCTCATCTTTTCTATCCAGCCAGAAAAATCTCCATCCGTAAAGGCCTAACTGACCAGGAAACCTTTGAACGAGAGACGGCCTCCTTTGAGGTGGAGCTCTCCCACACAGACGTGGAAGGTATCTGGCAGAAAGACGGCATCCGGCTGAAGCCAAACAACCAGTTTCGCGTGAGCACCCACGGGCAGGTCCACGGGCTCACCCTGTCTAATCTGACCATCGAAGACACAGGCACCATCGTCTTCTCGGCTGAAGGAGTGCGCACCACAGCGAGGCTCACGGTCAAAGGTGAACACGTATACTGAACTGAAATTTTATGGCAGACATGCCAGTGCGTGATTATAAAAGATAACTGGTCAAATTGGTCATTTGTAAAATTTGCTGATTGATTCTTTGGATTTACTAAAATGACAGAAACACCGGTGTCCATCTTGAAACCGCTGGATGATGTCCGCGTTGAGGAGGAATTTCCCGCCACTCTGGAATGTGAATTCTCCAGACAAAATGTTGAAGTCAGATGGTTTAAGGTAAAACAAACCAAGAAATATTTTCAATACTTGATTATAATTTTGGCTTATGCTTAAAATAAGCATAATAAAGGTGACACCTTTAATGGCTTCAAGAAAGGAAAAAAATGCTTCTCTTTTCTCTATGAATAAGAATGGGACTGAGCTGAAGCCAGGGAAGAACTGTCGGATCTACTCCATGGGCCGAAAACGGTTCTGCCAGATCATGCAGTGCTCCCGGGCTGATTCTGGCTCTTATACGTGTGACACGGGAGAACATCAGTACTTCCTGTTTACTGGAGGTTTATGGTAAGTGATCTGATCATTCCACTGAAGTCTTAAGTCTACCATATCTGAATGCATTTTCCAATGAAAGGCTCTATTTCATTTTGAGTCCCATCCATGAGTGAAGGGCTCAATTTCAAGCTATACTATGCCGCCATCTAGTGGTCAAGCTCAATATTTCAGCAAGTCCACTGATATGGAGTAACTTTACTTACCTTGCAGAACACGAGTTGGAGATAGTGCAGGATCTTGAGGATCTTTACATTCAGGAAGACCAGAACGCCGTCTTCATGTGCGAGGTTTCTCTGGAGGATGTGAGTGGGGAGTGGTACAACAACGGCCACAAGATTCGGCCCACGAGCACCGTAAAGACACGCACTGAAGGTAAGACATGGAAGGGGTCAATCATTTGATGTGAAAGAGAATCAAACTATCATGATAAAACATGCCAAAGTTGGATCTGAGATTTGGACACCTGCCAGCAACATATAAGCCTGAAAAATAAAGCAATCATGACACATCAGGAATTAAGCCAAAGAAAAAATGTAAAAATAAGACCTTACAGGCATGTGCGGAAGCAAGTAAAAACTCTCTGGATACCTAATCTACATGTTCGTGTAATCTTGATAAAATGTTGGCGTACCTTGAACCAGCTTTTCCCTGTTTCATCAGTATTAAAACTGTCTTCCAGGGACCAAACACTTTCTGCTGATGTGTAATGTCAAACCCGAAGATGCTGGAGAAATCCGTTTTGCGGCCAGGGACGTTGAGTCTACTGCAATCTTGGAGGTAGAAGGTATGTAAAGTTTTACATTTATCCCTCTTGCAAAAGCAACTCGAAAATCAAAAATTGATATTCTAATTTCAGAACTTCCGGTGTCTATCGTAAAACCCCTCCGAGACCGGACTGCCCTGGAGAAACACCGCGTAATCCTGGAATGCACGGTTTCCTCGCCTCGCTGCAGCGCCACCTGGTACAAAGGAAGAGAAGAACTGGTTTCTTCAGATCGGATGGAGATCCTGGCTGACGGCTGCTGCCAGAAACTGGTGATCCACCAGGTGGAGGTAGACGATGAGGGCAGCTACAGTATTGAGGTCGGGGAGCACACGTCCAAAGCAAAACTGATGGTTGAAGGTAAGCTGGAAGGTTGTGTTCGCTTAAAAAGTAAAATCCCTCCTTTTTTCCTTAAAATCCATGATGTTTTTGCAGCCCAGGCCCTGGTGATGGTGAAAGAGCTCGAGGATGTGGAGGTGACAGAACCAGAGCCAGCTTCTTTCCAGTGCGAGGTGTCTGTTGCCATAGACAAGCCTCCAGTGTGGACTCTGAATGGAGCGACCCTTCAACAGGGAACTTCTATCCGCCTGGAAAACCGCGGGACAGTCCACAAACTGACCCTGAGGGACACCAGCGTAGACATGAGCGGGACGGTTAAGTTTACCATGGGCAAGGCGAAGAGCAGCGCCACGCTGAGCGTGATTGGAGTGTAGAAAATAAAAGAAAGTGACTCTTTAAGAGTAAGAGGAAAGTGCAGGGAAGATGATTGTGAATGAAGGTTAGGCAAAGTGGAAATTTCTCTGTGACGACCTGAATTTTCTTTTTCTTTTACATTGTAGATATCTTTACTATTACCTGATCAAAATTTTTAGTTGCCTTTACAGTACATTCTTGTATTTCGATGAAAAGATGCCAAAATAAAATTCTTTTTTAAAACGGTCTAAAATATCTAAAGTATCTGGGCTAGATTCTGATGCTTCTCCATCATACTTCTGGCACCTGCACTCACCAAGAAACAAGGTGAAACATCTACTTTTGCCATTTCCTGTATTTTATTTTCCGACAGATACGTGGATTCTGTGTTCCGAGGTCTGGATGTGCTGTTTTTCTGTTCCTTCTGGGTAATGATAGCATCAGTGTTGTCCGGTCGGGTCGTTGCAACATGTTGCGTTTCGCAGTACGGAAGGAAGTACAGAAGTAAGGAAGGAAGTTACTAGGCTGTTTGGAATTGTCAATTTTGTTTTTAAGCTACGTAAGTCAATCAACTCATGGGGGCGTGTCGACAGGTACAACACATGCCATCACGTACTTTCCATCACAGCCCATTTTACAGCGAAGATGAAGATCGGAAAGGGGAGGAGGTCATTTGCAAATTATGCGGTACAGCACTGAAATACTCCAGCAGTAAGAGTATTACGTACTATGCAGTACCACTTAAGAAACAAGCATCCAGCATCAGAAGATGGAGGACCATCGCAGCGAACTTCGCCCTCCATGATGGCCGGGAGAAAGTGTGACGCGTGGCGGTCTGAGAAGATAACGGGAAAAAATCCATTCAATGGATGGAAAAAGACATTTTGCCCATCAGTGTGGTCAGTGGTGAAGGGTTCCAGGAGCTAATGGGCTATATCGAGGCTAATTACCAAATTCCATCGAGACCGATCATTACCCGACGATTAGAGGAGAGGAAAAAGGAACTGAAAACGCAACTTGGGGACTTAGTGGGAAAGTTTCCGCATGCGTCCATGACAACACGCGCAACATCGTGGCAGCCAACTCTCCCGGACTTATCGGTTAACGGTTATTAATCGTTAAAGGGCGTCGGTTAACGCTCATTAAAAAAAAATCCAAAATGTGCATCCCTACTTCGTAGTAATGGATTACTTCCTACTCCCTTACTAGGAAGTAACTTCTTTAGGTAGGGACTAACTTTCTTACTAAGTTACTTCCTACCAAGGAAATACAGATGTATACCAAAATTGAAATGCATCTGTATCACATTTAAATGTATCGTATGATCTCTGGGTAGAGTTTATATGTAAGGGTGACCTTTTTTCACTGCCCCAGAATCCAGTCTTTATACTCCTCAGTCAACTGAAGCCTTTTCTTTTTAATTAGCATGATAAATAATTAGTTCTCTACACATTCTGGAAAGGCACCTCATTGTCACTATTAAACATTCCTGTGAGTTTGATTGTGGATTTTCTTTAATGAGATTTTCCCCAAGATTTAAGTGATTCAAAACTTTTACTATTACATTTCTTCCTCAAAAATATTGTTTTAAAACTAGCCAAGTTTTAGTTCATTTCAGCAACCTCATTAGACATTTAATTTGCTTGATGCAGCAGCCAGACGTGAAGCAGTGGCGTTGACTTCCAACACTTTTGTCAACTTCGGCCAGTGACCCCAACCAGTGCTACAGGCTGGATAACAGCTGGTGTTGGCCCGTGTGTGAAAGAGCAGGGCTTCACCAGTGGATTGGATTTCCCAACAGGGACCGTACAACCTGGCCATCCTCCCCACCCGTCACCGGACCCACCAAGGCTACAGAAAGTGGATCGGATCAGAATTCAGAGAGTAACGGGTACCAACAGGGACCAACAGGGACCAACAGGGGGGGCCCTGGAGTTGCACCACACAGAACCCCAACTGTGGGGGTCACATTGTCTCACGGGGATCCATTCAACATGAGATGGGCAGATGGTCAAGCAATGGGGGGCCAGAGCAACCCAGGCATGCCTCTATTACTTGTATTATTTTTTAATTGAAGTGAGATATTTAAAAAAAAAAAAAAAAAAAAAAAAAAAAACTAAATGCAGTTTCAATTGGACTTTTTTTTTTTTTTTGCTTAGAGTGCAACTGAGTTGGAAATAAAAAAATAAAAATAAACATACATTCTTGTATATAATTGATGCCACATGCATGAACACAGGCAATATTGTCAAAAAAATGAAAAAATAGAATGAAGAGCCCGTAAAATGCGCACAATGGTTTCTAAAGGATAACGAAATCAGAGTTGCATATATAAACAGGCATATTAACAATATACGACTCCGTATTTTCAGAAATAACATTTTAATAACCACTACTTTAATTTCGAACTTGCCATAGCACTAATTCAGCATCTTCACCTTCACCTTTGTGAATTAGCATGTATGTGCTAAATCAAGTAACTTAACGGCTCCTAACGGTCGTTGGACCACTTGAATTAGCATGTATGTGCTAATTAAAGTAGCTTAACGGCTCCTAACGGTCGTTAGACTCAAAAATCAGCATAAAAATACTCACCGCCGTCCTGAAGGTAAATTTGGAACACAAATATCTTCTACAAGTCTCTAAATAAATACATTTATATGTCGTTCATTAAATAACTATTTTCCCCTTAACGTTTACAAAGTTTGCTCGAGCCTTGACGATTTGTTACGGTGCTCCCAAGTGGACAAAAAAGGTAACTTTAAAAAAATTAATAAATAAATAAAATATTGGTCGTAAATCAAATTAAAAAAATTAAGTTGCATTAATTATCAATTATTTTCAAATTTAATATAAAAATCATTTCTGGGGTAATAATTTTTGCGAAAAAACAAAAATTAAGAGGAGTAAGTTAGTGAGTCGTCCGCCATTTAATTTACACTTAAATGCGTCATATTACATTTTTACACTGTCAAAAGAAAATTGTTTAACAATTTTGAAATAATTTTATTGAGTTTACTGGTGCAATTTTTTTTCTTACTTTTCCTTTTTACTCACAAACACCTTTCTGAAAGATGTGCACACACATTAACTTCTGCTTCCTCCTTGCTCCGTTGAAGAATAAATGCCTAACAAAACAGCAGTTGGACCATCTTTCATGTAGCATTTATGGAAAAAAAAAATGGCATTATTACATACAGTTCATACATTATTTGGTATGATAAAACAACAAAAGTCAAAAATTAGGTTACATCTATTGAATCATGAGTACAGTAACATGAATATTCCATATATTAATGAAATTTGTTTGCTTTATTACTGTGCAAAACAACATATACATATCTACTGAATGTGTAAGAAGTACAGTATCAGCAAATGGGCCCCCATAGTGACACAATACTCAAATGTAATCAGATGGCAAAATGACTGAATTTTCCTATAAATACTCCTCTCTGACAATAAATTCAACACAGCATCAGTCCTGAATCTAATTGAGACATGATAATGGCTTACATGAAGTACACGTTTCCAAACAGTTACCCTGTTATGTGCCTACAACAGTAATAAACTATATTTTTAGTCATTTGCTGGTGTTTCTGATCCGTATTCTACTTATTAATACATGAGGTATCCAACCGGACCTTGCATGAAAACAGCAAGTGCGTTGCCGCTTGGAAAACATACTCTGAATATTTAATCCAAAGACCACTCCTGGGCAAAATAAGAAATATTATCAGTAATTATTCAAAAAAAAAAAATAAGGAGGCTATTTTGATTGACAAGAATTTGCTTAACATATAAAAATAATACAATATCTCTCCATGCGGTGGATTTAATTGTCATCCCTGCCCCGTCACAAGCCTGCGACCCAGGCTCTTAGTCTAACCCACCGTTTTCATTCATCAGTGTCAACACAGGGCATTGTCGATGCAAACGAGGGAGATAACACGAGGCTGTCAGCAACCGTGTTGCTTTTTATCTGATCAGACCAAATGTTGCTGTGAAAGAGGCACAGACGTCTACTTCCTACATTTCCCACAATGCCTCGAGCAACACTGAATGAACTAGCCTTAATGTGTTCTGCTGTTTTATCTGTTGGCCTGTTGTCTTTCTTTTTCAAAGTTTCATGAAAAAAAAAAAAAACAATATTGATTTTTTTTTTTTTTTTTTTACATCTATTAAATGCTACTGTAGCTGCACGATAATATGGAATTAACATGACATCATTTATGTCCAACTGAATCAGCCACGTAACAAAAACAATTCAGAAGGAACAGAGATGAACTCTGCATTTGCATCCAACAGCTGTTTATCGATAGTGTTGAAGAGTTTCAGGGTGAATTATCCTTTGCATCTAAACTAGCATTGTTTTTTTTGTTTGTTTCTACTTTCAAAGGTGTGCTCTCAGTTGCAAAATTGTTTCCAGCCCACAAGTACCATTTCGGGAAGAAAATTATAACAGCCAGTAGCTTTTCTTTTCTTTTTTTTTTTTTTTTTTGCAGCACACTACTTTCTTTTCTCATTCAAATACAGTCTGCAGAAGGCAGTGAAAAGCTCGAAGCTTGTGCGTAGCTGTAAAGCACGGAACAAAACGAGACACTTCTGGAGCCATTGATGCAACACTGACAGTGACTGATGTCTTTCTTTTCTTTTCCTTTCCTTTTTTTTTTTTTTTTGTTTTTGTTTTTTCTGGAAGTCAGTCCTGGTCCTCTCAATCCTGAAGTCAATTGACTGGCCTCTGTTGACAAACCGGTGAACATATGCCGCGTTTTGGCCGCGAGCGAGCCTCGTGAAAAGCCAAAGCCAACAAGCGTCCACAGCTGCTCTTTCACTCGCATGTGCAGTTGGTGCGACAGCAACTCACGAGTGTCAGGTTTCGGGGGAGATGCTGCTTCTCTCTCGTGACTCATTGTTTTGGTGCAAATAGATGATCACGAATTAAAAAAAAAATAAAATAAAATAAAATTTGACAGATTTTTTTTTTTTTCCCCACATTTTGCAAATGAATTTCCTCATTTCTAATGTACAGCTACTTTCCAAGCTGAATTTTGTGCACAAATCAATGTCCTTCCACATCAAACTTATAAAGTGCCACCCAATCTCTTCTGTTTTACTGATTTCAACATCTCCCAACATTGCAGCCAAATTTAAAAAGAAAGGAAAGAAAAAACTTTTTTTTTTTTTTTTTTTTTAAAGATTCAGAATCATCCATAACACTGTCAAAGATACCTGATCACATGGCTCTAAAATCTCTAAAATATATCTCTCTCTTTTTACTTTTTTTTGACAAATAGCAGGAAACAAAATTAGGGTGTGTTGCAATGATTTTGCAATTTCAAAATCTTTAAAAAAAAAAGGAAATTACAACCTACAGTACATATACACCATCTGCCCTTTCACCGACTAGTCGAGTGCGTTTGCACGTAAACCTTTCCAAAATGCCTTTCCGACATGATTCCTGCTTCCGCTCAGTCTGCAGGACCAGACAGCCGAGGAGAGTCTGCGTCCGGTACCCAGTCTATGTCCAGAGGATTGGTGGCGACGGACGTCCGCTCCGTGAACTCTGCTGCAAGTTCAGTAAAACGTCATTACACATTCATTCATCCTTTCACTCACATCAGCTGGTTCAGGTGAGGCCAGTTCTCCGACCAGGAGGTGGCAGCGTTGATGCCGTCACTGAAGACGCCTGACGCTGGGTTTTCATACCGGGTGGGTTGAGGGCTCAGTCAGCTGTGGGAAAAAAAAAGCCTGTGTTCTGGTGGGCGGTGATGGATGGAGCCGGAGCCTCGCTGGTGTGGGTGCATTTCCGTTTATTTATACGTCATTTTTTTGTTTCGGAGAGCCGATGTTGAGAGCTGAGCGCCGTTAGCTCGCAGTCCCTTGGTGCTTGAGGACCGTGTAGACGTTATCGACTTTGCTCAGCCTCTCAAAGAACGGGATGAGGTCCAGCAGCTCGGTGTCGGACATGTCGTCGAACCACGAGGCCACGGGCACCTTGACGAGCACACAAATCATCAGCAACCACGACGGCGATAAATGCGTAAACATGATTACATGACGTTTTATGTCACAAGCTTTTGAAAGCAGATGAAGCCGCGGTGACTCGTGAACTCACTGCATTGTCAGGGTGGAAGATGTAGGAGGCGGGGGAGTTGTCCACGATGATGACTTTGTTGAGATCACGACCCAGGCGACTGAGGTCCTTGACGTAATTCCCTCGGTGGAAGACGCAAGACTCCCTGAAGAGGCGGCAGCGGAAGGCGCCCCACTTGTCCAGGAGGTCAGAGACCGGGTCTGCGTACTGTCACAAAGACGGAGAAAACCGGGCGCCTGGATCAGAAGAGCATCTTCTACAACTA
Organism: Hirundichthys speculiger; assembly: GCA_018398805.1. Classification (NCBI taxonomy): domain Eukaryota; kingdom Metazoa; phylum Chordata; class Actinopteri; order Beloniformes; family Exocoetidae; genus Hirundichthys; species Hirundichthys speculiger. The sequence continues at coordinate 738,331 of JAGFBZ010000821.1, read as the reverse complement.
AAGGAAAGAAATAAAACTTTTCCGCAATGACTGACTAGAGCTGAGCGATTTTATCGATACTGCGATATATATCGAGTATTGATTTTTCAGCTGCGAGTATCGATATTCTAAGCTTCTTTCAAAATCTGTGTCCCACCTTTAAAAGCTTGCAAGCAACACTTTGCACAGTTTAAATAAATGAAACTATTTTTCTCAACAAATCTTTTATTCATTTTGTCCAGCATTTGCAAGCTGCCTGTCAGCCATATAATGTGTAATTGATGCTTTCAGTTCAATTAATTCAAACAAAGTCATTGGAACACTCACAAGATGTCACCAAAAAAATCACTTTGTCCCTTTAAAATTTTTCGGAAAATGATGTTAATGTATTGTAAGATGAATATCGATATATATCGTATCGTGAGCCGAATATCGTGTATTGTATCGTATCGCTACAGCCCTAATGACTGACAGCATCGCTTTTAGTAATTTTTAATGTATCTTCATAAAGCAAATACCACACACACCCTTTTTTATTTTGGTAAGTGAAAATTATGAGCTGAAGCAACGTCCATTGGTATTTTCGACTTTCATCATTTAAAAACGTACAGATGCATGATGACTAGGTCAGTCGAGGTCAGTAGTTAAAATAAAAGCCTCCAAGTCCAGATGAGTTAAACATGAGCTCACTTTTATTTTTAAACCTTTCTGAAAGTGAAATGTGTCCCATTCTTTAACTTTAACCTAACTTTCCTTGAAAAATGACTGCAGCCAGGTCAGTTTTTGCTTCTCGACTCTTTGGACTGTTGCACTGACGGTGCATCAACACTAGGGGTGTGAAAAAAAAATTGATTTGGCAATATATCGCGATTTTCGGCCGCCCAATATAATATCGATTTTTAGTATGTTGTAATGGTTTCTTAAATGTGCAAAAACACTAATAATAAACAATAAATAGGTTGTTTTGAAGCAAATAGTTTTGACTCAATTTGTCCTCTGAGTGATCAATATCATCTGATGAACATATACAGCAACTTGATTGTTCATCTCTACTTTGAATTTTGATATTAACTGGGTAGAATATCGCAATATATCGCAAAAATATCGTATTGTGACTAGGGCTGTAGCGATACACAAATCTCGCGATACGATACGATATATATATATCGATATTCATCTTACAATACATTTACATCATTTTCAGAAAGATTTGAATGGGACAAAGTGACTTTGGTGACATCTTCTGAGTGTTAATTCATGCTAATGGTTACCTTGGCTAAGCTAGCCGTGAACAGCACGCACTCAAACAGCTCTCCCATCCTCTTCAGGAACTCGTCGACGTGCGGCCGCTTCAGGACATACACCTGGAACATCCACAAAATCATATTTCTGATTGCAGCGTGTTCCTACACATCACAGGTGCCTTGAGGTAATAAAATATTTTCTCTTCTGCTCAAAACGAGAAAGGCATAAACCACGGTTTAATTTATGTATGAATTTAAAAAATGTTTTATTTCTTAAACGTGCCAGACGTGCAGAGGAAGTTCAGTTTAAAACTATGCACATAGATCACAGGCAGGAAAGCGCTGGGCTTGTTGAGGTTCCTTCATCTCTTCTTCTCGCTGCTGCGTCGGCGTCTGAGGGCGGCGTTCCTGAACCAAGTCATCCGGAACAGGCTGTGCTTGTCTGAACAAACCTATCCTGGATTACTTGAATCAGGCCCGGGCCCGTGCCGCGTCGTCGCCCTCACAATCGAGAGGGGTGCCGTCATACGAGCACAGCAGTGGAAGGGCGACGGGCATTACCTGATGCACTGTTTCATCGATTTCCACAGGAATGATGAAATCTGCGTTGTTCACAGGCTGGTGAGACGACGGAGAAACAACAACGAGACGTTGGCGTTAGCACATGCAAAACATCCAGCAGACCAAAATATTCAGACAGTCGTCCCGAACGTGTCCAAGTGCAGCACACGTTAAGAACCAGCTCGTCTGGGTTTGGCACTCGCCAGCGATGACAAAAATGTCCGCCATCAGCGCCAACAACAACCAGACAACTCAACTCAAGTTGTTGCTTCCTCTTTAACATAACTTTCTCATGATGTCACAGGTGATCACAGGGGACAACTATGTGCCTCCGAGCATTTTCAAGCTCAAGGTTGTCAGTCGTGCGTCGCTTCCTCACCTTGAAGGAGCTGTGAACTAATGTCTCATCCAGGTCTATAACCACACAGATCTTCCCGGCATCTTTTGACTTCACCGGAGGCAGCAGTGGCTTCACCTGGATCTAAAAGAAGAAGAAGAAAATATTTGAAAGATGTGCAAATTTTACTCTGTTTCTAAACAAACAATGCGACGGTTTGAAGGATAAACGCACCTTGGAGACGCTTCCATTCTCTTCGACCAAGAGAGGAGCATTGTTGTTGACTGGCGGGAGTTCGGGCTGGTCCCGACACAGGCAGCAGAACAGGCTGGAGAAGAGGCCGCCGCTGCGGGGCTTCTTGGAGGACAGGGAGGGAGAAGAGCCTGCAGAAGGAGACGTATAGATTTCTCAACAGTTACAAAACACTGACGATCCCCCTGGAATCATAATCAAAAGTTCCATTTGAAATCACTGGAATAAAGTTAATAAAGTTGACACGCTACCAGTGTTGCATCAAAATAACTGCATTTTTAGGCAGAAAGCCTACATGTTGCATCAAAATGAGAACCATCTTGTACGTGATTGTGTAAAAACAGCAAAGCAGATCAAGCAGCGGCTTTGTCTCATACTCAAACTCTGCTAGCAGCACACGTGCCTGCCCGGAGCTCTTGCGTAACTGTCTTGAAAAGCACTTTAACCCTTCGCCTACTGGCAGCAGCGGCACCGACAGCAACAAGTGCCATCGGAGAAGCGTCTCAAGCACCAGGAGTCCATGAAAGAAAGTCCGCGTTCATTTCTTTATTTTGTTCAGAGCCAATGAAATGCACATAGATGCGTACAACACCACAGTGATGGCATTCAAAACACTGAGTGTTGACTTTGCATGGCAAATGCAGGCACCTTTAACAGACACAGACACACTTCAGCTCCCAGCTGGTCGCACCCGGACGTCAAGTTACACACCAGCACTGAACATGGTGCTTCACAACTGGCTGTCAGAGGGGGGAGGGGGGGGGGGAAGACAAATTTAACCACAGACTTGGCAAATGGTGAATGGGGGTTTATTCTAACATCATCATCATCATCATCTGTCATTATGTGAGACGATCACAGCTGTGCACCTGAACAACAACAGCAGGTATTTGAAGACTGACTCCTGTTTTACAGCTTCATTTCATTAAAAAAAAAAAAGGTTAGATGTTTTCTAAAGTAATTCAAACTAAAGAAGACTCCAAACGTAAGAAAAAATCTTCATTTAGTTGCTGGTAACGCACTCAAAAACAGTTCAGGTTAAATGCTAGTTTCATTTAAAAATAATATTTGCTTAGTTTTACAAAGCGCTGTCAAGCAACAGCACACCTCTGTCCCTGCTATCAGGAACGGATATCAGTGTTCGGGTCCAGCCCGAGCCAAAACGTGGAACCTCAGAGGACGTGTCCACCGCCCTGCTGTCCGTCTGAGATGAGCTCGTGTCCAGAGAGCTCATCAGCATGTGTGGTCTCATCTTTGTGAGACACAGTTTGAGGTGGCACTTTTGAATGCAGACCGATGATGGTTGATGGTTATATTGATGACACGGGAAGTTCTGCCCGAGGTCTTGAAGGTCACGCGCGTCCAGTGGTGGTTTCATGCGCTGTAGATGTTGAAAGACTTGGGCTAAATGCAATTGTGGGTTGAGAAATTTATTTTTTTAATTGCTCAGTGATTCTTTGATGGAGTTTGGGACACTGTCAAGAGCAACAAAACATCCTTCCTTGGAAGGTTTAAGGCCATTGTGGATGCTCCTTTTACCATCAATCAAGACATGTTTGAGTAAAGTCCGTTGAGTTTTAGACCGACAGCCATAAAGGACGGATACTGATGCAAGATATTATGAGAAACAATCAATCAGAGCTATGTGGGTTATTGCTAACAGCTTACTTCTGCTCAGTCTAGTCCTCCTCTGAAACTGTAACCAAAGTTGGTAAGCCTCTTTAACAAGAACTGTGCGGCACCTCCTTTTGCTCATCAGCACTGTTGTACATAGTCATACTTAAAGCATCATGCAACCCCCCCCTCCCTTTTTCTGAGGTAAAGCTATAGGTGGTGGCCAGCTGAGAGATGTAATCTCTCCAGCGTATCCGGGGTCGGCCCTGGGGCCGCCGCCCAGCTGGACAACCCTGAAACGCCTCCTTTGGTGGAGCACCTCAACTGGCCAACTCCTCTAAAGCTTTCTGAACTGTGGAAGCCCGTTTGGTGTCATTTTATTTTGAAATTTCACTGGATTCTCTCTGTTGCCCTTTTTTGCGTCCGACTCAACTGACGCCGTTTCCGCGCACCTCTGGCGGAGAAGCACAGGCGGGCGCTTCTGGTGCGACCGTCCTCGCTGGTTCGGATGGCGGCGGCTCAAAGCGTCCGGCGCGGCGCTTCCATCCCACCTCTGCTCCGCATCCTGTGGGGTTTGAACTTAAGGGAGAGTTCAGCCAGGAAACTATTTGCTGCTCGCATCCGCCACCTCATTGTCCTGGTCGCTACCCACAGTTCTCTTCTGAAAGCAGACTGCAGCGACACTAGCTGCCATGCGTCAACTGTGTCATTCATAAATGGCTTGTTTTCTTTCATTCGCTCTCTTAAAGCGACGCAAAGGAACCTTCAGGCGCGTTCATGTTCCGTCTCCTTCTTGGTCAGTCGGTCGTCTCGTCTTTTGCCGTAGTTTTCTCGAGTCTCCTGGTCGCCTCCGCCACGACGTCCAGCTCAACTCTGTGAGCTTGTTTCATTGTTGCTGATGTGCAACATGGTACCATTAAGCGTTACGGTGACTTTAGCTGGTTTTTTGTCAAAAAAATGGAGCAAGACGACACTTCCTAAAAGCTTCGTAACCGATATTATAACACAGAACTTTTATAATAACCAATAAATCGGTTTCTAACATAATCTTTTGTGGCGCTTTAACCTGACAGAGATCAACACCCATATTTGTTATGAACTCATGTTTTGCAGTTTCAATAACTTAATTTTTCAGGAAAATAATCAACAGATGAGTATAGAATTAGAGTAATAATTTAGGAGAACACTAACACTATTGACAGTAGAAAACATTAAAAAAAAGAAATTATTTAAGAGAGTAGAGAGACCTCCCCTTAAACAAGTGGATATCCCACAATTCATCTCCCTCGTCCAAGTCTGTCTGACAAACCGCTGTCATTTTTAATCTTTTAATGCATGTCTGAGCAGTAGGGGTGTGAAAAAAAATCAATTTGGCGTTATATCGCAATTTTCGGCCGCCTGATATAATATCGATTTCTCAGCTCCTAATATCGATTTTTTTTTAGGGAAATTCATTTATTCACTTAAATGTGCAAAAACACTAACACTTTTGAAGCAAATAGTTTTGACTCAATTTGTCCTCTGAATGATCAATATCATCTGATGAACACATACAGCAACTTGATTTTTCATCTCTACTTTATAATTTTGATATTAACTGGGTAGAATATCGCAATATATCGTGATATCGCGATCATATCGCACCGTGATCCAAGTATCACGATACATATCGTATTGTGAGGTCCTTGCCAATACTCACCCCTACTAAACAGATCCTAATAAATACAAGCTAGATCTTAAAGATCACACAGACCTGTGTATAAGACCGCCCGCCATGTTTCTTTTAGAAGTGGACTATATCAGCCCCAAATCTCGTCTTTTCTTCGTAAAGATTTAAACAACAACAAAAAAAAAGTCCCTTGATGTGAATTATCCACGTAGTGATGACAGGAAGGCTAGAGGAGAACTGGGGGAGACCCGTCTCATTAATTTCCTCATCGTCCTCACCCCTGGCACCGTCATGACGTCATGTACAAAAGCTCCAACTGTAGGAGCACATTCAGGATGCTGGCACTGTGCCACGAGCTGTTTCTTTCTTTCTCTTTTTTTTTTCCTCTTTGACATTTGCTCATGACTTCATCCTTATGTCATGCTGAAAGATCACCAGACTCGAAGGCTGATGAGGGAAAAGATGATTTAAGATGGTACCAGGAGTTTAACGGTTAAACTGTGAGGTATGGTTGCCTAATGCTCATTATTGGATTAAGTCACAAATGTTAATTTCTTGTTGTTATACCTCTTTTGCAAAACCAAAAAACGTCAAACACCTCACTTTTCTTTCTCACGGGCCTCGTTTCTGTCTTTCTATGCTCCATGCGCCCCGTCTCCTTCAGTCCAGACGTGACTGTGTTACCAAACACACCAACCTCTGTTGTCCATCTCTCACGCCTCTTTCATTCCCTCCTCCTCCTCCATTTGTGGATTCAAACCCCGTGTGACCCTCCGCTGGCCTCTGCCGCGCACAGGCCAAAACAGGAAGAGGAAACAGACGGGTATCAGTGGAGGAAGCCGTTTGCCAGCCTGCTGTGGAGGAGCGCGAGCGGTTTCTGATGCCACCGTCCATGTGGTTTCTTCTTCACGTGAACATATTCATCTGTCCGTTCATTCATGCATCTGTGCGTTACGCGCTTCTGAACGGACAAAACAGATACTTCATCTTAAGCTCGTATTCTCATCTCAAATAAGCACAACCAATCTTAATTTGTTCCAGATAACAGAGACTAATTTTATAGAAATAAAAAAAAAAAAGATCATTAGCTGCGGCAACACTTCCTTCCTTTTTCGCAACCTGATCATTTCCATTGTTTCCTCTCGTGCCCTTATTTGCTCTCAAGACTCTTGATGCACCTCTTTAAGTTTTCTGATCACATGCTTGCTGGCTGCTGACTGCAAGATACAGAGCATGCATTATTTTCACAAATAAAAGGAGCATTATAAGTACAATGAAGATGGAGCACAGCAATATGCTGCTGAAGGAAACATCCTCCAACTGATGATTAAACCTGAGCCAACAGGAAGGACGACGCATGCAAAGGTTTTAGGTAGTGAAAGTAAAAGTACGAGCTCCCTCCAGAAGTACGAAGGGTCTCAACCTGTAAAAGACTCGACAGGAAGGTTGTTCTGCATCTCAGATGATCAGAATCTGACCAGATTATTTTGAACATGTGGATCAAGTAACAGAAAAAACTTCTGATGTGAGATCAGGGATCTGCGATCATCTTTATTCTGCAAGTCCACATTGTCGATGCCGGCCCAGTTTCTTCCTTCTTCCTACTTCCTGCTTTGCTCGTCTGCTCTGTGCAGTTTTGAGGCGGCTTCAATCAAAAATAAAACTGCAAATGTGACACGGACGGACCAGGTCACCTGCTTCTTTGGAGCTTGGAGCTCGTCTGGTTCTCCCATCCTGATCGCTCAGCGTTCGTTGCTTAGTTAAGGATATGGTTGAGTTGGAGAAAAACGTCAGTTTAAGAGTCAGTGGGGGTTCGGTATGTACAGGCAGGGGTCTGGGGACGTTTCACGCCCGACTCCATCACCAGCAGCGGCTCTTCTTCTTTTACTTAGTCGTCTCCTATTTTATTTTCTTAGCAGCTGGTGGAAGCTAAAATGAAGGTCTGCAGGTCTTTCCTTCCTGCTGCTGTTGGACTGTACAATCAGCTCAGCTCCCAGTAGACCACATGGACAAAACAAACACACACACCAGAAGCGTGCAGTCCTGCTACTGTACGGTCCTGTTGCACTGTTTGCACACTTGCTGCTGCAACATTGTGAGTTTGAAATGATGAATTGCAGGGGGAAACAAAGGGAAATAGATGGTCTTTGTTTATTTATTGTTTTTCACTATTTAGCTAATTGATTTGGGCCAACCTGTGACTGTTACAGCAAACTGACACTTATGCATTTGGTGCTTTATGGTTGTTGAAGTCACATCTTCTGTGTGAACTGAGGCATCTGTCACAGGACTTCATGGACCGTCCTGTCACTTGAGATGGTTTAATGAGGATTCTGGATGTCCCGTTGGAGGGTGTTGTCACCAAAAAAAAAAAGGGAGGACTTTATGATCAGTCAGACATCTCCCTGATGACAATCAATAAAAACCTGCTAAATCATCCTGAAACATCTGAGCTGCACCGTGAGTGGAATGTAATTTTTTGGAAAAAACAAACCTGCAGTGCTTCTCTATTTAAAAACTGTTTTTAAAAGTTATTTTTCAGCATTCAAAAACATCAAAATTAAATTATGATTCTTTGACCCAAATAGCAGACTAATTTACAGCCCGTTTATTCTAAAATTATCATACTCAATGTGGTTTTGATCACAAAAATTACGCACGAACTGGACAAACTCGATGACGTCGCCCACATGTTTTCTGAATTATGCTTCTGAGGCCTCCGCTCCATCTTGCTGCACGGTACCATGACGGTAAGAACCGACGCTAGTTGACCCCTGGCCTGGACGCCAGCTGAACATGCCCACCTTCATTCACTTCCTGCGAGTTAGCTATGTTAGCTTGTGCAATCCTATGATCTGTCTATGAAACCTCTTTTCAGAGGTTGCTGCCATGAGCGCTGCCAGATCTGAAACCATGACAAGTGGTCCGGTCAGTCAGCATTGATGAGTCCTGATATGATCGGAGGCTCCACCAGAGGACTCGGCTGCTGCACGAAGCAGAAGGCAGCGAGCTAAGACCAGTCCAGTTGGTGTCCTCTCGTTTCGCCCTGACCAGCGGCCTTCAAGCAGGAGCGAAGACTTCTGCTTCCGGCCTCTTTTCTAAGCTCCACCACAAAACCCATCCAGACCGACCAACAAAAAACTAGCGGTGGCTATCATTAGGATTTCATCAAAACTGATACCTATCAATACTCTTCAGAAATTCTCAGAAGCTATAAAGATCAAAGTAGATGAAAAAAGCGTCATTTTGGGCCCAGCCGATAACAGTCTTTAACTGAGTAAATCAACATATAAAATTATTTTACTCTCTTTCAGGGAGGTAAAATTGCTTGATGTGCAAAGCACAGGGTCATGTTGGGGAAAGCAATGATATAATGTGAGCCTGAAGATAATAAAACATGCACTGCTGGGTATTTATTACAGACTGTATATGAACCCAACTGGATTCCACCAAAGTAAAGGCAGCAAATTTTCGACAATTTTTGAAATTTGGCGACAGCCCTGTTACATTTTTTGAAATGCGTCATCTTCACTAGCTTGGTGATGGACAATGAGCTACTCTTGGATGTCCATCACAGCAGATGCTACAGTCACAGCCTGGACTGTCCTGTTGGGTTATCAATCATTTTCAATGCCAGAAATTAAAAGCAAGTGCAGTGTTGTCAGTTACTAACCAAAATTTTACTTTTAATCACTAGTACAATACCTTCCCTTGGTGAGAGGGAGCCAGCTGGGTCAGATCTGGGAGATGAAGATGATGAAGCTTTACTAAACAGCTAAATCAAACTATTTTATTTTCTATTTTATGGTTTCTTTAGGAACAGCTGAGGTTTATCTACTAGAAACCTACAGTGTAGGGGTGTGAAAAAAAAAAATCGATTTGGCAATATATCGCGATTTTCAGCCGCCCAATATAATACCGATTTTCAGGAAAATTGTTTAATTTTCACCTTTAAATTGTTTAAAATTTAAATGTGCAAAAACACTAATAATAAACAATAAATGGGTTGTTTTGAAGCAAATAGTTTTGACTCAATTTGTCCTCTGAATGATCAATATCATCTGATGAACATATACAGCAACTTCATTTTCCATCTCTACTTTTGATTTTGATATTAACTGGGCAGAATATCGCAATATATCGCGATATCATGATAATATCATATCGTGACCCAAGTATCATGATACATATCATATTGCGAGGTCCTAGCCAATACTCACCCCTACTACAGTGTGTTGTCATGTGTATCAAACAAATGCTAAAATGAGTTATTCAGCTATTAGCCACTGTAACCAGCAACAACAATAAACTGGTTGGGGGAAACGTGTTTTGTACGTGGTCGTTTTAGGATGCAAAACTTGCTAGTACCGACGTGAGCTGTGTGCAAAACGACTTAAGAATCAACAACACAGAAATGCCTGTAAATGCACGTGTGTTTACGTCATCAAAGACTCTCGTATAGGTTGGAATACTGCCCGTAGTCAGCAAGAACGCTGTGGAAATGCAAAAAAATCTCTCTTTATGTTAATGTGCTTGTCAAACTGTCACATTGACATTTGTATGAAAGCTGTATTGTTTTATCTGGTCAACTGGTTCCATTTACTACCTTGGTTAGGGTTAGGGGACTGTCGTAAAAACGTCTTCGCTCAGATGCCAGTTATAGGGACTAAAAATACCAAAATGGATACGTTGCTCTGGGTTGCTTTAAAGCATCTCGCATCAGGTCTTACCCGTTCATCCACGAATGTTCACACTCGCATGGACACTAGAGATGCACGGTTGAACCGCACACCCGCGGGCGGAGCGGATAATCCGCATATCGGGCGGATGACTCGTCAAAAAATAATACTTTAATTAAATTTGGGCGGGTTGCGATTGAAGCACTCAAATAATAATAATAAGAAAAAATATTTTACATATTATTAAAAAGGATGGCGGGTCGGTTCGGTTTTGAAAATTGGTGAAAAAACGTTCCTGCAAATGGATAGCAGGCGGATAGAGATTTTAAGAAGCGGTTGCGGGTTAAAATATACGTCATCCGCGCATCTCTAATGGACACACCACCGATCATAATCCGCCTGGTCCGCTGACATTTAAGACATTTCGACGCAAAATTAGTGGATATCTGAGTGCAGGATGAGTTGGTCTTTTCAAGAAACAATCTTCTAGGAGACCAACAAGACTTTGAAAAACCCCTCAACATCAAGTTGAGGTGTGGTGTAAGATATATGGCATGAACAGACTCATCAACTTTGATTTAATGAAGACTTTCAAACCAAACCTATGACAGGATTTAACACTTCGATGTGCAACAAAGTGAAAGACATCTTCAGATCTTCAGAGCTTTTGTGGCATCAAGCTACTTTGAGCAAAGACAAACTTCAAAGACAACCTTAAAAGTGCAAATGCTTTAAAGCCTTATTTAAATTTATACTGCTTTTTGCTTGAATTCATCCAATAAACAGGCTGTGAGTATAACCTATAAAGAATTAAATTTTCAGCGTCCTTTACGATCTCAAGAATGTACTTGGACACAAGGAAAAAAAAAAGCAAGCAACACATCTGGCTTCAAACACAGATCAAACAATCGTTTCATGTCTTGCGGTGCTCACGGGAGGAAAAAAAAAAAAACTTGGCTCGGAGTAAAAAACACTTTCAGAGCTGCTGTTTCTTTAAGACTATAAATAATGAATAACGCAAGAAAAGATATGCATCAAAAGCAAATACACAAGTAATCACCAGGTATGCAGGATATCACTGACGGCGGTGAAGGAACAAAAACATGTCTTTAAGAAGTCAAGAAAAAAAATTCAATATGAATTCCAGTGAATAAAAATGTACGCAGGGCCGTCTGGAATTAAACCTGTTTCCAAAACAGGACTTGTGTTTTAGCGATACACACCTATTTCAACATAACTTACAGTGTGAAAAATAAACTATTTCAAACGCTCTTCTGTCATGGCATGACATCAGTCAGAAATATTTCCTCTCCATGTGCTCATGAGATACTCTGCCTTATCAGATCACATCATTCATTTTATCAGCGCTTTCCTCCTAATCTGGACCTTTTCCACTCCCATCCTTGAACATCTCCCACTCCCTGACAGTTGAGCTTTAGTCAGACAACAAATATTTTGTCTGATCCCCGTCACCGATACGATCGCAAACAACCGAGAGCCCTCCCCTAAAAAACAAACTGTGGCAGCTCTCGATTTCAGCGGTTTATCTGCTTCGAACTTGTTCAACACGTTAGCTTTTATAAGTCCCGTGGGCCTGACGCACATCTGTCAGTATTGACACAGCTGTAGAAATGTTTAAATTAGCCTTGGTCAAAAACAAAATTAAAGTTGCTATCTGCATGGATTTCAGTACACGTGGAGGAAAACATCTGAAAAAGCTGTGATGGTAAACTCTCCAATGAAATTACAGATGAATTTGAAAAAAATAGAAATCCAATAGGGTTTTTTTTTTAGGCAAACTGAACTGTTTGAACCTCGCAAGGCAAAAGACAAAATGTAAATTTTGTAGGATAAGGCCTCAAAAACCTGATAAATTTTAAGGGTAAAAATGGAACATAAGTAAGTTTTACTTCTTCCTACCTCTTTTCAGACATGTTAAACCAGATATGTGTTTTGCATATTGGATATGTATGTGTATGTATATAGATCGGTGTGTATACATTGGGTATAAATGTTGTTTATTTTTCTTTTTTGGGGGGGAATATGTCCATTTAATATTTAGGTTTATTTACATGATGTTCTATATGTTTCTAAATTATGGTTATGCACATGTGTCAGTGTATATTGATTTATGCATTATTATATATCTTATTATTTTCAGATACATAGATTTATGATAGTGTTAAAATTGTCTATGCTTTAAAAGATTGTTTTGTCATGTCTGGAATGAATCAATAAAATGAAATGAAATGAAATAAATGGATCAAATTCTGGTAAATTTATAGTTTGAGATGAATGGCAAACCTTCATTAGGGTCAAAAAGTCATATCTGATCTCAGCAAGAAGCAGTTAAAGACAAACTTAATGTTAGAGTTTGAAAATTATCGTCATTCCAAAGTCCAAAACAACATTGATTTCATTCACTTTTTTTTTTTATTCTAAAGATTTGAGTTCAACCTAACAAACTCCAATCCAGTCGATGATCACAAGTTTATTCTCCCTGTTTTTGGATGGTTTTCAGACTTTCAAAACTTTAAAAGCCACCTCTAGCCCCGAGCGCCTCTCAACGTTTGGCCTTTGACCCGACTTTTAGAGCCTGACATCTTATCAAAGGCAGTTAAATTCCACGGTTGTTTTAGTGAGTCTGAGAGTTTCACAATCACGTATGCTGTGTGTTTTTTTTTTTTAAAAGGACTATCTGTATGTTCGGACATACAGATTTACAAAACATGTCCAACAAAAATAAGCCATTAGTCTTGGTGGTTTTCTTGAGAGCACGCTAATCAAATCGGTAGAAGAACCCGAACCCAAAGATCAGAGTCTCTTTCGGTTGAACTGTTGAGTCAACACAGGCGTTTCATACAGCAGCTGTGCGTCACCAATATACATGCAAGGTTAGGTAATAGGCCCTCTGAAGCAGTATTTAAAGAAGAAAAAAGGGGGGTTCGAGGGTCTCATTTGGGCTGCTGCAGCTGTAGAAAATGTTTCTTGAACTTCACGGCTCGGCAGCTTTAAATTAGAGTTTACTGGACACATCCATGTAACATTAACTGATGGTTTTTAAACATTTATACTCCCCCCAAAAATGTCTCCAGTTCTCTCAACTTCAAAATGTTTCCTCGCTCACGCTGCTTACAGGTTACATAGATTTAACCCCAATTTAGTGAAGCCCCAGTGACAACACAGAGATGACAGGATTGGGGATGTCACAGTCGTCTAAATGTCTGTCGTCACTTCGGAAATCCATAATTTGAACGACAAGCCACTGAAAGAGCAGGGAACTGGGTAAGGACGTGAGGAGGAAGTAGGAAGAACCAATCAGAAGATGCACACAACTTGCCTGGGACTGTTTTTAACTCACGTTTACCACAATTAGCGCTACCTGCATCAGCTAATCCATTACTTCAGTCATGTCCTTTGTCTTTTCTAGTTCAATTTGTGTTCTGAACAAATCATACACAAACAGCTTGCACCATTTCCTCTCTTTTCAAATAATTACCTCCTGTTTTGAGTGTGGTTATGACTCATTTCCCCACATGTGTTTTGTTCATAAAGTGCGGTTTAGAGGCCAGTTGGACGAAGCAGCTGGATGGTGAGGCATGTGACTCCCTGTCAGAGATCAATCATGTAATGTGAACGGTGAGCTGACGTCGAGACTCTCGACTGAGCTGCAGTCAGCTCATTACAGCAATAAAAGGCAGGTCTCAGCCAGTAAATCGAGTCTATAGAGTAAATTAGCAGACGACGAAGGTTTTTCTGCAACCGTTTCAGCCCAATGATGATTTTAAACCTTCAAAATAGTCAGAGTCACCTGTCACTTATACACTGTTGCATTTATACAGTCTGATAACGCTTGTAACTGTAATGTATTATGTAATCCACTGGCCTGTGCAGCCACATCCATTCACCTCATGAAAACTCTCTCTGGTGAGACGGGAACGCTACCCTTCTCATTCGCGGCTATTTCAGCCGGTGAGGAACGCAGAGAACCGGTCGCGACATGGAAAACAAAACAGCCAAGATGGCCACAGAATTGCAAATAACACCCTTGATCAACAAGCCCTGAACGCGAGCCAGTCGTCCGTCAGCGCTCCTGCTCCGCTGCACGCCATCTTTGGATGCCGTCTGTTATACGAGTCCGGTCGTCCCACGCTTGATTTCTCCATCCAGTCGTCCGCTGATCTCCTGATGTCCAGAGGCAGTTTCTTGGTCCCCCTGGAAATCAAAGTTCAATCCAGGGGAAGCGGACTAATTCTTTGTGTTTGAGAAGGAAGGAGATTTAGGATGGGTGGCCCGGCCAGTAATCCATGGAGGAGGGGAGCTCAAAATGTACAGGTGCTTTCATTGACTGGCTGATTATTCCCTCAGGAGATCGTCTCAGAAAGTCAGGAGAGAATTTTTGAATTCAAACTCCATCACAATGCAACTGAAATTCTTGGATTTTTCTAGGGATGCATGATAACTGTTTTTTAAAACCAATACCGACAATTTTCAGCTCCTAAAGGTCAATACCGATAACCGATAACACACACATATACCTAAGATCATTGCATCAATACTGTGGACAAAATCAAAAATAGTTTGGACTGGATTTTTTCCATTGAAAAACTATTGTCAAGCCTCTCAAAAATTTTCGTAAAGCTATCAAACCAACCTATTTGATATCTCACATTAACTTAAATAGGTGCATTACTTGCTGATATAAAAAAAAAATAAGTAAATGAGGTTCAGTGAATTTTTTTTTTTTTGTTTTTTATCTCATGGAAGCTTTAGATGAGAGAGATGAGGAGAGGAGAAACTGCTGCTGGCTTGCGCACGTTAGCATTAGCTCACGTTAGCGTGATTTTAAAACTCCATGGAAGCGATTGTTATGTTGTAGAATTCTCGTAGAATTCGCTTGGAGGATTCGTCAAAAATAACCACCAAACTATCTCCTTCAGAAACTTTAACGAAGTTCCACGCCGCCATGTTTGTTGTGATCAGCTCTGTGCTGCAGGCTGCATTCAAAGTGTAACGTAAATTCCGACGTTCCCTCGTTTGCTAGTCCTTCTTTCAGCCTTTTCTATTTTTTTTTTTGCTTTTTTATGTGTAACATGCGGGGAAATACTGCGAATATCGATTCAAGTTAGCAACTACTAAAATTATGACCGAGTTAACGAGTTGTTTTCTGGCATGAGGGTGTATTCTTGATTTTCCTGATTGAGAAAATTGTTTTTCTGATTATGCCGACGTTACTTGAACATAACATTCAGTGCCAGTCATTTAATACTCAGAGGGAGCGAGGCACTGCCATGTTGACAAAAATATATATGTTATCGGGGCTATTTGTCGTGATATCGGACTTATCGGAATGACGTCATAATAGTTATCGTGCACCCCTAGATTTTTCACATGAAAGCTGAATGGCTGAGCCTCAAGTGTTTCAACTCTACTTTTAGAAAAGCTTTAACCTTCAACAGCAGTGTGTTTCATAATATTTCCTAAACTCTTATTTGTTTCCCAAAAGTTCCAACATCAGCCTCCAACCCATTCAACGCCACGGTCCCATCCTCTTCCTCAGTGACCGCTGATACAGTTACAGGAAAACAAAGCTGCTCCTTGACGCACCAACCTCAGATCATCATCTCACATTTCACCTTATCCTTTATTGTGAAAACATGCGCCGCGGCGCAGCTGGATACGGTCCTCACCTCCAGCCACCATTTCAAAGTCGTGACTGACAGCTCGCCTGATTACTCAGTAACCTGAAGTTGCACTCGTCTGTGTACAGTAGCGGTGCCAGAGGTCCACGCCTGCCTGTGACAGCGCTTAGAAACTTACTGTTGCACTGTAATTTTGCAGCTCTGTCATTTAGTCGAAAGGGAAACTTGAGTGGAATTTTAATAACTGGTGTTACGGCGATGCCAAAGAGACGTGTGTGACTGTGAATATTTTAGACGAAAACAGGCGGCGCAAAATATTTTTATGCCAAACTATATTTATTACAGAAATATCATATATGGATTTAAGCTGGACCTCTGAGCGCAAGATTGCTGCCTGATTTAAATGAAGGAGAATAATTAGAGGATAAAGTTATTTCAGTAAGAGGATTTCCATGCAACTCCCAAAGTTGATCATTTCGACCCGGACGTTTGTCTGTGCTTATTGGATGTTTGGAATTTAATGTTTAAAGGTCAAAAAAAGGTCATCTGAGGACTTTAAAAAATACAAATAAAAATCAAAGTGTTTTCTTGTATTTTTAAGCATTAAGTATCATAAAAACCAGGTTGAGATCAGTCTGGTCGGCCATCTGAGTTCTGTTCCTCTTCAATACATTATTTTAATCTTTAATGCATTATTTTAATCTTTTATGCATTATGTTTATTACTGCAATTTCTCTTCTCTGTAAAATTATTTAAATAAATGTGCACTTATCTACATAAAATTAAAGAAAAATTAGGAGCATGTTAAAGAGTAATAAAATAAAACAAAGGATTTTTTGTTTTTTTTTAATCCTTGGATAAACAAAGGGGAAATAAATAAAAATAAAGACAAAAAAAGTAAACTTAAACTCCACTGACATCAATTAAATCAACTGCAGTTTAAAAAAAATAGAAAAACAAATAAAAAAAATCAACATGTTTCTTTTCAGACATTAACATAATCAAAGGAAAAATAATTGTATAGAAATTATTTGTATTAAATTCAACTTAAGAAAATGTAATGTGCGAAGGGCTGGGTTTCAAAAATCAAAACCTTTCTGGTATTGATCGAATGTATTTGATCCCACTGAGGATCAAAAAACTGTTTGTCAAACCTGCAACTTTGCAAGAAAGACTCATAAGTTCATGTCAAACTGTTATGATTTAGTAAAATTTTACAACAAAAAACACTGAGGACATAAAGTTGTAGTTATACAAAAAATATGCAAAAAAATATATATATTTTATTAAGTTTTAATATTATTTCAGAAAGTTTTGATCATACAAAAGTCAAAAAAAGTTGTCATATTCAATTAAAAAGGCAAAATCTTGCTTTCTTACCAAAAAAAGTAAAGATTTTCCATAAAAAACCTGCTGATCTCTCTGATTGTAGAAATAACTGATTGTAAATAAAACAGACAGTACTTTTACTATATTCTACTTTATTGTGAGTCATTAAACTGAGTTCACCCCAAAAACATCTATAAGAAATCCTTCATGTTTAAAGTTTATCACACTGGTACTGAAAAATTAACGGTTTTCAGATTAACGGTTTTGGTTTAAAATGATACCCAGCCCTTATTATTATTATTATCATCATTATGCGCCATTATTTATTAGCAATTTCAGGATTCCAAAAAATTCAGAGTAAAACGTGTTACTTGTCCAACTTTAAAATAGTCTGTTTAATGCCTTTTTGTTGTTTAAATGAGAAAATCAACTTGTAAGCGGGACATTTCCAGATATTTTAGCTAGTCGCTCGTGCGCTCGTCAAGCCTCCGTACGTCATTTCCTTCACTTTCATCACAGGCCACAGGGCCTCCGCCAAAATATCTACACAACAACAAACTGGCAGCCCGACACTTTTAACTCGTTTCCCCGTCTCTCCCGGTAACAACTGTTAACAGAAGTGCAGCGAACCGGGCCGCGGGACGTTATAAGCAGATTACTGCGTAGCTCCGGGTTGAGGCTCGTGAACTCTGAACGCGGAGCTGCCAAACTTCTACTGACATGACTGCGGAGGGCAAAAAAAAAAAAAAAAAAAAAAAAAAGTACGAAGACACTCACCCCTCTCTCCTGCGGCTTTACTTCCCTCTTCATCCCGACTGACTTGGGTGATTATTGAGGACGGATTGTCCATCACATCCAGGTCTGGTCCAGACTGCTGACCTCACACTTTAAAGTTGGGGATTGTTTCGCCGACTCGGTGCCGCATGAACTTAACATGAACGAAAACGGGAGCGAAAAGCGCCGGGAAACGCCGCAACAAGTCGCCTACAGCCTGCCCATCACGCCCCGCGCCCCGTTGCCCGCTCTGGTGACCGCTCGCGTTCAGAGTTTGAAAGTTAAAAAACATTTGTCAAGGAGTTGGCAACTTTGATTCAATATGGTGCTCGACTCCGCTCGCAATTTCAAGATACAAACATGGAGGTTTCAAGGCTTCCCATTTCACTTAAAGTGGCGCGGCGAGGGAACTGCGGCGGATAACACTCCGCCTCGCGGCGTCGACAAATTTGACGACGGTCCCTTGCGATACCCAAACTTACCAAAAAAAAAAAAAAAAGTTTCACCGGGATCGTTTTCAGTCAAATATGCCGTTTTAAACTGCACAGAGAGGCGGATCTCCTCTTGTAAAGTACTAACGTGGTATACGCTGCTGTCAGATAAGAGATTTATGATACAACTACGGCTTTAAATGGAGACAATACACGACGCTTTACTTCGATCTGCTGCCGGCGGCTCATACTTTTCGCCGCTAAACGTCGTGTTTGTGGTGGTTTATGTAAAGTACGTGGGTGGAGGTCACTACTATCGTCGTCATGTAATGACCGCTTCTGGTCCAAACCTACTCCGGAGAAAAACTTTTTTTTTCTTTTTTTTTTTTTTTGAACTAACAGCAGTTAAAGTTACGCCCAGTTTGGGTCCCCTTGAAACTGCCTAGAATAAGGGACCGTCGTACAATGGCAGTCCCCCCGTTTTCTGATGCATACAGTATCTGTTCTGCTCACGGTGTCGTGTCTGACAGGTGATTTTCTAAATTAATTCTAAATTAATTATATCATATGAAACCGTGGTGGTCAGCTCATCTACTTCAACAATGCATTTAAAAAGCCTGATGAGGTGTTATTTCAAAATTAAGTTCTGACTGGACACGTTTACTTTCACTTATCAGCTTTAGGAAGTACTGTATGCAGAGTACTGTCACACACAATTCAGTTGAGTTATCTGTGCTTATCAATTAATCACCAGTGATTATTCTCTCATCACTGTGGGCTGTATATATTGAGACTGTTTAGTCAGACACTTGCAATGAATGGATAACTTCACAGGCGCTAGTTTTCCTGAACCTGGAAAACCCATAAATACTCACCATGCACGTCATGTGTGCACCAACGTCATGAAAAAGAGGATGTTCCCTGTCACAATTTTGTTTTTCACTTCTGTTAATTTACACCCACTGAAGGAAAACCTGAATAAATAACCTGAATGTTCTGGTCTTTAAATGGAATCATTTTGTCCTCTGTAAGCCAACGAGGTAAACGAAAGCTTGAACTGTTAAGTGTTTTGGTCCATTTTACAATCTCTGTGTAAATGCAGTTGAGCGTCCAAGACCCGTAAAACGGTTTTAAGCTCCTTCAAGCAGCAAATGACTGGAGAGGAATCTCCAAAGCAAGAGCGAAGCCCGAATTAACGCGTCATTCAGAGACAGAAACGAGTTGATTCTCCCAACTGTATCAATAGTTTATTACATCCTATCTCATAAAAACTATTTAAATTTTTTTTCCACATATAAACACCGCAAATTGGTACATTTACAAATCTCCAACCGTCCAAATTCTTACAAAAGATCACAGGCTATCACACTGTGATAGAGCAATACAGCAGACAATCTATTATTACAAGGACTTTGTGTGTGTAATTGTATTTATGGATCCATTTTCCTGTTGGAATCGAACCTTTGCTTCTGAGCCAACGGAGACACATTCACAGGATCAAAATCTCTTACGTCAGTCTGATTGAGATGATCACGATTTAGGCGACCAGACCGACTGATGTCTAACACTGACAAACCACAGCAATTTAGGAGCGACGTTGACTTTTCCAGAGTAAAATGTTAAACTACCGAACTGCTTTTTAATAATCTGAGAATTAACCACAGAACAAGAAGTTGTACAACAAATTCCTATCACGCCCTAAAATAGTTTACTGTGTGACTTTTAACATCAATCACGAGGACACTCCATAGTTGAACTTTTTTTTTTTTTTGCTTC
This sequence comes from Hirundichthys speculiger, assembly GCA_018398805.1. Classification (NCBI taxonomy): domain Eukaryota; kingdom Metazoa; phylum Chordata; class Actinopteri; order Beloniformes; family Exocoetidae; genus Hirundichthys; species Hirundichthys speculiger. The sequence goes on along the minus strand of JAGFBZ010000821.1, from coordinate 718,044 downwards.
ACTGCTAATTTAAAAGGAAAAAAAAAAATTAAACACACACACTCATGCAAATAAATTAACATGGAAAAAGTAAACAAATTTATCATGAAACAAAAAAAAAAAAAAAGAATATTTTTGGTTTTGAGTTTTAAAACGTGACTAAATTCCAAAAATAAATTAGCAGCTTAAATCATGGTACAGTCACATCAGTTGTTCACTACTAAATCGAGCGATATAAACAAGTTTTTGCCGTAAAACCACTGATGATACGCATGTTCCAGGCAGATCGTGCAGAGTGGAGGCCGATGCTTATCTAAACCAAACGTTTATGCGTGATATTTCAGATTGGACAGTGTGACAGAGAGAGACTGTGCCATTAGGAGAAAAAAAAAATAAAGAAGAAAATCCCAGAAACTCCCTGGAGCTGCTGAGCAGTTCAGGACTTCATCGGTCAAACGAAATCAGTGCAGTCTGTGTCGGTGATCCGTTTTGAATCTCAAATGATCCAAAAATGACACATGGGCTCCCCGCGTGCCCTCTGATGTCACTAAATAACAAACAGGTATTTGACTTTCTTCCGGGACTCATTTCAGAGGCCGAGATGCCACCGCCGTCTCACTTGGCGGCGGAGAGGCGTGGCGCCGTGTCGGCGGCCGCGGGGCGAGGCGTTGCCTGGTAGGTGCGCAGCAGCACCTTGTGCTTGGTGGCGCTCTCTGCGCGGCGGCCCTGCTGCTCCACCAGGAGCTCCTTGAGCCGGCTGGAGGTGAAGGTGAGCGTCTGCCTCTTGAGCTTCATCAGGTAGGAGTCCTGCAGCCAAACCTGCGTGAAGCAGTCGCGCGTACTCGGACGAGCCCTGAAATCACAACAAAGACAGAGAACTTATTCATCTTTTTATTATCTCTCCTGAATGGAGCGTTTTGTGATCTAATGTCAAGTATATCTGGAATCACCATGGGTAACTGCTCAGCATCTTCTTGACGAAAGCTGAGGCACTCTGGGACACGTTCGGGTACAGTTTCGTTTGGTCAAACTTGGCCATCAGGATTTTGGATTCAACTTTTTGAGGGTCCTTATCTTCGAAGGGAAGTCGACCACTAAGCCTGACAAAGGAAAAAAAAACAACAAGGTTTAAAAGGTAAATACCAAAAATAAATTCCACCACCTCCAATCTTAAGACGTCCGAATGAAATAAAACTTACATGATGTAAGTCACAACTCCAACAGCCCAAATATCAGCAGGAGGACCAACGACTTCTCCTTTCACCATCTCAGGAGCTTGGACCAGGAAGAGGAGATTCAGAAAGATCAAAGGTCATGTCTAGGGTTAGGGTTACGATATTATCACGATATCGCGATATATTGCGATATTCTACCCAGTTAATATCAAAATTAAAAGTACATTTGTACATTTGTTTGATACACATGATACACAACACACTGTAGAAGGGGTGAGTATTGGCTAGGACCTCACTATACGATATGCATCATGATACTTGGGTTACGATATATTATCATGATATATTGCGATATTCTACCCAGTTAATATCAAAATTAAAAGCAGAGATGAAAAATCAAGTTGCTGTATATGTTCATCAGATGATATTGATCATTCAGAGGACAAAAAAAACCCTATTTATTGTTTATTATTAGTGTTTTTGCACATTTAAGTAACCATTACAACATACTGACAGCATTGTAACCACTGTAAGTAAGAACATGAAAGATAAAGTACCCTGAGTTACTGACAATGCACGAAAATATGAAAAAATAATTTATCCTATCGTGTCAGTTTAAACAAAAATGAAAAATTAATTAAAATTTTAAAAATCTATATTATATTGGGTGGCCGAAAATCGCGATATATTGCCAAATCAATTTTTTTTTTCACACCCCTAGTCATGTCTCATTTGGATAAGTTAAAAGAGCGTTATCCAACAGTGAGGAGATAAATCCTAGTCTGTGTGTGATCCCGGTGCTTCTCCTCACCCAGATACTCCAGCGATCCCGACCCGGTGTCGTGCCGATTCAGGCTGAGGGGGTTGAAACTCTGAGCGCTGCCGAAGTCCACGATCTTGACGGCGTTGAGGTGGGTCACCATGATGTTGTCCGGTTTGAGGTCCAGGTGGAGGACGCGGTGGTTGTGGAGGTACTCGACGGCCTGGAGGATCTGGACCAGGTGGCCCACGACGTCGTCCTCGGAGTAGCGGAACCTGCGGCGGGCACAGACGGAGGACGGCATTGGCAGGTTTTCTCCCGGGTTAAACTGCAGAATTTAAAAAAGAAAAAACAACAAACCTGTCTACGAGGCTGTAGAGCAGCTCTTTGCCGGTGCAGTACTCCGACACCAGCACCAGGTAGCGCGGGGTGACGTAGGCCTCGTGCAGGAGCATGATCTTTTCGTTGTGAAGCGACTTCAGGATCTCGTACTCCTTCAGCACCTGCTGCTTGCTCGCCTGGCTGTAAGGAACGATCTTCGCCATGAACACCTGACCCGTGGCGTTCTCCCTGCACTCACGAAGCACTCCGAACCGACCCCTGGACGGAGCACGCACACAGAAACCATTGTAACGAGATGACGCCGATGAAAAAAAACCCAGAACCACCCTGACTTCCTCTAAATTCAATTCCAATAACTGACAAAAAGGTAAATATCAATCAAGTCTGACCTTTTTTTAGGATTTATAGCTGTTTATTTATTCATTTAAAACAGAATAAAAGTCTCACCTGGCTTTCTCGTCCAGAAAAGTGTAGGGTTTTTGCGGGATTCCCTGCCGTAGGGCCGTGGAGGGCGTGCTGCGTCCAGACGGGGTCCCTCTCGTCGGGGTGCTGGCCCCCTCCCCGATGGGGCTCAGGCTGGACGCCTGGAGCACCTGCGGGGAAAAGGACACGGGGGTCGGGGCCACGGGGGTCGGGGCCACGCGGGCCGTGGCGGTGCCGACGGGGACGTAGCTGGGCACCGCCGCTGGTTTTGTGGGGGTCGGAGGCGGGGTCACGAGAGAAGGCGGGGGCGACGTGGGCGGGGCCTGGGTCATGGGGGTCACGACGTTCACTGGGCTCTGTGGCTTGGGGATGACGAACGGCGGAGCGGCTTTGACCGCGGACGAGAAAGGAAGAGAGGCGCTCGGCGGCGACGCGGGGTTCACCGAAGAGCTCGAAGGCACAGAAGATGGAGGGGAAGGAGAGACCGCCATTGTGGGTGACTGGGATGCAGTGGAGGCTGCTCGGGGAGCGCTGCTCTGGACCGGTTTGAGCTGAGGGGCCGTCGCTGAGGGGGTCCGTTGTTCAGGTGGGGGTGGGACTGTCTTCACGACGGCAACGGCAGGTGAAGCTCCTCTGGCTGTGTGACAGATAAAAAACTTTATCTGCTCAGTCAGCACAATCGTTCAGCTATTTTGAGAATCACGCCTTTATATCCAGCTCATGTTTTCTACACCACGCCATCATGAAGGTCTCAGTTTTAATATCGCTAACTGTAGACACAGATGATGAAATACCTGGCTCCTGCAAATCATACTTTACACATTTTTATCACTTCGTGTCTCCGCTTGGGAATGTCTGCCCATTTTACGTAACATTTTTTATTCCATTTTTGCTCCTGTGAAGATATTTCTGTTATTCTCTATATTTATATTATATTCTATATTTGTGTCTGTATCCATTTTGCATGTTTTTCTTTTAAATATTTGTGTCCTAATTAACTGTTTTTGTGACTCATTTTGATTAGGGGTATGAAAAAAAAATCGATTTGGCAATATATCGCGATTTTCCGCCACCCAATATAATATCGATTTTTCAGCTCCTAATATCAATTTTTTTCAATATTTTTTTAAAAACCACAAATAATAAACAGTAACATAGGTTGTTTTGAAGCAAATAGTTTTGACTCAATTTGTCCTCTGCATGATCAATATCATCTGATGAACATATACAGCAACTTGATTTTTTCATCTCTACTTTGAATTTTGATATTAACTGGGTAGAATATCGCAATATATTGTGATAATATCGTATCGTGACCCAAGTATCATGATACATATTGTATTGCGAGGTCCTTGCCAATACTCATCCCTAATTGTACATCTGTAAATATAAATATCAGCCGCTTTATTCTTTTTTTTCCTTTTTCCATCCTGGATTTAAAAGACATCAGTGTCCTAACTCACTCCAGTGACAGGAACATCTGTTACCTGTCAAGTCCAGGTTGACCGGAGCAGAGCAGTTGCTGTGGGGTCCTTGTCCTGCCTTGTTGACGCAGGAGACTCTGAACATGAAAGCGCCACCTGGTGGCAGGTCAGTGACGTTGTAGTAGCAATCGGCAACTCCAGTGGCAACAGTCACCCAGTTAGAATCACCTGCAGGACGATAAAGAAAAATAATAGTGAAGGAAACCGAGTGAGAATGATACCACCTTGCTACAAGCTGACCATAAAGACCATAAAGTTACACAAAACAGGAAATAAATTGACAACAGTCATGCCTCTCTGAGTAACCAGCATCTTGCAGTTTACAGTTCAAACACTAGATGGCAGTGTTGGCAAACTAATGAACTGGTGATCTGGTCACAGATGAGTCGATGCTGAAAGATGATCTGTGATAGTTTCTTATTTCCTCTGCAGACATAATGAACAAACCCAAATTAAAATATAAATAAGACAGCGACACCACTGACATCACTGTTGCCTGGCAAAGATTAAACACATGGGATATAAGACAACCAGAACAGATCAATAGCCCTATTTTCAAATTCTGAGTCACCTAATCTAAGTTTATGTGACCGTATTAGCCACCACATTATGAAATACTGATGATTCATTGTGCATATTGGCAGGAAGCACTGGCATCGTGGTATTTCTGTTCAGGGCTGACTCATTTTAACTGAATACATGGAGTTTAGGCGCCAGTTTCCCCAGAGCCTTCTCTAGATGAGGTAGAAAAAAAAGGAAAAAAAAAAAGCCATGCATTTTCTCAGCCTTCCAAGCACTTACCTCCTAAGAGCTTGAAACAATTCAAAACCATTTTTCCCTCACGTGGGATGTCAGAGAGAAAGCAGTGCACAGAGGTAAAGTAGTTTAAAAACACACACACAGATCAGATAGATACATAAAGACGGCTGTGACTGTCTCTGAAGAAGTTTATGAAAGTTTTAATTCCCCTTTGGGCATGAATAAACTCTTGTTTAATTAAAATTAATAAGAAAAGAAGAATGGCATTCCTTATTGGCTCACCTTCTCTCTTTCTTTCCAGAGAGTAGCTGCAGGGGGACGTCGTGTCCGCCGGCTTCCACAGCACCAGAGCCGTGTTGTTGTAGGTCTGAGCCACCTCGGGGGTCCCTGGTCGTTTTGGGATACCTGAAACAAAAAAAAAAAATCATTTATTTACCTAATAATATATACTCTAATTCTCTTTTTTTTTTCTCTTTCCAAAATTCAAAAGAGTACGTGTTGTTCCATAATAGAGACTAATACTTTGATTTTTTTTTTTTTTACACACACAAACACATAACAAAGAGTTCGAATAGACTCAGCGGTTCCTCACATCTGAGAATCCCGTTTCCCACCGAGGCCTCGAAAGCCTCATCGTTATTGATGCGATCTAAACAGTCATTACGCAGCCTTTATGCGAAGGCACGGCTGGATGTCTGGGTTCGACCCGGCACAGCTGATTCCAATCTTCATTACCATAATTGCGAAAAATAATAAAAACAGAGACATCTGTCTTTATTAGATGACGAATGAGGAAAAACAAAAAAATCAATTAAGTTAATCTACTGTAAAATGAATCTGTTTACGTGAACACTCATTTCACCCGTGTTAATATTCTTGCCGTTCGGTTGAGAGGCATAGAGGCGGTCGTTACTCTGTAGGAAGAGCTCCCTCTGTTAGGGCTGTAGCGATACACTAATCCCGTGATATGATGCACGATATTCGGCTCACGCTACGATATATATCGATATTCATCTTACAATACATTTACATAATTTTCCGAAAGATTTTACAGTAATCCCTCGCTGATTCACGCTTTAAGTTCAGCGGTTTTAGTTATTTGCGGATTTTTCAGAAATATACAATATTTAAAAAAAATCAAGAAAAAATTGTGGAAACATCACAGGATGTTGTGCGCTTTCTTTTACAGCGAAGAAATGTTGTGAGCCAGCCTGGCCCGTTTAAGAAGGTGCTCTTATGGGTAATGGTGTGGCCTTATGGGTAATGTAGTGCGTATGTCGTGGGACGGCAGAATGAAAACAGGTTAGATGAAAAGTGTAGTGAGCATCAACAGCAGCCCAGCGTGTATAAATTTACATTCTCTGTTAACCAACAGGAGCCCAACAATACAACCTGTGTGATGTTACAAGTTCCTGCAGTGCCAGAATAAAGTACCCGTTCCATGCAGAGAAAACCAGACTTTTTCTTTTGTTGTTGTTAGCATGTTAGCTGCTAATTACGAGCCAAAAAAAGGACAATACCAGCGGTTTCTTTACTACGGTTCAGAGACCAGAGGCTGTGAAGGTAACAGAAAGACCACAGTTGAGCCCTTGTCTTGTTTCGCTGCAGTGCCTCGCTACTTTTTTTTACGGTTTTTAAACATATTTTAAACACATTATTTCGACTTGGGGGGCTCCGGCTCCAGTTCGCGGATTTTGATTTTCACAGGGGGGCGCCGGTCCCCATTAACCACGAAAAATAAGTGATCACTGTAAGGGGACAAAGTGATTTTGGTGACATCTTGTGAGTGTTCCAATGACTTTGTTTGAATTTATTGAACTGAAAGCATCAATTATACATTATATGGTTGACAAAATGAATAAAAGATTTGTTGGGAAAAATAGTTGATGATATTTATTTTAACAGTGCAAATTGTTGCTTGCAAGCTTTTAAAGGTGGGACACGGGAGTTTTGAAAGAAGCTTAGAATATCGATACCCGCAGCTGAAAAATCGAAACTCGATAAAATATCGATATTTATCGCCAAATCGATAAAATCGCTCAGCTCTACCCTCTGTGATAATTCGCTGCATCGATGCAAGAGGTTTTCCTTCACTTCTCGTTCTCTCGATTCAGCAACAGAAATAAAGAAAAAAAGAGAAAGAGAAACTACTTACAAGCTATGGAGACGGTGCAGGAGGTCGTGACGGTAGCTATCGGGTTGCTCGCTGCACACTCGTAAACGCCGGCGTCCCTGTGGCTGGACTTCAGGATCCTGAGGAGCTGCCTGCCATCTGGATGAGAGATCCGTTTGATCCTGACATCCGTCGCCTCCAACACTTTCCGATCTGGAACGTACGAAAGCGCACTGATATTTAGAAAGAGTCTGTGTTAAACACGGGTGCGTGGGTTTGAATTGAAATGACCTTTCATCCATGTGATGTCTGGAGGCGGGCTGCCTGCTGGAAGGCAGCTCAGGGTGACGGGGTCCCCCTCCAACAGGACGCTGTCTCTCAGCTTGATGTGGAACACTGGAGCAAAATCTGAGGTGATGCGTGTGAACTGCTGGCCTCCTTTCGAACCCTCTTCCTTGGGTTGTGTTTCGGGCAAGTCGGCTTGGGAGGAGGTTTTTTCTTTCTTGCCCCTTGTCAAGCCCCACCTGTCCCACCGAGATCGCCTCTCACCGTCCGAGGCTCTTTCGGACTGAACGCTCGATGCGGATTCGATCGACTCCTTGGACGCGGAGGCGCCGGTTTGTTTGGCAAGTTGGTTCTCGGGGATGCCCATTCCTTTGAGTCCACGGCCCTCGGATTGGGAATGGCGGTGGCGTGCGAACAGGGGCGTCCTCTTGCCCTCTGCTTCTCCTTTTCTCTCCTCGGACTGGCTGCGGATCTTTGAGGATATTCCCGCTACTTTGTTCTCAAATTTCTGACGCATTGCCAGGACAGGAGAGTCCGAGACCTTATGCGCGTCTTTCTGAACCAGGTCTTTCTGACTGCCCGCGGTTTCTTTAGCCTTCCTATCCTCGGACTGACTTCTGATTTTGGCAGAGATTCCTGCCACTTTGGACTCAAACTTGCGCCTCATGGCAGAAACCGATGACTCCTCAGCTCTTCTTTGCTCTCTCTCATCCAGCTGCCTGTGTGCCCCAGAACCATTCAGGTCTTTGGCATCCAGAGACTTACTGCGGCCACCAGCCCATGAAACCCTCTTATTTGCAGCAGCTTCTTGTACCTTCGGTTGCTTTTCTTCCTTTGGTTTCTCGCCCTTCTTCTCAGCAGATGTTGACCGTTTTCCGTGGAAGGAGAACCTCCCAATTAGTCCCAGACCCGTGTCCTGATCCACCTCTCTTAAATCTTGAACAGATTTGGACTTTTCCTGTAGTCCTTTGGATACCATTTCGATCGGTGCCCCCCTTGGTCCTGGCCTGTAAATATCCTCGCCGCCCTCCACCCTGCGGCTCAATACGGGCGACTTCTCCTCTGATTTGTTTCTGGTCAGCTTGCGAAGGCCACGTGTCAAAGAAGACTCCCGCTTCTTAAACCTGGCTTCAAAGACCTCCTCTGAATCAATGTCCTTGATGTCCGTCCTTAGCACAGGGTGGCGAGGGGCGGCGGGAGGATCAGGGACTGATAAAGAGGAAGCAGAACCAGGAGATCTGTCAACGGTGGCTATTTTGGCAAAAACCGCTGGGTGTTCAGGTGACGCAGATGCCTTGGCTTGGCCCATGTTAGGTGTCTGAGTTGGCTCTGCAACAGCGACTCCTGCATGTGCAAACGATTGTTTATTACTCTGCGGTGTTTCCTCATTAAAGCACAACTCTTGACTCCCTTTACTCCCGTCCTCTTCATCGTCCTCCTCTATTACAATTATCGGGGTAATAACAGAGGGTGATCTCCCAGGTTCTATTTTATCTCCGTTTTCTAGTCGAGCTTTGGTCCTTTTCTCTGTTATTGCATCTACATCCCCGTGTCTTTTCACATTGTTCTGTTTTTGCTGTTGGTCCAAGTTTGCTGGTGTTGGGAATACAAAGAAGTTTTTTTCTCTGGGTGAGGCAGACGTCGACTCCAGGGTCGTTTGCTCCGTCAGTGCAGACATTGAGGTTGCCTCTTGGAGAGTTCTTCCGTCCGTGCCGGCACTGCCCGCCGATGGGATCTCTAAAGGGGCTCCAAACCTGCGGTGCAGGGGCATGGGCTCAGAGTCGCCCTGGGTGAAGGACACGCTTTTGCGGAAAACTTTGGTCTTTGGCGTGTCCTCTCCAGGACTCTCCGAGGATGCAGCTCTGGTGAGCGATGACTGCGCAGCTCTGGATCTCCTCAGATTACGATCCAGAGACGCCGTCTGCCTCTCATCTTCCATACCAAGCGTCTCAAACAAGGGTCCTCGGAGGCCGCTCATCTTTTTATCTATGTTCCCTCCCCTGAGCAGCCGCTGTCTCATCAGTTCCAGTTTTAGAGCATATTCCTCCTGACTCAGTTTTGCAGATCCGGGGCTTGGGCTCCGATTGGGTAGTTCCATAGAAACAGCTTTTTTCAGGCTCTTGTTATTTCCCTCTGAGTCCTTATCTGCATCTTCCTCCACTGGGTCGATGTGGAGAAGCAGCGCTGAATCGGCAGAGCTGCCTCTCCTCATGGTGGCCCGCCTGGCTCTCATCTGGGACTCTTCAGACTCCACGCTCGATTCTTTTTTAAGGGTCGCTTGCTCCGTCTTCCCCATTCTCTCTTCATTTGAGATTTCTCCTTCGTCTCTGATCTTTTTACAAGCCCCTTCTCCAGCACCCGCCGGATCCGCGATGTCCTTTTTCCTTGACCCATCCGCGACAACGCCTGGACGCCTGGCGTCTTCATCCGCTGGGATCTCATTAAGGGAGACTCTGGAACCGGAGAAGACCATGGACAGCGGCATGGGAATAAAGGGAAGTTCGTCGACATCTGCATCTGAGTCGGATGAAGAGGAGGGCGGCGGGGAGCCCTCTTTTAAATGCCGAGGCACAGCGATGGAGATGTGATTGGATGAGTCGTTCAGGAGCTCTGGGATGGACCGCATCACCATCTTGGATTTGTAGCTGATGAGAGAGCGCTGAAAAGAACCAACAGATGACAATGTGGGGAAACTTCATCTTCCAGTTTTACTTGCAAACATGAGCACAGAAAGCGTGATTTATCCGACCCATCTTTGCAGCTGGGTTTCACGTGGGTTTTACATTTATTAGATCCAAACACCTCTGCTTTAAGACAGGAGACTATGAGGTTACAGCCCACTGATACTTGTGACTCTCCTCCATGAGGCTTACCTGCCACCGCCGTCTCGACAGGAACTTGCTTCAGCATGGCTGTGCTGATGCTCTTATTCGTTGGTGACTGCAAGACAGTTAATTATTTTCATCGGCCTCAACAGGGACGTGAATAAATCTGATGCCAGAAAAAGTTTGAGGCGAGCAGGCAGATTTTCTTAAACGATGGCTCACCTTGAACCAAGGATGACGAAGGCACTCGGCGGCACGGGGCCTCCTACGAGAAGAGAAACAACAGACATGAAGATATTCATTTAAACCATTACTCCAACTGCAGCTGGTTGAACAAAAAATTTCAATACATGTATTTAAAATAAATTTTAAGCAACAAAGACACTTACAGTCGGTCCACGACCAAAAGCTTGATGACAAATCCCTTTGCTTCTTTGCAGAGGTCAGAAAACATGCTCTCCTCGAAGGCCACATTGTAGTTCCTGATGTTTAAGGCAGTGGCTCTGTCATTCTCACCAGCAAACGGAGACACCCCCGTCAGGCTAAAGACAAAAACAAACAAGAAGTCGGTCCCCAGTTTGTTACACTTCAGTATGAATTTGCTGTGGCAAAAATGTTCCAGCAACATACCAGAGGTAAACGATGACACCGACGGGCCTGTGGGAGAGCAGGACAGTTGAACGACGTGGAAATGTGCGAAAGGATGGCTTTAACGTTGTCGCTGATGACGCTTACCATACGTCTGTCGCCGTGGAAACGGGGGTCTGATTGACGATCTCCGGTGCAACAAACTCCGGCGTGCCATACTTGCAGTAGTGGTCTTCCGAATCCTCCAACTTCACGGCGTTTCCGAAGTCGCAAATGCGGATGTGATCACTCCCGTGACTTGCCATCACAATATTTTCAGGCTGGATGGGAAAATGCACATGAAAACGACAATGTTAGGGATGCTAGCGTTAGCGCTAGCGTCCCTAACCCTAACCCTACCCTAACCCAGGCTGGAGGGAAATAAACATGAAAACGACAATGTTAAGGATGCTAGCGTTAGTGTTAGCGCTAGCGTCCCTAACCCTAACCCACGCTGTAGGGAAATGAACATGAAAACGACAATGTTAGGGATGCTAGCGTTAGCTTTGGCGCTAGCGTCCCTAACCCTAACCCAGGCTGGAAGGAAATGAACATGAAAACGACAATGTTAAGGATGCTAGTGTTAGTGTTGGCGCTAGCGTCCCTAACCCTAACCCAGGCTGGAGGGAAATGCACATAAAAACGACAATGTTAGGGATGCTAGTGTTAGTGTTAGCGCTAGCGTCCCTAACCCTAACCCAGGCTGGAGGGAAATGAACATGAAAACGACAATGTTAGGGATGCTAGCGTTAGCATTAGCGTTAGAGCTAGCATCTCTAACCCAAACCCAGGCTGGAGGGAAATGCACATGAAAACAACAATGTTAGGGATGCCAGCGTTAGCATTAGCGTTAGCGCTAGCATCTCTAACCCAAACCCAGGCTGAAGGGAAATGCACATGAAAACGACAATGTTAAGGATGCTAGTGTTAGTGTTAGCGCTAGCGTCGCTAACCCTAATCCAGGCTGGAGGGAAATGAACATGAAAACGACAATGTTAGGGATGCTAGCATTAGCTTTGGCGCTAGCGTCGCTAACCCTAATCCAGGCTGGAGGGAAATGAACATGAAAACGACAATGTTAGGGATGCTAGCATTAGCTTTGGCGCTAGCGTCCCTTACCCTAACCCAGGCTGGAGGGAAATGAACATGAAAACGACAATGTTAAGGATGCTAGTGTTAGTGTTGGTGCTAGCGTCCCTAACCCTAACCCAGGCTGGATGGAAATGCACATGAAAACGACAATGTTAGGGATGCTAGCGTTAGCATTAGCGTTAGCGCTAGCGTCTCTAACCCTAACCCAGGCTGGAGGGAAATGCACATGAAAACAACAATGTTAGGGACGCTAGAGGCAAACACAACCAAACTGGTAGGATGGCGGGATACCTTGATGTCGAGGTGAGCGATACTTTTTCCGTGAAGGTAGCGTAGGCCCTCCAGAATCTGTTGCACGCTGCTGCGGATCTGTGTCGTGAAGCACAGGTGCGATAAAGCATAAAGTCATGTTGCATAATGTGGGCGCAGTGCAGCGAGCAGAAGAACACCAACCTCCAGTTCCATGACTGTTGTTTTCTTGGCCATTCTCTCCAGCAGCTCTTCGTGACATCTTTGAACATTAGTCGAGGGAAAAAAACAAAACAAATCCAAGCAGTAGGCGCATGAGAAATGAATTATAAATGAGCAGAACTCCTACACGTCCTATCTCTTAGTGATTCCACTCAGCAGCGATGAGTCAGAGACGAGGAGATGGTGCCGCTTCATTCATGCCTCCAGGGGACTACAGAAGACATTAGGCTCGATGCGTCGGAGCTTTTATTTGAGATGCATTTAAGTGCGCTTTAGTCTGACAACAAAGCGGCCGTTGCGGTTCTCTGACGTTCTTATGCCGCAGATTACAGAGAGAGTTATTTACGCGAAGCCGAAATCTCACATCACACAGTCAAACTAAAAGGATACAGCTCGGTGATGAGCACCACCACATTCTTCTTCTCGAAAGCGTCGTGGAAGTAGAGGATCCTCTCGCTGTCCAGCTCGGCCAGCAGGTCCATCTCCCTGAGAGCCAGCGCTTTCCTCTTTCCCCGAGCGCAGATGAACTTGGCAGCGAACTCAGCCTTTCCTTTCTTCAGTGTCACTCTCTTCACGTAGGAGAAGGCGCCCCTGCAGCAACAACACCAGCATCAGGAGCTTCACATCTTCTCTGTTGGTTGGTTTATCCAGTTCCAAATAAAACATGATGATACAAAATAAGACAATATCCACCAACACCTTAAATGGCAGATATTTTCTCAACGTCATTTTTCAGAAATTCAGCGGGACCTTTCCATTATCTTGTAATTCAAGTGGTGTATTGATTTTTGTTAGGACGGGTAGACTGATCGACATTTATGCACCAGATCAGGTGAAGAGTAGGGGTGATATCACGATATATTGCGATATTCTACTCAGTTAATATCAAAATTAAAAGTAAAATGATGTAAATGTATTGTAAGATGAATATCGATATATATCGTATCGTGAGCCAAATATATCGTATCCTATCGCGAGATTAGTGTATCGCTACAGCCCTAGTCACGATACGATATTATTGCAATATATTGCGATATTCTACCCAAGTTAATATCAAAATTAAAAGTAAAGATGAAAAATCAAGTTGCTGTATATGTTCATCAGATGATATTGATCATTCAGAGGACAAATTTAGTCAAAACTATTTGCTTCAAAACAACCTATTTATTGTTTATTATTAGTGTTTTTGAAAAAAATCGATATTAGGAGCTAGTGCTGGGCAATATGACGATACATATCGTGGGGACGATAGAAAAGTGTGTATCGTGCCATTTCTCTTCTATCATTTCTATCGTTTCTAACCTAATTTTATCAATTATTACAGCAAATATGTAATTAAATAACCTGCAACGATAAATTTTTATGTTTGCACTACACTAAAATGTATGTTTCTGACAGTTCAGCTAAATGTCCTTTCAAAATAAAGTTGAAAAGTAAGCAATTAAATTTTTGTCAAACTTTTCAGAGAATAACTGAAAACATATTTTATTATGGTATATCGTGATATATATCGTTATCGTGATATAAAATAGTCCATATCGTGATATACAATTTTTTCCATATCGCCCAGCACTATTAGGAGCTGAAAAATCGATATTATATTGGGCGGCTGAAAATTGCAATATATTGCCAAATTGATTTTTTTTTCACACCCCTAGCGAAGACCAACCAAATACGCCAGGGCAACTGATTTCAGGGTCGTCGTAATTACAGCGAACTGCAGACTAAGACATGGAAGGAGCTGAAAAACAGAAGCGGGTCTCAAAAGGAGACGAAAGAGACATTTGAAGGGTTCAACAGACAACTCGTGCATCGCTGCTTGTATAATGAAAGCTGAATCTTTTTGTTTCACCACAACAGCACTTTCATAATGTCGCCATCTGTGTCACGCACCTGCCACTAAGTATTCCTTTCTTTTTTTTTTTTTAATTTAATCTTTTACGGCGCTCCCGGACCAGACTGCGTCCGAGCTGCTGATCTGTTATCTCAGCGTTTTGTCTATACGCGTCTTTCAGGTGTCTGCTCTGACGCTGCGGTCCTCCGCTAACGGCTGACGACGGTGGTTTGGGTCCGCCGTGGTGTAGCGGCGCTCATTACTCCATGCCAGGTGGTCCTACTGTGCTCTCTTATCCAACCGCCCCCACAAACATGACATCACATGCAAACTGGCAGCTGAACGAAAGAAAAAAAAGAGGGGGAAATAAAGGTTTTGGCTTCCAGTCACAAACATAAACTCAACTCTCCTGCCTGCTGATCGTTTTTTTTTTTAAATATAAATTAATTAACAGAAATGCTAGTATATAAAAATTAATCTGAGGTTGGCATTTATTTTATTTCATTGTATTTTATTTTTAATTTTTTTTAATGAAGCCCTATATCTTATCCTATGCCACGAGGGACAGGAAAGCAGAATTAAAGGACATTAACTTGGCAGTTCTCAGGTTTGGCTGCCAATTAGACACTTAACCTAATTAAACCCCTTTAAGCAATAAATAAAAGCTGCAGTCCTTCGCAAAGCACGAGCGCAAACAACTGGTTTTAGATCAGGGGTGTCAGACTCATTTCCACTGAGGGCCACATCAGCATCATGGTTGAAGGGCCAGATTGACAGCATGAACGTAAAAAAATGCAATGTAAATCAAAATAAATTAAACTACACCTTATTATATTGTTAAATAAGTGTTTCTGATGCTCTCGCATCACTGAGAGTATCCATTACCTTGGTTTCAGAAGGCGGAAGTGAAATTACCATACTGACACCGCCTCATAACACAAAAGACATACTGTTTTTTCAGCTTAAGATACAAACTTGTATTTGTTTTCCCATCATTCATGAAACTGCCTTCCTTGTGCATCATTTTTTCTTTTCTTGGACATGTTGGGGTTAGTTTGTAGAGGTTTTTCTCAAGTCCATCAGTTCTGAAAATAGTCTTGACGTCTTGCTCATAGTGATATACTGTTATCATTGTGGGTAATGACGAAATGCATTATGGGAGATGCAGTTTTTTGTCAATATGCGCTTTAAAGTGGCGTTAGCTTATTTTAAGTCTTAAAATATTGACTTAAAATTTAAGCCAATAATGCACAAGTTCTCAGAGGGCCACATAAAATGACGTAGCGGGCCACATTTGGCCCACGGGCCTTGTGTTTGACACATGTTTTAGATACTTTTCGACAGATGCTCAGTGGAAACATTACTTTTATTAAATACAAGTGGACGTAGGAGACGCAGTTTTTTTCAACGCATTCACAAAACACGAGTAAAGATCTGAGACCAGGATGTTCACTGTTTGAAATGAGATGATCAGGATGAGCAACTTTAATGGTCAGTGTAATTATAATTACAAAGATACTGTATCTATCTATCTGTAGAATCAACAGAAATTGATTGATTGCATTAGATTGATCTCATCTGTGGTTTTGAATTTCATCCGATACAATGAGAAATTCTTTTTTCTTTTTTTTTTTTTTGCTGAAAGGATGGAGACTGTCATATATAATTAACTTTCATCTTTGGGAAGATTCCCATTGCTGTGTGAATGTCATTACGAGGCCGGCTGGAAAATAGATTTTGTCGTCCGTCTCTTTTGCCGTTCCAGCGTCTCTACAATCGACGGTAAGTACCCGTTTCCACTGAGACGGAGCAAAACAAATCATCCGCCGGCTAATGCGCTCACTCCGCTCGGGCTGGTGACTCATGTCTCGTTTCTGTCTGCTGTTGTGAGGCAGGTGCAGCCCCCCCTCCGCCACCCCCGCCGCCTGACCCCTCAAACAGCCATTAACACCGGTGTCCTCGACGCGTCTGAGGGGACGCCAGGCGGCGCCGGCGCATAGCCACACATACGCACTCACCTCCCGATCTCTTTGTGGACATCGTAGTAATCCGTCAAGTGCCTCATCCTCCTCAGGATGGTCCCCTCGTCCTCCATCGGCTCCGCCGCTTCTCTTTGCTCTGCGGGAGAAACTTTGGCTGTGAACGCATGTCGGCACAGTGACAGATGGTTTTGTGCTGTCGTTTCAAACGCATCACGGTCCCATATGGTGCAGATTTACAGTACAGTTTTTCAGTCAGAGTCGCCTGATACTGGTGCAATATGTTCTGCAGCGACACTGGAAGTTACTTCCAATAAAATGGTAAATATCACAAATGGGACAAACATCAGTTTATTCACTGATTCTGCTACAAGTCCTCTCATTTATATTCAGATATAACAGAGAATGCATTTTCCATTTTCCCTGTTTTTGAGCGTCACATCTTTGTTCATCCTTCCCCATATCTGAGGTGTCCGTTCTGTCGGGCTGCGTACCTGTGTGAACCGTGAGCTCGGCCTTGCAGGCGTTGGACCCGGCCAGGTTCTTTGCAGTGCAGGTGTACACGCCGGAGTGTTCTGGCTGAGCGTTGAGGACGACGAGGGAATATTCCGGGTCGTCGTACACAAACGTGAAGTGGCTGCTCTCAGAGAGGCGGATGTCATCCTGAAGCAGAAAAAAAAAACACGTTAAACTCAGTGAAGGTTCAATCGGCATTGGGGCTTGCTTGCTCTTGAACGTGGTACCTTATACCACAGGATATCCGGGTCTGGCTTCCCTTCGACCACGACGGCCAAACGTGACGTTTCTCCGACACGTATGTCCACATCCTCCATGATGCTTTCAAATTTAGGAGGAACTACGAGGGAAAAAGGAGCCGAAATGTCAGAAATGCCAGCGGGAAACACTAAACTACACTCAGACGGTGTATTTATGTTTGCAACATCTGATGACTGCGTTCTTAATTTAATCTTTTTTATGTTCACTAAATATAGAAGTTGCACGCAAATGCGGATGCAGACACTTCATCCTCTTTAATCCTTGAAATAATAAGAACACGCGACTCAATTGAAGTCATTTTTAGAGAAGTTATTTTCAATTTTGCGACCCCTTAATTCAGAAATAGCTTAAACCACAAGCAGCTCTCCTTCCTGGCGTATCCGACCGCCCGTAGTAAGTAGTAAGTTCTTTGAATTCCCCCACTAAAATGCTAAATTTATCACGTGGTTCTGTGCCTGTACTGACCCGCCATGGCCAGCTGGAGCGTGCAGAGGTCACTGCCAAACTGGTTGCTGGCCGTGACCACCAGCTGCCCGACGTCGGTGCTCCTGACGCGCTGCATCCTCAGGGCGTGCTGGTCGTCGTCTGGCATGCTCGTCTCAAACGTTCCCGGCCTGTTGACCAACGCCACGCCCCTCCTGAGGAAGACGTAGACGACACGTGACGGATGAAACAGACTAGAAATCAGGGTTTTTCCACAGATGTTCACACTTCTGCTATGAAGATTACCAAATCAACCATCAAGGATACTTCACCTGCGTGACTTAAATAAATAAAACCACGTTCAGTTAGCCCTCCATCAAGACCTCCACAGACAACACGCCTGAATGACAAATGCTAAATTCAATCAAAGCGACATAAACCAGCGCGGGACTCATTATCTGTCGAGGGTAGGGCACTGCAAGGACGTTTGAATGTTCTGTTCCAGTTCGTAAAAGCCGTCCCTGGTGAGAAGATAATGGATGGAAGGCAGCGGGGCTCTGGATCCAGAGAGACGTCTTCTGTACGAGTTGGTTCGTCATTGTGTCTACGCTCCAGCTCTGATACAGACCAGGTTATTGCGGCGACAGACATTTCTAATTAAACAAAAGCACTGCTTCTTTTTGTTAAGATGTCATGATGCCATGGTGCTTTTGCTCATCTTGCAGACCATTTTTGTAATACCGTGTATTAAATTAAACCTTTGACTGTCAGTTGATATTAACCCTTTAGGCGGTGGAGTTTTTTCAAGAAAATATACAATTTTGATATCAAGATTTTAAAAGGCTATAACTTGAAAGCAGTTTGAGATAAAGGTAAACTGTCAATGAGAAAATTGTTTAGTATGACTCAAAGTCTTTGATGGGAGTGAAATTATTCATATAATTTGCATATTATGATGTCACAAGGTGGCGGCCATATTGGAAAATGTTCAATTTTGATATCAAAGTTTCAAAACGCTGTAACTTTAAAGTGGTTTGAGATAAAGGCATACTGTAAATGAGAAATATCTTCAGTATGAACCAAAATTTGGAATGGAAGTTGATTTGTCATCTAATTTGATTATTGTGACATCACCTGGCCAAACCTGCCGGTAGTCCTCAATTTCAGATTTTTCCTCAAACCCCATGCACAATTTCAGGAACAATCCCATCATAAAATCATGGAGTTTGGTTTCAATATTTCCCTTTCAAAGAACTGGCACCCTTTTCTATTTGTTTGGTGATGAGGCTCCAGAATTCATCATTTGGAAAAGGGATGAAACGAATGGGCTCAGAATTTGTCAGATCGTCTCCACAAAAACCAACAGGCTCATCAAAATTTTGGCTCCACTTTCGATACTCTTCCTCTTCTCCCAAGAACTCTCACTGTCATCATCACCATTATTTCCGGTGCGGCATTAGCGGTGTGTTTTTTTCCCGTGGCTTCTCCTATGTTGCCAGGACAACTGTGGTTGTTTTCATCCCCGCTACATTTTTCCATATTTGTGGTGTTATGAGCCCCCCCTGACACCTCGACCTGCTTGGCGATCGCAGAATGCTTCCACCCCGGTCATGCTGAGTTGAAGCATCCGCTATAATTTGTGCTGATTGTGGACTATGGCGCGCAGACTCTGCTTCACTGGACAACTGAATGTCTTCCTCCTCGGAATCGGAGTTAGCCAGAATCTGACAAAGTACTTCGTGGACGGTAAACCAATGTCTTGACATCATGAGTAAATGAAAAAACACTCTTTCGCTCTGCTCTCCTCTCGCTACGTTCAGCATTTCTACTATGTTTGCGCCGCGCGTCTTTGTGCCGGAGGGTGTTTTTCAAACTCATTCTACGCTAAAACTTGGAATAGCGCCGCTTCCAAAAATGGTTCTCAGATTACAGGCACACATGTCCGCCATCTCCTGGTGAAAAGTAGTAACAAGATTCGGCATCACATTTATAGATACATCCTGTTACAGTCAGCAAGTGTTGCTTGTCGCAATATTGCGACTTTGGCGCTTAAAGGGTTAAAGGTAGGAACTCACCTCTTCCAAGTTACAGCAGCATGGACGTGGTTCAGTGTGATGGTGATGTCCTGCAGGTTGATTCTCTACCACATACACGACGTCGGGTTTGTCCAAAATGACTGGTGCCTTCCTCAGATATGGCCCTGAAGAAGTCAAACACTGAGTTAAAGTTACGCCGTCTTCTCACGTGGTTTTCTTTTGGTCGTTGGGAGCTTGAAGCCAACTGGGGCGTCTGTACCTCTGTCCAGCAGCTGGACCAGATCGGTTGAAGGTGACGGTTTGCTCAGCGTCTTCCCAGTGGACGTCAGGACCCTGAAGGCGTAACGGACTCCCTTGGACAAAGAGGTGACGGTGTAGTTTGTCTCCTTCAGGTTGGATGCCACAACAGACCACTGGATCGAGCCCAGATGTTGCTGCTGCACCGTGTACAGCAAGGAGCTATAGTCTGCAAGAACACACGCCAAAAAACATGGAGGTGCTGATGATGTAGGAAGAAAAATAAATTCGTTTCACTTTCAAATCTGAGCATTGAAATGTCCCAGAAAAACAAAAAACAAAAACCTGCCAATGGAAAAGCCCGATGCCAGAGAAAACTCACCCAACGAAGGGTCAAGCCTCTTCGGTCTCTTCCAGCTGAGGCTTATAGTTTTCCCGTGATGGACTCGATCACCGGAGGACCATCGGGGGGGTCGGGAACAATATCTGGATTTCAGATGGAAACACAAATGCTCAGTAAAATGTTCCACTCTGTCGGGAGCAGCATCAGACTACGACGGGTGAAACCTCACCCGTTACGTAGAGATGAGCGTAGCAGGCCGCTTTGCCCACTTTGTTTGAGATCACGGCCTTGTAGACGCCGCCGTGAGCGTGACAGGCGCTCCTGATGACCAGACTGTGGACATCCCTGTCTGGAGAGACACATAAAGGTTTCAAATACATCGTTTTCCCTCCCAAAGAAAGCTGGGCTCGTAATCCCGTGGACTGCTTACGCTGAGCCATCCTGCGCTCTTCGCTGCTTTCAATTCGTTTGCCGTTGTGGTACCAGGCAATGGTCGGGTAGGGCAGGCCCGCAACTCTGCACCTCAGCACCGCCTCCTTCCCTTCAATCACCTCGACGTCCGCCAGAGGTTTGACAAAGTCCGGCATCGTCCTCCTCTCCACCTCGTTTTCCAACACTTCGGGCTCCTCGGGAATGGATGGCATCTTCTCCAACTTGGCCCTGGAGCGAGAAAGAAAAAAAACGTAAAGGAAACGAGAACAGAGGCAGAAAAATAAAGAAGCTTGCTAATTTTTAGGGCTGGGCAAGTTAACGCCTTATTATCGTGTAACACATTAATTTATTAACGCAACATTTATTTTATTGCGCGTTAACGCATGTTGCTCACATGCTTTTGTTTTGAAAAGTCTGTGACTGGCTGCTGCAGAACCGGAAAACAATTGGGAGGTAAACTTGCAGAAAAGCTCAAACGGACACGGAAAACGGTAAAAATCAGTGAACTTTACAGTTCGGGTAGCAACTCAGGTAGTAATATTAACAATTCTGTCTAAAAAAAACTCTGGACTGCACCAAAGCTTTCGTGTCATTCCTCCATGTTCCATCAGATCTGCTCCATGTGTTCACTGTCCTGCTGTTCTCTAGCTGGTTACTGCAGTGTGGCTCCATCTAGTGGCACAGATGTGTAATGACAACAGAAAGTCCAGTCCTCCATTATAAAACAAATTCTGTCTGTGGCCCGTTTTTTAATTTCGTATTTTTGATCCAAGTCTAAAATTGAAATATTAAAAAAAAAAAAAAAAAAAAAAAAAAAAAGTTTTTTTTCTGTTTTTTTTGTGTTAGAAAAATGAAAAACGTAATAAAATGTCATTTTTTAAATTTTTTTTTTTTAATTTTTGATTGACAATTGAAAATGGAAAGAATTAATGATAAAGTTACTGAACTTTGACATGGACATTTTCATTTTAAAGTTCTCCCTGACGGAGGATTCAACAGAAACAAGGTTATTTGTAACAACTGACAAGTTGAACTCCCCGTTAAAAGTTTCTGCTGTTACCTCAGAAATGACCTGTTTTAATGTTCTGATTGTGCTGAGCCACAATCATTTTGTTGGATTTTGTTTGTAGACGGTTTTTTTTTTTTTTTTTTTTTTAAAACAGGATGACATTTATTATATTTTACATTTTTTAAGATGAGATTTACACTGAATATGTGTTACTGACAAGTGCTGATGTTAAAAGTGTTTGAACAATTAATTTTATGGCACTTACGTTCATATGGCAGCAGAACATTTTAAAAAAACTGCATTTTACACTACTTTTGAATTCATTATTTGATTTTGCGTATACAATGCGATTAATCATGATTAATCAGGGAAATCATGCGATTAATCGCGATTAAAAATTCTAATCTTTGCCCAGCCCTACTAATTTTATCACAGTCAGGGACTTTCTTTGGAAGCATTTTTCTATGACACACAGGGCTCTTTCTTACAGCTTCTTCTTACATGTGAGAGGAGATCGCAGCTCTGGGCTCCTGCATGTACAGCTCAGCTGTGCATTCACACTTTCCGTAGATATTCTGAGCGACCGCTGTGTAAAAGCCCTCCGTGTCGCTGCTGACGTGGCCGATGACGAGCGAGTGACGGCCGCCCTCCCGAAGGATGCGAACGTTATCGCTTTCTTCTACTTGCGTCTCTGCCGAGGACAAAAATAAAAACAAAACTGAGTGGCGTTTCTTCTCAGGAGTCGGTAGAGTCGTGCGAACCGACACTCTGGAGCTTCTTACCGAAGTGCATCCATGTGAGTCGCGGAGCAGGCGATCCGCTCACCTTACAGTCAAACCGAGCGGTGCGTCCCTCGATCACCTCCAGGATGTCCAGTTTACGGGTGAACAAAGGCTCCCTGGACGGCGTGACCTTCAGGTTGGCGCTCGAGGTCAGCTCCTCTGCAAATGCACGTCTGTATTAATGACTTTTTTTTTCTGGACTAAAATGACTGCTTTTATATTTTAATCTAGATTTGCATTTTGATCTTTTCTTCAACAATAGGAACATCTGTGTTTATGGTGCAACCTTTGGCAGTGCTTAGCTTGCAGACGTATCTCCCACTGTCATCTTCATGCACTGAATTAAGCATGAGGCGGCACCTATGGAATTTCAAATAAAATAAATAAAAAGAAACAACTGAAAGAAACAAATAAGCCTCAAAATTAACTGCTCCTCCATAGATAATAGAATTAATACAACAGACTCAAATACAATTGATAAGGCCAAATTTTGGAGATTCTGCACTAAAAGAGCAAAGTATTTCAGGTATGCAAACCTTCCAGGTATTAAATGACATTAGATTTACTGCGATTCATGCACTTTGCTTTGACGAAGATGCAGAAAGTGAGCCCACCTCTTCCCGTCGAAGTGCATCTTGCAGTTGAGCAAGCGCCGGCTGAATCAGCTTCCCGTCCGACAGCCAGTCCACGTCCACATCTGGAGGTCCTGTGACGTGGCACTCAAACACGGCCGACTCCCCGGCTCTCACCGCCACGTCCTTCTACCTCCCTGGTGATCCTGAGCGCCGTCGGTGCCGCGGCTGAAAAGAGCGGCGGAGGGGGAAACGCTAAAACGTCTGTTGCGGTGCCATATGACTACCCATGATGCAGCACTTTCCCTGCTTACCTCTGACCTCCAGCCTGCACTCCGCCTGCTCGCTTCCATACTGGTTGGCGATCTTGCAAGCGTAAAGCCCCGCGTCTGACCTCTGAGCGGAGCCGATTCTCATTTCGCTGGTTCCGCCTTCGTTCCCTTGAACGGTGAAGCGACCAGCCATCTTCACTGGTGTTTTTGTCCTTTCAGCCTGTGAGACACAAGGCGTCTGTGACAACCGAGCATTCACCGATACTTTGGTGTTTGATGGGAGAGCTACGTCTGAGTGTGTAACAGTCAGTGGCCTCAATTAAAGTCAGCGTTTCCTAAAATACGTCTGTCTTACCAGTACACCATGGGTTTGGGCTGCCCTTTGACCTTTGCTGACAAAACAACGTCCTGTCCCTCGGTTACTCCCAGGTCACATGGTGCCACCTTTTGGGGAAAAAAAAGGTACTTTATTACTTCAAGGCAGTGCTTTTCAATTATTTTCTGCTGCGCCCCCCCCAAGGAAGAAGACCCACCCCCTCCCCCACGACTATAAACAGCATCATTTGTCTATTAAATTGTTATAAGTGCACATCTGCACATATGTGCAGTTGCACTTTATTCCAGTATGGTAAATAAAAAGCATGTTTCCCGGGGTCACACGCGCCCCCCCAAGGGGTCGCACCCCACTATTTGAGAAGGACGGCCATAGGTCTGATCAGAATGACTGACATCCTTAAACTTAGAATCGAGTCCCAGAGGCAGTACAGCAGGCCCACATCACTGTAGAACCTCCACCATGCTTTACAGTGGGTAGGCTGTTTTTTTTTTACCAGCTTAATTTTGCCAACCTATAAGCAAACTGGTGAAAAGATGTCAACTCCGGATTGTTCTCCCAGAAGGGCTGTGGCTTAACTCAGCAGATATTTTGTATGCATCATGCACCTCAGGTCTTACCACTCAAAAAAAGAAAAAAAAAAGGATGCAGGATTTAAATGAAGTGGAAGTTTACAGCTCTCAGGTAAGCAGTAAAGATATTAAAACACACCTTGGTAGACAGTGCAGTCATTTTTCAGTGTCTTAGCCCAAGAAAAGCTGCTTTGTGTTATTAATGTGACGCTTTTGAGTCTTTGCAGCTCTCCACAGTTGCAGCCTGTAACGACCCAGCGGGAACCGTGGAGTCTGCATACGTTACCGTTAACAGTCCGCCGCCTTTACCTGAAATGAGGGAGGCTCTTTCCGGGAAAGCGAGTCTCCGAGCTCCATGGGCTCCTCGTGAGGGCTGAGATACTCTTCATCGGAGCAGGATGGACTGCTGACCTCCAGGGGTGCGACCGGTTTCCCACGTTGCACCTGGGCCGGCTCTGGGAGAACAGCAGAGGGACACTGAACATGCATGCAGCAGTCATGTTTCTGCTCCATCTGAGCTGCAAATCCTTTGGAAATGTGCTTAATAGGGATGCACGATAACTGTTTTTAAAACCGATACCGATAACTTTCAGCTCCTAAAGGACAATACCGATAACACACACATATACCTAAGGTCATTACATCAATACTATGAACAAAATCAAAAATAGTTTGGACTCTTTAAATGAACAGATATTTATTTTTTCCAATGAAAAACTATTGGCAAGTCTCTCAAACATTTTCGTAAAGCTATCAAACAAACCAATTTGATATCTCACATCAGCTTAAATAAGGTTCATTACTGACTGATATAAAAAAAATAAAGGCTCCTTGAACTGATGGAAATACATGCATCAGAATTACTAACTGAAAAAGATTAACATTTAAAGGATTTTTACTTGTGGTTCCATTTAAATGAATACCTTTAATTAAAGTAAATGAGGTTCAGTGATTTTTTTTTTTTTTTAATCTCATGGAAGCTTTAGATGAGAGAGATGATGGGGAGGAGAGGGGAGACTGCTGCTGGCTTGTGCAAGTTAGCATTAGCTCGCGTTAGCGCGATCGCAAAACTCCATGGAAGCGATTGTTATGTTTTAGGTGGCTGATCAGGTTTTACGTATTAAAGCTTGTGCTTCCCTCCTCATAGAATTCATTCGGAGGATTCATCACTAATAACCACCAAACTATCTTCTTCTGAAACTTTAACGAAGTTCCACGCCGCAATGTTTGTTATGATCAGTACGCTGTGCTGTAGGCTGCATTCAAGGTGTAACGTAAATTCCGACGTTTCCTCGTTTGCTAGTCGTTCTTTCAGCCTTTTCTATTTTATCTTTTTTATGTGTAACATGAGGGAAAATACTGCGAATATCGATTCAAGTCAGCAACTACTAAAATTATGACCGACTTAACGAGTTGTTTTCTGGCATGAGGGGGTATTCTTGATTTTCCTTATTAAGTATTCATTTTTTTGATTATGCCGACGTCACTTGAACATAACATTCACTGCCGGTCATTCAAGGCTCAGAGGGAGCGAGACACTGCTGTGTTGACAAAAATATATAAGTTATAGGGGGCTATTTGTCGTGATATCGGACTTATCGGAATGATGTCATAATTTCCTGTTATCGGCCCGATAGTTATCGTGCACACCTAGTGCTTAACGTGTACGCTTTATGTCCTCTGCTCGCTTTGGTCAAAACACAGAAAAAAGTAAGTTGAGGTATAAATGGCACCACATGTAGCCCGCACACATGAATGCACACACAAGCCAATGAAGGCACTCTTAAGTGGCCGTAGCTGAAGAGATAATGAATTAATCCCTTAATCCCTGACCCAATCATTCACTCATTCCCCTGAGTTACAGAGCAGACGCTGCGTCTGGGCTTCTGGCCACCTTTTGCTGTGCTCAAAATTAATTCACCGCAGACGGGAGAGATATAAAACTCCTGCCTCTGTCGCGTTCTTGTTTTCAGTTTTTATGAATCTTAATATCTGGAGGGAGCCGATAACATTAGGACGACCGGAGCGCGAATAAAGGAGACGGCATCAGATCGGATAAAAACAGCGTTATTTTTAGGCAACTCAGCTGTCCAAAAAGAAAAGTGAAAGGAAACGGAAACCTTGTCCACATAAGACTGTCAAAGATGCACCAGGTTATTAGAGAAGCTGTAGGTGGATATTCTGCTGACTGCTGGCATTAAAAAAAAGGAAAAATAAAATAACCTACCGAGATTCACATCTCCGAGCAGCGTCTGTGCACCGGGGGGATAACTATGCAAACCTGCCAACTCTTACACAACTGCTGAGATCCATCCTCCGTCCCGCCCTCCCTCCCCCAAAACTACCGTTTCCACATCCTCTGACGTTCAGAACATCCTGAACTTCACCGTAAAGCTGATGGGGAGGGAAAAGGTTCATCCAAGTCTGGGTGGTTTTACACCTGGACGGAGGGCGATGACACAGCGAAATTGATCACGAGTAATCTCTGACCCACTTTGGACGGCCCGTCCCGGGGCTGCTTCTAGCAGGAGGTCCGGACTGTCGAAGAACTGCATGACTGCAGCGGTAATCTCGCACGGGGGACATAAAGCAGACGGCAATTACCAGCGAGAACAAGAGGACGGCTAAAAATACTCCTGCGAGTCCGACTGCGCCGGCCTAATATGGCAGCGGAGGCCCCCGTGCTGCTGGTGAGACGGACCCAGACCGCCATGCTCGCATTTGTTGACAAAACAGGGGGGGGGAGGTGATGCGCTCACCTGGAGACACAAATATTTTTCACGCACGTGTGACATTAAACGCATCAGGCTCGCCGGTGGCAGCGACTCCGGCTGCCTTTGAGCCTCGGGAGACCTCTGTGTGACGGGGCACGTCCGTCGTTTCAATTCACACCGGGCGGAGGATTAATGGGTTGTCATGGAAACTATCGCTGCCAGGAGCCCCCGGTCGGGGGGGGCTGAGCTCCGCCGGGCCTCTGTAGTCGTTAAGATGCGCTGTCAGGCGGAGGAGGGCCGGCGGTGGATTTAAGAGAGACGACGCGTTCACGTTTCAAGGACGTGTCGTTTTCACGCGCCTCATCGTCTCTCGACCTGCGCACGTCTCCGCCCCCCCCGAGCTGCTCTCACCTGAGCGGATGTAGAGGGTGGCGCGGCATGACGCGCTGCCCGCCGGGCTGACGGCCGTGACGCAGTACGACCCCGCGTGGTGCGGCCTCATCTCCTTTATCAGCAGACTGTGCTTCCCGCCCTCCGCTTTGACCACATGGAAGGCGTCGGTCCGGATCTCCACGTTGTTCTTCCTCCATGTCACTGGGAACGCAGAGAAGAAATAAATTAAAAAAAAAACACATAACACCCCCCCTTTCCCTGGTGAATGATCGCTGTCATACCTGTGGGGGCTGGGCTGCCGGCGACGACGCATTTCAGCGTGACCCCGGAGCCGCTCGTTGCTGTGGCGTCCTGGACGGGCTCCTCAAATGTCGGGGCCTCGGGTGGCTCCTCATCAGGGGACAGGAAGGAGTCACCAGACGAACCTCCTGGAGGGGAACAGGCTCATCTTTATGAACAACTGAGTTTCTCTGCGTTACCTGCTTTAGCAAATGAGTCAAACACCAAATTTAATAACTAAGGAGATACTTTTTTTTTTTAAAGTTTTATTCCCATATGAAAGAAGTTCCCTCACTGCAAAAAAGGGGGTCTTCAAACAAGATAAAAACACTACAACTAAGGGAAAAGGTTCTCAAAACAAGTGAAAAAAATCTGTCCATGCAGCAAGATAATTTCACTTGGTAAGATTTCTTAAATTAAGATTGTAGGAACACTTGTTTCTAGATTTAAGAAAGGTATAGTTTGTTATTGATTCTTAAAACAAGATTTATTTTGATGAGGAGAGGAGATGAAGAGGAGGAAAAATACATCTTTTTTTCAGTGTTAATTGTCTCATTTTAGGATTCCCTGCCTGTTTGAGACAAAAAAGTAAAGTTTAACTTGATAAATTGAAGACTTAAAATAAGAAAGTAATTGTTAAAACAAAAAAAAATATCTAACGCTGTAAGCTTTTTTTGCTTGGTAAGAACCAAATAATATGCAGTGTCTGAAAACAGCAGCAACTCTGTGTCAATGTTAATGATAATTCAGGCTACTTGCTTGGATATTTATTTCAGAATTTTCAGATCATTACTGCATTTTTGTTATGTTTTTTTTGTTTTTTTTGCACATATTTTGCCTCTTTAAACTTTAAAACTTCCCGGGTAACTTGCTGGCGTATTAAAAAAAAAAAAAAAAACACTAATCAATGTAGTTAACGGGGCACAATTGTTCTGGAGATGAAACGACAGACACCTTCTGGTTTGCCAGATCAGTGTTCATGCAGATATACGACAAGTGAAAACCAGGATTATTGCTCCAGATTTATTAAAGGGACATTCTGCAGTTTAAAGCTTTTGTGGATCAGTTGAAACAAACAGGAATCACTATGTCGAACTGATGGAAAGACATTTTTGTCAAGGCAGATCGATACCAAATTTTAAATTCTTTGCGTGACCCATGAAAAAAAAATGTAAAGTACTGTTTAGTTTCTCTCATTTTGAGATCTCTCCATCCAAAGTTGGAGCAGTCTGAACCATTCTGGGGGGAAATACTTTGCAAAGCTTTCATTTTAATTTTCAT
Organism: Hirundichthys speculiger; assembly: GCA_018398805.1. Classification (NCBI taxonomy): domain Eukaryota; kingdom Metazoa; phylum Chordata; class Actinopteri; order Beloniformes; family Exocoetidae; genus Hirundichthys; species Hirundichthys speculiger. The sequence continues at coordinate 689,440 of JAGFBZ010000821.1, read as the reverse complement.
GTTCTAATTTCAGTTTTTACGCATTCATTGCCAGCAGTGCTTCTAAAATATCTTGTACCTTCCTGGGTCGAGCCGAGCGGACTCTTCTTACCTTTGCAGACCTCGACCCTCCTTCTTCCTGGCCTCGCTCGCCTCGTCGCTCCCACTTCCTGTCTCCATGACTTCATCCTCCAGGAGGATTGTGGGTACGCTGACTTTCATCCCGCCCGCCTCCGCCCTCCTCTTCTTCATCAGCGGGCTGACTGACGGGGTGGGCGACGGGCTCAGGCGGGTGTATTTTGGTGGATGCTGGGCTCCCGGGTCCCTGGCAGCTGCGGGGTGTCTCTTGTCCGTGGGGCTGGGCGCCCTCAGCTCTCTGCAGGGGGTTAAAGACCGAAGTGATGCACCAGCTGTGAAAATGCACACGCAAAATTCTGAGTTATCAATAAACCTTCCTCAAACCTGATCAGGCTTTTCCTCGTGGCGGGTTGTCCTGGTAACTGGTGAACTGGTACCGTTTCCATGGTAACAGAGATTTTCCCCGTGCTTGCTTGTGATGAGCCAACCTTCTGCGCCGTCCCGTCCTCCTCGGGTTTGCTCCGGTGGTTCCCCGGGGCTTCGTCTCGGGCCCGGGGGGAGCCCCCCCCCCTCCCTCCGGCTTCCCTCTCCCGCAGGGCTCGCTCTCTCGCCTCCAGCTTCTGGACCACCTGGGGGGGATGGGCTCTATCCTCCCGGCGCCGGGCCCGTCTCTCTGCGACACCTGCTCGGTGGAGTACGCCTTCTTCAGGCTCGGCTTCCCCACCAGCTTCTTGATCCTCTGCAGCTCCTCGGCGAACTTGCTCTGGTAGCTCTGGGTCCTCTGGGACAGGCTCGTCCTGTCCTCCAGCGAGGACGCCCGCTGCTGGAATGCTGCTCTCCTCTGGGCGGCGCCCCGCGGGGTCCGCCCCCCGTCTCCGCTCGTACCTCCCGCCGCCTTCCCGCCGTCGTCCGAATCGAAGGAAGCCGCCCTCCTCGGCAGGTCCACGCTCGCCCTCCGCTCCTCAAACGCCCGAACCTTGTCGAAGATTTTGGGTCCTGCGCGGGCCAGTTTGGGGGTCATGACCCCGCCGTCGACCCCGGACGACTCGCCGCTCTTAGACGCTTTAAGGTTTGAACGCTGGGAGTCCTTTTCCTGGGTGCTGATGCAGCGTTTGCTTGTGCTGGGAGGCTGCTGGGGGGGAGACAGGGGGGATTGGGAGGGGACCCCCTGTGATTCATCAGCACTCTGAGTCCTAAAGGAGCGAGGATGGAGTTGTGAAGTTAAAGCGTTATGTTTTGGAGGAATAGTAAAGATGCCGCCGCGCGTCCGTTAGTGTATTTCGAATTGTGTTTTTTCACATTTGCTCCTGAAGTCCTTGAGTTTTGTCTGTGCTCTTTGTCTCATCTCACGAGCAAAACATCGGACAACGTGAATAAAATGGGTTAGCGCATTAAAGTGGAGGAAAACTCAAAGATCACAGGTTTAAAACGGGGGACCGTTACAAAAAATGCCAGAAAAAAGCGGCTTTACTTCAACTTCAAATAGAAAAAAATAACCAAAAAACATCATGCGGTTAAAAAGAACCCGTGAGTCACATTCATGCTAATATCAGCTTGGATCAAAGCCAGCATGCCGCTGCAAACCTAGAAAAGACGTGGTGTTAATCCTGAAGTGAGGGGCTGCTCGGAAAAAAAACATGCAGCGAGTTAAAAAAGCAGAAGATAAACCAGCAAAGTGAACAAAAGCGTTCGTTCCTCCGGGCTATAAAAGATGAACAAGACCAACACGAGAGTCCGTTTAAGCTGTGATCACTGTTAGACTGAAATCCAACCACGCAACAGTCACGGCGAGTCAAAGGAAAGTGTATATATAAAAAAAAAAAGGAGAAAAATCTATTGAAATGGAAGTAACAAATGGAATAAACTTTTTGCCCGTTGGGTCAATGAAGGTTACAATATTGTGCATTATTTTTTTTTTTTTTTGTTTTTTGTTTTTTTTTTCCAATTTGGGGTTTGAGGCCAGTCTTTTTGCTGTTTTAGTGAAATCCCAGAAACAAAAAAAAAAAAGCCATGTGCTACAACGGCATAGAAAATGTTCTCCCTCTGTAGAGGCTGAACATGCTCCCGTAGTAGTCGCTGCCTACAGAAACACTTTCCTCTGACCCCTGAACGGGCCGGGCCAGGTTAGCGTGAGAGGCCCTGACGAGCGGCTCCACACCCAGGTGGCGGACAGGCGGGGCCCCCTCGGCGGGACCCCCGCCCAAGGCTTGCCTGGCCGGGTTTCGTGGGATCCAAATGGGGCCCCGGAGGGCGGGAGCCCAGGGCGCGGAGCTCTCGCTCCACCACGGGGTCGTAGGCGCCGGGGAGGGTGGCCCTGCGATCCGAAGCGTCCGGGTTATAGTCCATCATCCTCCCTCCCTCACCTGCGGATGAACAGAGCGGGATTAGAGCATGTTTGTACTGAATAAAACATCTGCATCGCATACTGGACTCGTATGTTCTTGCATTTGGAGCGTTTTAGGGGTGCACGATAACTATCGGGCCGATAACAGGAAGTTATGACATCATCCCGATAAGTCCGATATCACGACGAATAGCCCCGATAACATTTATATTTTTGTCAACACAGCAGTGCCTCGCTCCCTCTGAGCCTTGAATGACGGCAGTGAATGTTATGTTCAAGTGACGTCGGCATAATCAGAAAAACGATTACTCAATAACGAAAAACAAGAATACCCCCTCATGCCAGAAAACAACTTGTTAAGTCGGTCATAATTTTAGTAGTTGCTGACTTGAATTGATATTCGCAGTGTTTCCCCTCATGTTACACATAAAAAAAGAAAAAAAATAGAAAAGGCTGAAAGAACGACTAGAACGTCAGGTATTCACAACAAACATGGCGGCGATGGCATGGAGCTTCGTTAAAGTTTCAAAAAAAGATAGTTTGGTGGTTATTTGTGACGAATCCTCCGAGTGAATTCTACGAGGAGGGAAGCACAAGCTTTAATACGTAAAACCTGATCAGCCACCTACAACATAACAATTGCTTCCATGGAGTTTTGAAATCGCGCTAACGTGAGCTAATGCTAACGAGCACAAGCCAGCAGCAGTCTCCCCTCCTCTCTCCCTCCTCTCTCTCATCTAAAGCTTCCATGAGATAAAAAAAACAACAACAAAAAATCACTGAACCTCATTTACTTTAATTAAAGGTATTAATTTAAATGGAACCACAAGTCAAAATCCTTTAAATGTTAATCTTTTCAGTTTGTAATTCTGATGCATGTATTTCCATCATTTCAAGGAGCCTTTATTTGTTTTTTAATATCAGTCAGTAATGAACCTTATTTAAGTTGATGTGAGATATCAAATAGGTTTGTTTGGTAGCTTTAAGAAAATGTTGGAATGGAAAAAATAAATATCTGTTCATTTAAAGAGTCCAAACTATTTTTGATTTTGTTCATAGTATTGATGTAATGATCTTAGGTATATGTGTGTGTTATTGGTTATTGGTATCAGTTTTAAATAACAGTTCTCGTGCATCCCTAGAGCGTTTACTACCACACTGCGAAGCAGCTAATGATTTATATTTCAGTGATGAGGAACAGAGGCAGGAATGCTTTGGAAGCAAAAAAGAAAGAGCTGTCAGCATATCCGGTTAATGAAGGAAACCCTGAAACGGCGATAGACCCGAGGATGAAAAAAAAAAAAAAAAAACGTCGGACGGCTTAACCGACTGAGTGAAATGATCCTGACTCAGCCTCGCCGTCAGAAAGAAAACTATATATCAGCTTCTCACTTTTTCACAGAGGAAACCGAGAAAAATATGACACGCTTCAAGACATACTGAGCTCTGAAATGCCATTTTCATTTCTCTCCGAGGCTGGGCAGCACTTTCCCAGATCAGGCTTCAGCTGCGTGTTTGGAAACTAATGGGCCGTGAAATTTTTACAATCATCTACTTCCTCTGGATCTAAATAAGCTCCGGTTGTGGACAAACAGAGAGAAACTGAACAGCTACAAACAAGCTGCGTCAGAAAGTTTACTCTACTGACGATTCTCAATTCATTTTTATCAAGTACAAACCGTGAATATGCCACAAATAAGAGATATGACAGAAAGCAAACAATATTTGCACAGGAAAGCAAAACATTTGCAGATGAGGACATCGATTTAAAAATGGCAGAGCGCCTCCTCAGCTGATCAATACAGCCGTTTAAACCTATTCATCTGCTGTTGTAATTTAATTTGAGTCACCTGAAAGGTACAGCCACACAACTCGCAGGGATAACTGATATTATTAGTTAAAGACGAGATCAGGCTCCAGCAGATACCCGTGACCCTAGATGGGACTAAACGGGTCCAAATCTTTGCTTTCCAGCTTGCGCGTCCTCAAACTGAGGCCGAAACCTGCGGAAAGGTTCCCTGCAGGAAACTAGGCCAGTGTGCCACGGGCCGCGTCACACCGTGAGGGATTATCGGATTTCATCCAGCATCCGTCGCGGGCCAAGCTGCGAACAGCCGCCATTAAATCTATCAGGCCGTGCTGAAACATAATTTCGTACAAGTATGTTTTTGGCAGCGACACCGGTCCTGCAGTCAATCACGCTGAATATCACCTTGTAAAAAAAAAAAAAAAAAAAAAAAACATTTAAAGAGCCATCAAATATGCAGATGCAGCACTCTTGAGCCTCGTTGTGGATGTAACCGCTGCCTGCAGCGATGCAAGGTTGGTGACTTTAAAGAGGAGGGATGACGGTACCTGAGGCTCCTCTCCGGCCGTCCTTGTCCTGGTGTCTCCCGGGCCCTTCTTTGGTTTCCACCTGCGGTTCTGTGTTCTCATCTTCTGTGGTCTCAGAGTCTGAAAATACAGGAAAAAGGAAAAGCACAATAAATAATACAGATGAATGAGAAGCAGGACGGAGAAGATGAGAGGATCGGGCTCGGGGGGAAAAGGTAAAAAAAAAGGATGTGACAATTTCTTGGCAGTTGCCCCCCCCCCGAACTGAAATAAATAGTTTGAAACTCAAGCGTGACGTGAAGCCAGACATAAAACGCTGCCGAAGTCGATTCCAGGAACGACGGGAGCAGCGGATATTAAAAGTGCTTTTTCATTTTTAAATATTACTTTAATCAGAGAAGCGAAGCAAGTTACGGTCCAGTTATGGAAGACGATTACGGGGTCACTTTTTTTGTAATACAAGAAAATGTTTTCTTCAGTTTCTTGTTCATTTTAATGCCTGGTACAACTAAAGGTACATTTGTTTGGACAAACATAACGATAACCACAAAGATTGCTCATAAGAGTTTTATTTAAGAGCTGATATCTTACCATTTTCCATGGTTTTCTTGATTATAACCTAAATCACTTAAAGGTGGAGTAGGTGTTGTTTGAAAAACGGTTCCAACAATCCAACTCAAGTGAGATTTTGAAAATATACACTCCCTCCCTCCTCCCAAAGGCTCCGCCTCCTCCTCTTCAGCTCACCCCTCGAAACCACGCCTTCACATGATTCACGACTGCATGAACCAAAGGGAGGGAGGGAGGGAGGGGTGATATTTGATGGACGTATTAGGCAGCCAATCAAAATAGTGATGATCACTTTTTTGATTGGTCAGAGTTTTTCTCTGATTATACCCTCTAGACTGGACTAAAATGTTTAGTTTTTTTTGCAAACATTTTATTTCAGTGGGTGCAATGGAAATGTGAAAAGGTTTTCAGGCAATATTGTAAAAAGTGTTGCAAAAAAACAACACCCACCCCACCTTTAAGTTTCTACATCAATAGCTATGGCGTTGTACTGCCAAAAACACTGCTTTTATGCATTCAGTGTTTTCTTTTCTGTCTGTTTTAGTCACATGATGACATTTAGTGGTACCAGGTATTAAAATGAACAAGAAAGTGAAGAAAAAATGGTGGTCTAATAATTTTTTTCCATGACTGTAGAACATGACAATGATGAACGATTGACAGAAAACAAGACGTAAACCTTTAGCTTTATGAGCCATAAAAAAAAAAAAAAGACAACAGGATCTGACTCGGCTTGTGATTTAATCAGGAATACTTTAAAAAAAAAAGAGACAAACCAACCAAAAAACAGAAAGAACACAAATAGGAGAGGAGAAAAGACTCGCAGAGGAAGCAGGTCTTAAATGTGAAGAGCAAGCTGATGCAAAAAAAAGGAAAAGGCCTGAGGGAAACAGAGACCACAGGGTCAAAACAACCGCAAACCATGTTTGTGACTGAGATACGACAGATGAGCAGGATTCAGGCAGGGACGGGACCGGCTGATGGATGGAAACAGGAAAGAAAAAAAAGAAAAAGAGGCAGGCAGGTTTTACCATAGCTTTGCTTTCGGCAGGAGCGGAAAACTTCGCTTCCATAGTGGCAGCAAGAGAGGGCAGACGGGAGAGCACCGTTACTATGGAAACCAGCATCTCTCTCACCCACACGACCAATCCTCTTCGTACCCATTAGAGTCTAAAATCGCCAGCCAAACTGCTGGGCGGCTGACAGATACGTTTACTGGTTAGAGAACCCTGACGACAACCGCAAAGCAGGTTGCACCTCATTGCACCTCGCATCAAGCAAATCCGCGCTGGATATTTCCAGAAGGTCTGCCGAGATGACAATATAAAACATGAACAGTCAGCGTCGACGCACTAGACTGCCGCTGCGTTTCCACGGGTGTTGGTATGTAGATCCACCCATCCGTATCAAATTAGGTAAAAAAAAAAGAGCTTTCACATCAGAGGGAGGTGAGGGAAATCGATCACAACGTAATAGCGAGGGGATATATAGCATCTGCTTTAGCCTGGATGATGAGCAGAACAAATATCGCAAAAAATACTGAACCATAAGCCACTGAGACTAAATGTTATCCACTCAAGGATTTTATGCAGAGGCTTCGGCGTGATTACTAAAACGCTGCATGGTGGGGGTGGATGTACAATAACAAAACCCACTCTTGTTTTGAGCAGGAAAAAGAAAAAAAAATGACATCAGTGTTCTGTTAAAGCGACTTTAATACATCAAGGAGTCGAAACTAGGAATAATCTAAAATGCTAAAACACAAAGACGCACAGGAAAACGACTGGGTTGAACAAAAAGAAAAAGGAGAAAACCTGAACACGCTACAGCAGAGGAGAACATTTGAAGCTCATACTGACAACACACCATGGGTTAATCTGCCAAATGTCCGTGTGGAATGGCCAGTTCTCTGAAACAAGATACAAGAGTGAAACGCATTATTCATCAGCAATCACAGCCGAAGATTCAGTTTTCACACAACACGTCAGCGCAAACTGCAAAGCTCCTCTGTCACATTTATCAGTACGAGCACAAAAAAGTCACATTTATGGCTCATCACCCCCCCCATCATCTTTCACGCTGAACATTCCTCGTTTGAATCTCAATTTGTCTGTGTTATGACATCGTTTAGGGCATTGCTTGCTTATAGAGAGAAAATGTTGTCCAAAAGATCTAGCAGGATAATTATGGCAAGGAAATCTGCGATCCATAACGCAGGTCCATTAACTGAGCACTGACATCCATCCTTCATCCTGGGAACAAATCTTTGGAGTGACTTTAAAAAGCAGCGCTCATGTCTTCATCGGCAAAATCGAGATGGACAAATAGAGATAATTTAAATGAAATGTACCAGGTGGAGCTATAAGTTGAGATCTTATTTAGACAAATGGCTCTTTCCATTGTTGTTTTGTTTCCAGGTTATACATTGAGTTAGAAATCCCTCAAAGCGTTTAACTGATGTGAAAACTTCAACATCTCAGTTTCCACGCTTGAATATAGTGCTGGGCGATATGGAAAAAAATCACATATCACGATATGGACTATTTTATATCACGATAACGATATATATCACGATATACCATAATAAAGTATGTTTTCAGTTATTCTCTGAAAAGTTTGACAAAAATTTCATTGCTTACTTTTCAACTTTATTTTGAAAGGACATTCAGCTGAACTGTCACAAACATACATTTTAGTGCAGCAATAACAGGTAGGTACAGAGGTACAGTAGCTTTCACATTTCTTTTAAAGTTTCTGAGAGGAAAAACACATTTTTGCACTGAAGTTCAGCTATAAAAAATAAACACTAATTATTTTTCAACTTTCTGAAATCTGTAACCTTGTAGTGCAAAGTTTGCAAACCAATATAAAGTGTCTAAAGTAAACATCAAGGTTGAAGAGAACTCTGTTTAAGGCCTTAACCATGAATAAAAGTGCAAACATAAAAGGCTACTTTGTAGAAGTAGATATGTTTCTATCAAATTTATCGTTGCAGGTTATTTAATTACATATTTGCTGTAATAATTGATAAAATTAGGTTAGAAACGATAGAAACGATAGAAGACAAATGGCACGATACACACTTTTCTATCATCCCCACGATATGTATCGTCATATTTCCCAGCACTACTTGAATACATTGAGACAAAACCTCTTTAAAAAAACTACAAAAAAAAAAAGAATTGTCACACAATGTAACTAAAGGTCGTAAAGATGTATGACAAATACCCCGGGGCCATCTTCTGAGTGAGTCTCCGTGCTGATAAAGCAGTTGATAAAACTGCTTCCTGGACAGTCTGTCAATCAGCACCATGGAGAGCTCCACAGAATGACTCACTGCTTTGCAGCGGGCGGAAGGCAAAAGTCGCAAAAGTGAAATGACTCATTTCTCACTTATTTCCCACCGCGTTAACTGCACACCCCCCCACTGTTAGATGCTTTTGTGTCAGGCGATTTGATTAAGTGCTGTCTGGTGGCGAAGAAGAAGCTACCACTGTTGTTGTGATGCCCTCAAGGCAATCGTATCAGCAAAACCCAGCGTCAAACGCCGCTCTTTAGAAAATTCGGATTTGGCCAGCACTTCAGAAAAAATATTCGGCGCATATAATCCAAATCCTACCAGTATTATATAAATCTGCAGCTCAAAGCCACTGCACATGTCTCGGGGGGGGTTTCATATTGATGCAGAATTGAAAAGAGGTGAAGCGACCGAGAGAAAAGCAGCTTGTTACTGCTCTTAGCGCACCTCAAAGCCCATGCGAGTGGCTGGCCTGATTCTCAATTTCTCCATGGAGTGTAGCCTACTGACACACTTTTCATCTGCCCCGAATTTGTGAAACCTGTTAAATGAATTATTATTCAGCACAACTGCCAAAAAAAAAAATGCACATTTCACAACACAGAATGTGCACAACATGACAGAGGGAGTACAGCATCTGAATTTGAGAGTATTAAAGTGGAATGAGCCTTTTTAGTGCTTCGGCATGAAGAAAATACATTTTTTTTGCTGTATATTAAAGATGCATTTCACTAACTGGTAGCCAGAGTTCCCCTGACTTTCTTTGTTGGGGATGCAAATGAAAAGCAAAAAGAATATCCATTATTTTTCCTTGATAGGATTTTCTCTGCTTGTATTTCCTACAAAATCATTTTCTGCTATTTTTTTTTTTTTTACTGCTTTTTACGACACATGCACATCATTAGAGTCAGGTAAAGGGTGTGGCAATTCAAAAAAGACCAAAAACCTAACACAACATCATCGATTTTTGCCTCCATAAATCAGCAAACTCACCTGAAATCTCTTCTTGGACCAGATTTTCTTCATTTTAAAGTAGCGCTTCCTGTCAAGTGTGAGAAGGTTACCTGTAGCTTGAGCTCACAAAAACATCCCTACGACGCGAAAAAGAAAAAAGAACAACAAAAAAAAAAAGAAGAAGAAGAAGAAGAAGCAGCAGCCCAGGGTGTGGTGTGAAGAGCAGCAACAGAAAACCAAGACTGAAAACAGGATTCAGCTCCCTTTTGTTGCGTGGGTGTGTTTACTCTCCGGTCTGGCAGCGAGTCGGAGAGAGAAAGGGATCGAGCGAGCGACGCCGAATGCAAATGAAGCCACAGCCAGGTGTCTTTGTGTCTGAGCGCGTATCCGCTGATGTGAAAGGTGTCTCTCTCTGACGTAGAGGCTGTGTTCAGAGGGGGCAATTCTCAGCTGTTTTTCCCTCCGTCTGCCCGTCCTCCCTCAATCGCTAGTGCGCTCAGAACAAGGAGGAGGCGGGGGCTGGAACGTCTGAGCGGTACGTTGGCCTTCGATCACAGTGATGGGAGAGGATTAATATGAGGATGAGGAAGTGGGGAAACTGGAAAAGACAACAAACTGGCCCCTCAGCTGAGCATGCTGGGTCTTTTTTTTGGCCGCCGGGAGCAAAACAGACGCAGAGAGGAAGACGGTGGGGAGGAGAAAGGGGGAAGCACACAAAGAAAAGAGATAAAGGGGGAGAGGGGGTGGAACAATGAGACAGGAGGGTGGCAAGAGGATTCATAGAGGAAGCTAAAAAGGGAAGAAAGTGTGGAGGAAGAGTTAAGAGATGGTGGGATGGAGAAAGTGTTAGGTCATAAAAGAGAAAAGAAAAATACATGCTCTCATGAATGTGAAAATGTGCTACCGTGATTAGGGCTGTAGCGATACACTAATCTCGTGATACGATACGATGCACGATATTCGGCTCACAATACGATATATATCAATATTCGTCTTCCAATACATTAACATCATTTTCCAAAAGATTTTAAAGGGACAAAGTGATTTTGGTGACATCTTGTGAGTGTTCCACTGACTTTGTTTGAATTACATGATGTTTTTTAATTCAGAATTAATAATTCCGAATTAAACTATTTTCCTTCGAGTTTACATGGAAATAGTAATTCCGAATCGAGGTTTACATGGAAAACACGTTTGATTGGCTTTTATCCAATTCCTGCTTAAGGTCTGGGGGTTGGGAAGGGTTCTGACTGGATAGGGGGGGTTGACGTCTTTACGTATTTACGTCTACCGGAAGAAAACAAACTTACTCGATTAGCAACAACAAGGAGGACTACATTATTAGCATCCTTTTTGGATTTGTTTAGATTTTATTTTTGAAGCAGCAGCACGACAACATTATGTCGATGTTGTTTTGTTTTCGAAAACAAGCCCAGTGCGGAATATAAGCATCATTGCGACAAGAGGGCAAGGGAACTAGCATGCGCAGAAAGACCGGAATTAATTTAAAGCGGAATGAGTGTATACATGACCGCGGAATTATTCTATTCGGAATTATAATCAGAATAAACCAGCCACTTACTTCTGAATTAAGTTTAATTCGGAATTGGACATTTTCATTCGGAATTAGGTGTTTACATGGTAATTTTGATTTTAATTCTGAATTAAACTTCCCATGTAAACGCACTGAGTATATGGCTGACAGGCAGCTTGCTAATGCTGGACAAAATGAATAAAAGATTTGTTGAGAAAAATAGTTTCATTTATTTAATGCAAGCTTTTAAAGGTGGGACACGGGGGTTTCGGAAGAAGTTTAGAATATCGATACTCGATAAAATATCGATATATATCGCAGAATCGATAAAATCGCTCAGCTCTAATCTGGATATCTACATATTACCCCACTATCTCACTCTTCTGTCTCTTTGCTTATTCTCCTCCCGTTTGTTGTCCTCTCTGAGGAAAATAGCCGCCGTCATCACAACCCATAAGCCATCAAATATTTATCCGCTACGCTCCACGTGCGTTACCTCTAACCGCTGACAGGGTCACAACCTGAGGCGGCTTGGACAGGAGGAGCAAACACATCACTACAGGTACGTGACGGCCCGGTTATTGTTCAGAAGCAACACCGGCAGTTCATTAAAAAAATTGCGGTTCCCCCTTTTACGGGGGTGATCATCTGGGGAAATAAACGCGAGAAGAACGCTGTTAAAATACTAATCGAATTCCCACACCAACAGTGACGATCTGTCGCCAGCATGCGCCGCATCCAATTATATGAAAGGAAAATAGGGCATTATTTCAGTTGGTACGGTGAAAGAAGGTTCATCAACAGCTACGACTGAGGTTCGTTTCATTTCTCATCACTTCAAGGAAAAATAGCAGATGCTCTGAAATGATTACTGAGCCCAGTTTAAACGTGTATCAAATTATCTTTTTCCTGTTTGGTAGAGGTGGAAATAATTGCAAGCCATTGTAATACCATTCAAATAAATTATTATCGTTTTGCTTAATTGTTGGAAGAATTTCAATTCAACCGGAGACAATAAGCTAAATGAAACAGAAATATCACGTCACCGTCAGTATTTCCTTATAAACACGTTTACTTCTTCAACGTGTCTGATTTAATTGGTGTTTATCTCAAGGCTAAACACCTTTTTGGTGTTTTGGTGTTGGCTGAATTGAGACAGGGATCGATTGCTTCTCCCTGGTGACCCGCATGTTGAGTCTGGTTCTTTTTACACTGAATTTTTTGAGGTTGAATTTTTTTTACACTGAATTTTTTGAGGTTGAATTTTTTTACACTGATTTTTTTTTTTTTACATTGAATTTTTTTACACTGAATTTTTTTTAAAAGTGTTGATTTTTTTTTTTTACATTTAATTTTTTGGGGTGTTGAATTTCTTTGCGTGTTGAATTTTGAAAAACTGAATATTTTAAGACAACAATTTTTTTTAACACTGAATTTATTTTAACAAAATAAAAGTCAGAGGCAAAAAAAAATTCAGTGCTAGAAATCTGATGTTTTTCTAAAATTCAAAGTCTGATTTTGATGCTGAAAAATTTAAATCTTAAAAATTCGTATTCAAACTCAGATGGCACAGAAATACTTCCATAAATATCGATTTATATCGTATCGTGAGCCGAATATCGGCATTAGTGTATCACTACAGCCTTACTATCTATATTGATCAAGCATGACAAAAAAATAGTTTACTGTGATTGCAACTTAAAAACTCTAGGTTTGTCAGATTATGCAGCCTAAATCCTCTATTTTCTGTGTGATCCAGTGAGCATCCTGTTAGGCCTCCTCTTCCCACTGCTCCCTGCTCACTCTGCCGATTCTGGTAAACTTCCCGAACCAATCGGACCCTCTCTGATACTTACTCATTTTATACTCATTAACTTTGACAGATATTAATCTCAAATAGGCAGATTTTGCCTGTGAACAACTCTTCTGCTCTCGACTTGTTTTGCTGAACAATTCCGAAACAAGTCTCTTTTACGATTGTAAAAACGAGGCTTGCTTCGTTTTATTGGCCTGTAAACAGACTCCTGTATACTCCCTGTCATGAATCACGTACGGTGAGTCCAGTCATTAGCTTCTTTCTCCACATTTATAAGATGTCTCTCACCAAGCAGCAAACCTCTCTAAAAAAGACCGAACTCTGAATTACTCTCTTCTGGAAACACAAACCCAGATGCGGTGGATTTTCAGTCTCCAAAATGTTATTTTAACAAACCTCCCTCTATTCACCCCCTACCACCTCACACTCCTCCATCCATCCCCGGTGAGAGGCAGCAGAAGCCGAAGCAATCGATACCAATGCTTTATGCGTGATATGAGATACGCCCCCGAGTAACAGTTCAAAACGCCCCCGGATCAATAAGCCCATCACAACACAAAATTCCATGACCATCATCCAATGAAAAGCCAGATACGATGGCAAAGTGTCAATTTCATGCTGCTTGGATGCATCGGGGGTTTTTTTTTTTTTTTTTTCCTTCCACTCACTAAAAGCTCCAACTAACCTGCTTCAACCGGTTTCTGGCTGGGATACTGGGATATCACAGGACGGCAGCCATTAAGTAAAGACAATTAGATTTGGTCGGCGCATGTCATTTATCGTCCCTGAGTCTGATTCCTTTGATTTAGCAATGCCTAAACCTTTAGTAGACACAAAGTTGGCCATAATCCAGTCCTCGTGACTAATTACTGTCCTCTCATATATATATATATATATATATATATATATATATATATATCTATATATATATATATATATATTATTATATATTAGACCACCATTTTCTTCAGTTTCTTGTTCATTTTAATACCTGGTACGTATCATGTGACTAAAACAGACAGAAAAGAAAACACTGAATGCATAAAAGCAGTGTTTTTGGCAGTACAACGCCATAGCTATTGATGTAAAAACTTAAGTGATTTAGGTTATAATCAAGAAAACCATGGAAAATGGTAAGATATCAGCTCCTAAATAAAACTCTTATGAGCAATCTTTGTGGTTATCGATTTGTCCAAAGAAATGTACCTTTAGTTGTACCAGGCATTAAAATGAACAAGAAACTGAAGAAAACAAGGGTGGTCAAAAAAAATTCAGACAGGTCCAGTTTGAAACGTGATATAGTTTAATTAGCTTAAAACAACAACAAGAGAGTAAGCAGACTTCACGGACACCCATTGATTTTGTGACAAAGGCCGCTTTCTGTGGAGCAGCCTTGATGGATGCCTTCCAAACATACAGCTTTATCAGCAGGAGGGTCTGCCATGATGTTTCTGGATCAGAAAACAGATCCTGCTGCTGTTACATTACCGTATGACCACGATGTTTCTGGATCTTAATGTCCACGAAGGCCTGCTAGCACCATAAATTCCACGTACGTTCCATCTAAATTTAATCTGCTTGAGTCCATTTAGCTCGTAGAAGCAGATGCTGTGGTTGCACAGTTTCCTGGCTTAAGAGACATACGAGGAGAAGCAGCCCATTATTCAGAATTACAGCTTAAAGACCACTTTCGACACACCAATCACAAGCAGCGGAGCGACGGCGCTGATTTGTGTATTCAAGATACTCAATGAGGCTGAGCCTTTTCAAGACATAAAAGCAGCTTTTTCATTAAAAAATATAACTAAATAAGGTGTTCAAGGTAATACAAGTGTCTCAGCAATTTTTATATGAATCAGAGAAAAGACAAAAACCTTTACCAAAAAGTACTAACTGATGGCATCTTTGAGACAAAATGTTTCCAAGAGGGAAAGACGGCGATCAACACAGACCAAGAAATGATGAGCTCATAACGTTACGACGTGATTATAAAAGTACAACAGAGGACGACACAAGTTGCTGTGAAAAAGCATTTAAGCAAAGTAGATATAAAGCGCACTTTTCAATTGACGATGAGTCATTGATGCCCTCTTCACCACTGTTTCTGTGTTTTCTCCGTTTGTGGATAACGGCTCTAATGGAGTCTTCTGGAGTCCCGAAGCCTTAGAAATGGCTTCGTAACGACTCTGTTTCTCATCTGTTCTTGAATATCTTTAGACAGAGATATGGTGCGATGCCCTCTGAGATCTTTCAGCCGACTTCAGCCGAACTTGAAACTGGACTCCAAATCTCAAAAGTAAATGTGGTTAACCACAGATAACTCTTGATTAAACCGTCACGAAGCAGCAAAAACAGAAGAAATCTAGAACGGGGCAAATATGTTTTTCACGGCACTGTACATTTTTTTCAAAAATGTTTTGAAATATGAGACGTTAACTGAAAAGAAAAGGGACAGACCATTATAAACCACTTTTTGCGCAACAAGAAAAACTTCTAGAACTAGAAAAGCACTTGGAGAGCGCAGACCTCCGCCAAGCGCAACAATTCCTCCATATAGCGATTTACATCATAAATAATTAGTCGTACATATAGCACTGACAATATGGGACCACTAAAAGTACTATATCTTCCTTAATTTTGTGAAGCACACAAAAAATAAATAATAATACTATAAAGATTTCATGCAATATTTGTTTCCAAAGTCAATATATTGAAATTAAATAAACAACTTCAATGTTTTTATAGAGATTGCGATAAAATCCTCCTTCTTGATTAGATCCAGATCAGCCTTTGAAATTTCATAGAGGTTCCCATTGTCAATCCCTGAGTTTTGGGCAATAATTAACTGAGATGTTGAGAAACAAAATTTTTGGCCCCATTGACCGCAATGTTATCGAAAATTTGAAAGTGATCCAGAATCCAGGATTTCTTCAGGATCACAGCCAAAATGAAATCAGTTCTTCCTTTTCACATTTACGACAACTCCTGAAAATTTCATCAAAATCCATCCATAACTTTTTGAGTTATCTTGAACACAGACAGACAGAAAAACGCAGGCAAAAACATAACCTCCTTGGCAGAGGTAATGGCGGTCCTTTAAAAAATACCTGCAGATGGAAGTGTGAACTGTGGTTTCGATACAGTTGAGACTGTGAGGCGGTTTGGAGGCCCATAAAGACCACGGCCAGTGTTGACGGTCACACCGCAACCTGATCCTACCACCTAATCCTCAACAAAACCCTGAGAGTCGCTGTGATCGACTGCATACTGGTGGGATGGAACACAAACACGGCGTTCGCCAGACAGGACCGGCGCAGCGCCGCCCCCCCCCCCTGGCATGTTTCCTCAGCTGCCTCGTGTGAACGGAGAACCTTGATCCACTTTAATGTAACATCTACAGAATGTGAAATCATCAAACAGCTATACGTTAACTCCGATACTGTAAGCCGGCTGAAATCCACCGAAGAGGTTCGGGTCGGGGTGAAATGAGAGAGCTGGAACCGTGTGGCCTATAAAACACCAAGTAGATAAGCACATCTGACGCTCTTGATTATAAAAATAATGATCAGGATCAACTGCAAACTGATTGCCGATTTCTTTCGAGTAATTGCCAGTTTGCAGCATAAATTTGAGGTTATTTGCACATTGACATTTGCATATCGACCTACTTCCCTCACTGAAACCTGAGCAAGATTAACCTTAATAGACAAAGTATCAGCATTTAAAAAAAAAACAACTTCAAAAGCAAAAAACTCAGCTGTCATTGCCCGTCTAGTGGATTTACACCAAGTATTCTGCACCTGTTCATGTTTGGTTACAGAAATGGGACTTTAAAGGATTAAGATGTGACATTTTTGAGGAAAATAATTTACAATATCTACTTAGACTAATTCTTACACATGAAGACATGAGCTTTTTTGCTCTTTACAGGTAACTATGTTGAAATTTTAATTACAGGAAGCGGATAATTTCCTCATGCAACGCCGATATTAAAAGGTATAATCCAGGACTGAACAGGAGACTTGCGGATGCAGATTATATTTCCCTGCAACAGCATTTTATTCATCATAAAATACTGCTGTGCTACATTTTGTTGACATCACATCCGACTCACCCCTCGGTTTCTTCCTTCTGAGCCCGCTCCCACCATCCCTGACACTTTTCAAGGATTTCCGCGCATCAAGTAGCTCCTTCCGCAACATGGTTCTCGTTTTCCTCGGGATCCTTAAAAAGGGACATCTGCCTATCTCTTCTCAAAAGCAACTTCCATTTTCACGTCAAGCGTTTCCCCCTCCTCCGAAGCGAGGATGAGCAGCCTTCAGACATTAAAACTATCATCTTCAGCCCATGTCTGTCTTTCTCGCCCTCTCCTTCCCCCCCCCCTTAAAGGCCCGACTCCGACTGCCAACCTCAGCGGTCTATTTCAAGTCCTTCATAGTACGACCCCTCCAGTTATACTTTCCCACTGCGCCCCCTTTTTCTGAGAGCCGGCCCCCTACCGTCCTGCAGCGGGAGCCGGAGATTAAACGCGCTGCCACGCAGAAACCAGATGACCTTGCGCCGTCCTCTCCGGGTCCCTGTCCTCTCGCTGCAGGGGGTGTGGAAACTCTACGAGGCTGATATGCTTGTAACGCACCCTTATAATATGCCTCAACTGCACATGTATAGATTTCGACCAGTGAGACGGTTTCACGGGGCAACGTGTGAAGAGAGACGGATCTGTTTCAGCTTCAGTGAATATAAAACTACAGGGTTGCATCAGCTAAAAGTAAAGTTTCGGCTAAACTCTGCAACTAACAGATCGCATTGAAACGAGTATTTCACTGTAACACCTTGAGGATTTCTTTGCGACGTGAACGACTGCAGTCTAAGTGTTTTCAGAAGGGCAGCAGGACTGAGCCTCCACTGATGTCAGTCCGATGCCTTTCAGGTGACGTAACAGTAGGGGTGAGTATTGGCAAGGACCTCGCAATACGATATGTATCGTGTTACTTGGATCACGGTACGATATTATCACGATATCACAATATATTGCGATGTTCTACCCAGTTGATATCAAAATTAAAAGTAGAGATGAAAAATCAAGTTGCTGTATATGTTCATCAGATGATATTGATCAGTGGTGCGCAAACTGTGGCACGCGTACCACTGGTAGTACGCAAGTGCTCTTTGGTGATACGCGGGGGAACGTCAGGACTTTCGACATTTTCACTTTTTTTTTTTTAATAAATTGGAAACATACAATTTATTATAAATACGTTTCAAACGAAGTTCAGGTAACAATAACTACAATAACTACAATATATTATAACTACAATAAGGAATAAACATCTCTCCTGTGAATTTAAAGCTAATTGAGAAGGCATATATGGCTATATTTTAAAAATTGGTCATCATGGTGGTACTCGGAGAGCTGAAAAGTTTCTCAGGTGGTACGCAGTATTAAAACCACTGAAACTGATCAAATTGAGTCAAAACTATTTGCTTCAAAACAACCTATTTATTGTTTATTATTAGTGTTTTTGCACATTTAAGTGAATGAATGAATTTTCCTAAAAAAATCGATATTATATCAGGCGGCCAAAAATCGCTATATATCGCCAAATCGATTTTTTTTTCACACCCCTATGTAACAGATCCCCTGGCATTCCCATCGGTTTTCTGTGTTGCCAGGAAAACTCCAACCGTCGAATGGAAGAGTCCGACAGGAGAGATGATTTGGGTCTAAATGTGTTCCTCCTTCGATCTGGGAGCATCACAACTACTGCAGCAACTTCATTAGATGGTGACAGAGTGGAAGGTATCCAGCTGTTGTCTTACATGGAGGGTCTTCTGAAAAATATGATGGTGGGGTTGGGGGTTATGTAACGTGGAATGTTTTGGGGTGTTTCGCTTGGAAACCTCAACCGCCTCCTGACCTGCCAGATCTCCTAAAGCTGCTATTTAGGGGTAGCGGGTAGCGGGAGGGGCGTTCCCCCTCAAAGAACGCAATCTTCCACCTCCCAAAACCCGCTATCCCACCTGCGCTACCCGCTATATTATCCATAGGAGTGGTTAGGCGTTCCACCTGTTAAACCAATCAGTGCGTCAGTAGCCATTGCCTCTAAGAGCAGGTTGCGCTACCCGCAAACCGCTATGGAGCATCTCTTCATCCAGATTGTAGCAGCTCTCATGCACAGCTCATCTGGGACTCTGCTGTAGAGCTTCCTCCTCTTCCTTCCTCCTCCTCCTCTGCACTGATATATACATATAAATATTTTTACACAGACAATTCCTATCGGCTACCTGAAAGTCCCAGATAGTCGGTGTCCTCCCAGTAAACACGCTCAGGCAGAGCCGTGAGAAACATATTCTCAGCAGGGGGTGATGGGAGTCTGAGACAGCTGTGCGTCTTTATATATATATAGATGATAGATGTAATGCGGCAGTGCAGCTGATGTGCTTTTTAAAATACTGCAGAACGAATCATTGATGAGCAGTTCTGCCGGTCAGGGGTGAAAGAGTTTTGTGACACCACTGAGCCAGAGGAACAGGGTATGATGACATCTACTTTCTACCACTGATGTGTTAATGTTCCTGTCCCTCCTCCACCACCAGCAGTTTCAGACATATCGGAAATTAATTCCCTGCATCCAACCTTTTCCAGCTTGACACCAGAGCCACGGAGCTCTATTTGATGATCTGACCTGTTTAAAGACAGAAGTGACTGTGATGTCGGCCATGATGGATTTTGAAGGGGAAATGTCCCAAAGATCTCCTTGGTTTCCTCCACAGCAAATATCTGAATGAGATCATGCAACAGCTGTACAGACATCCTCTGCCCTCAAGAGAATAAAAACGTATGCAAGTAATACAGTGATGCGTAATCAAGAGGTAGAGCCGTTTGTTTACGTCCAGATGTGACTAGGTGGACGCACATTTATGCCATTTGGACGCGGTCTTTTATGCGCTGACATGCAGGTTGCACTTTCTGCAAACTCGGTATCTTGTGATTGCGATTGTGGATTGCAAGATACTTATTTTGCAGGAAAGGCCAAAAGACACGCCCATTGCCACACCTACAATGCTAGTAAGGGAGTCGGCATAATACGGGTAGTGGCTTTAGGGAGCGGAAGATTGCATTAGCGATTAGCGGAGTTTTCTAAACCCGTAATTTGCTGGTAGCGGCTAGTGGGAAGTGTACGATCGGGGCCTTATTTCTCAAACACAGCAGTTTCGTCTGAAAAATTTCACACAGCTTTTTCTTTTTCGAAATCAAATCAAACAAAAACAGATGCAGGTTTCAAGTTCAAGCGCAAGCTGCTCCAAAGGCGTAGCAAAATAGCAAAATAGAAAAGGGCGCGGGAGGATTTAATAGCGTGGCGTGCGTAAGATTTCAGATATCAGCTCCACGAAGGAGAGCAAACAAATGCAAATATCGGAACAGAGCATTTCAAGCTAATATCTGACAACAACGGTTGCTTGTGATTTCACGTCAGTCGGTCGATCTGGTTCAAGATGAAACGCCATTTTCTTCTGTCATCCAAAGAGCAGCAACGTCACTTTCCTTTGTATTAAAATGTCTTTTCAGTCTGTTGCTCGTCCAGCCTCTCCAGGCGGTGGTCTCAGTCCCAGTATGGAGTAACCACAACCTTTTCAAATGTTATCTTTTGATTAAATCACGTTCGAGCTGCCACATCCGTTGATCTGCTGCAAAAGAAGCCTGAAATGCCACAACCGAGCCTCTCTGAAGGGGATTATCAGGGTGTTCATCAAAAACGCTCCACGCCGCAGGCTCATGTCTGGAATTTGCAACAATTTGTAATCAAGAGTTGTGACGCAGCAGACCTCACAGTCTGACTCACTGAGAGGAGCTAAAAGCAGCCGGGACGGCCATTAAAGCCTCGCCGGACGCGACACGAGGTGAAACACACCGACAAAAACACAGAAATACACAGTCGCCGGCCCGCCCCTGGTCTCTTTTCATCACGCCGGCTGTGATTGAGTGCGACACCGCCGCGTCTTGACCGTGGCGGAGCTATAATTATCCGTGATGTCTGCCGGTGCAACTGGAGAAGGGGGCCGGCGGCAATCCACACATGAGTGGAGCGCAGGCACTCGAGCCGGCGCGGCACATACCGAGCCATAAATAACCGTAAGGAGACAGAGAGAAGGAGGGAGATGCACGACGGAGGCAGAAAGGGGAAAAGATAAGGAAGCAGCTCGAGCCTGGATGATATATTTGCTGTCTTCTACTTGCTTGCTGTTAATGTAAATGGAGAAAAAAAAAACAAAGATAGTCAAGTCCCTTTAAGGCCCAAAGTCAAAGCTCAGCAACAAGTCTAAATAAGCAACGATAACGTCCAAACACTCACGATTAAAATCTGATTTTTTTTTTTTTTCGCCTCTCTCTCTGTGAGAAATGGCTGAAACAAAAGGAGACGGTTTGAGAAGAGCAGGCGAAAACTCAAGAGAAGCGAGTCAGAGAGACGAGGAGGTGCTGAGTGACCCGCCGGCGGGACAAGCGTGTGCTAGCTCAACGTGGCAGAGCTGGTGACAGGTGAGCTCAACTGTCAGCTTTCTCCACCAGCCGGGGCAGCAGCCGCACGACGGACGCCTCCGACGTCACGTCGGTCCCGGATGATGCAACCTGCCTGAGCGACGTGTAGCTCAGCGTATTTTATCCTGTCGACAATCACTTTCTGTTAATAGAAAACTAAGAAAATAACTGGGATGTGAAGGAAAGGAAATGCTTATCTCTATTTATTTTTTCAGTTTGTCGTTGACCTCTAACCTGTACGTAAAGTCATACCTGCTGATTTTGAGTGAAGTTACACTCCATGAGAGTGACGTTCCTGATGCAACAGATGGCACGAGTCACTTTTCAGAGACATTTTTTTGTATCTTTCGTGTAAATTTACGCAGGCAGACCAGTCGTGCCGAGCGAAACCACGTCACCGGTTGACTCAACGTCTCACTGGCGCCCAGTTAAGTGATGGGTGTTCACGAGTTCACAAATTTTTACTTTTGTTACGGCGTTGAAAAGTCTCGCCCAGCTACAAGTCAAATCCTTTGCACAGAGAAGCGAAGGAATTGACCTTTCGGTAAGCGCCGCCCTCTTCCTAGTTACTGTTGCAAGGTCGGACAAACTTGCTGCTCTTCCGTTAAGGACTATGTTAATTCGCTATTTTTCTATACTATATACTATAATGACTCCATGGTAAAATATTGCTGCCGGGGACCTGCAACAGTGACTCGAGGTGTCCAGAATGTTTGGAGGGACATTTTTATTCCCTTTCCCAAACCAAAACAAACGCTAGAGAATCCAGGCTGTTGGTTAAGTTGTGTCCGTCCACAACTAAACATGAGGAAAGTTACAAAACACACCTACATTTACTCCAAGGTAAGTTAGCTTTGTTTATTAAATGATTGATTTAACCACCATTTAGTAAAAGTAATATGATTTAGCAGCGGGGAGGGTGATGAGTGAAAACATCTCTCCGTTAGCATTAGCTCGCTAGCCAACTATAAGCCTGCCTCGTTGTCCACCAATAAATATGGCCCTGGATATTTATTTTGTTAGGTATAAGAGATGTTAACATCACTTTATTGATTATATTAATACAATGCTGTGACTGTCTCATGATAACATAACTCTGGTGTGGGATAGATCAGATGGACCAGAGCTAATGCTAACGGAGAGATGTTTTCACTCATCACCCTCCCTGCTGCTAAATCATATTTTTACTTTTACTAAACGGTGGTTAAATCAATCATCTAATAAACAAAGCTAACTTAACTTGGAGTAAATGTAGGTGTGTTTTGTAACTTTCTCCACGTTCAGTTGCTTGTGTGGACGGAAACATAACTGAACCCACAGCCTGCAATCTCCAGCGTTTGTTTCAGCTTGGGAAAGGGAATAAAAATGTTCCTCCAAACGTTCTGGACACCTCGAGTCACTGTTGCAGATCCCTAGTAGAAATATGTCACCATGCCATTATTATAGTATAATAACGCCAAAAAAGCGAATTAACACAGTCCTTAATGCAGGAGCAGCAAGTTTGTCCGACCTCGCAACAGTTAACTAGGAAGGGGGCGGTGCTTACCGAAAGGTCAATTTACAAATCTGCACGCGCCGTTTTAGATCAGATTCACGTGAAACGCCGGCATCTATACCGTAAACCCAGTTGCTGCTCAGTCCAAGCGAGATGTTTTTTTTGTTTTTTTTTTACGACGGAGCCCCTTGAATCTTGTTCTTACAAAGTCATTTACGTACAATACAATCCAAACAGGGCGACAGTCAGAGAGGTCATATTTTGCGTGTGCTTACCTTCACCCAGGTCCATCACTGCCAGTACGGCGCTGCAGCTCGCCTCCCCGAGCTCGCTGGTTGCCAGGCAGGTGTACACGCCAGCATCACTGGTCCGGCAGTCCCGTATCCACAGCCCCCCCGAGTCCTGAGCCTCCGATGGGGGAAGGAGCTCATCGTTGAGGTACCAGGTCAGCACGGGTTTCGGATATCCTGACACCGACACCCTCAGCCGAATGTCACAGCCTGTTCCCACCGCCGCCTTTCGGAGTTTACGGGTGAAGACCGGAGCTGACGGTTCTTGTGTTTTTGCATCGGTGTCTTGAACAGCTGGGTCGCTGGTGATTTTGGGTTTTTTGGGAGGGATGCTGAGACGGGGACTTGACTCCGGGCCATCTGCCATCTCGACTGCTTCTCAAACTTCTTCACGATCAAGAAGGCCCGCGTTCAGCGAGCGTCTCCCCTCAAAGTCTGGACCGACTCAGATGTTTCTGGGCTCGCGGGACGTACGGAGGATGTTTCCCCTCGGCTGCCAGTGACAACGACACGGTTATCAAATGACAACAGTTGAGCGCATGACACTGACAAAAAAAAGGCTTTTTAAATACTCCACTACTTCCTAAAAAAAAATTAATTAAAGAAAGGTGTCCTTATGACTTCCTTTAGAAGTCCTGATGAAATGCAGAATTTAAGAATGGAAAGTCCTCTGAGCCCAGATGCAGTGGATAGTCCCACATCATGATACTACCAAAGCCGTGCTTCACAAAGGAGAAACTGTTCTCATTTTTGCCCCTTTCTTAATACAGATATTCTCATTTAACTAAAATCTTTTCATATATTCTTCATATTTTTTTTAATCGACACCACTTCTTACTCTAATTTCACACTTAAATTAACTGTCAGGTTTGTTGACTTCAGTTTTCTTTTGTTTTTGTTTTCCATCAACTTTGGGCATTGGGTTGCAAAATCTGACTCTTTCATGGTCCACAATCATTTGCAAATTGTTATAATTGTTTCAAGAATATGTAAGCAGATGTGAATTTGATTCATAAAGTTGACTTTAATCAAAAAGAAAATGCAGCTTACCTCGGTTTTCCTTCTAAAGCCAAAAGGAATTCCTTTGGACATCCTTGCAAAGTCCAAGTTAAAGTAACAAGATCCATGGAGCGAAATATTTCATCTCAAATCATTTGCTAAATTACGTGTCCCTGCATGTCCTTTAGCGAGCACAGACTGTAGGTGTAAGTCCAGCCTAGATCATGAGGCATTAGCAGCCCCTGCCATGGTTCCTGTCAACAGCTCTCGCCCCAGTGAAAACGTGGAGCGACAGTGAGAGGTCCTTTTTTTCTTAAATGTCAAACCACTCAGGCCCTCTGTTCTGCTGCGTTTCCACCTTTTAAGTGCTTATTAAAAACCACCCCTTTAACGTTTTTTCAGGTTCCCCGACTACGTCAACGTGTCCGTCTCCCTCTCTCTCCCACATTAGCTCCCTCAGGTTGAGGACGAC
The DNA here is from genome assembly GCA_018398805.1 of Hirundichthys speculiger. Classification (NCBI taxonomy): domain Eukaryota; kingdom Metazoa; phylum Chordata; class Actinopteri; order Beloniformes; family Exocoetidae; genus Hirundichthys; species Hirundichthys speculiger. The sequence goes on along the minus strand of JAGFBZ010000821.1, from coordinate 664,738 downwards.
AGCTGCTCGGACAGGTCAGGTTTCCTGCTCTGCCTTGTATGACCTATTCTCACACACTTACGCACATGCGTGCACAAAGCGCCCACACTGCGAGCCCTTCAGATAATATTATCAACTAAAATGCACATGTGCCTGAAGAGTGCGTGAGAAAGACAGAGACAGCCTAAGTGGAACAGTTGGAATTTCTATTAAAAGAACGTCTAAGAATAAAGACAGGACTTAGTGATTCATCCAACTGCAGGGCGATGATGTCCAACACAATATGACTGGCAATAAAACAGAACATGATGCCTTACATATTTATTCGTCTGACGCAGCTGGAGCTCAGAAAGGATCTTTTTTTTCCACATTTCTTTCATTTATCATACGTTTCTCGTTTCATCTTTGTATTCAGAGAGGTTTGAGGATCATGATTTTGCTGAAGGGACAGAAAAACCTCACATGCTGCGATTCATTGACGTGTATGTAAAGGTTAAAACATGAAAACATCCGGAGTCTACGAGTAAATGTTCTGCGTCTAAATCAAGGGAAGTGACCATTCCCATTTTTTTTTCGTTGAGGTTTAAGTTCAGTAGTCGTAATTTTGTTGTAATTTCTTTTTCTAGTGTTTCACTTCCAGAGCTGATTAGAACAATTTCATCACATTCTTCAATGTCAAAGTTGGAACTCAAATTGAGCTGAAATTAGGGGTGTGAAAAAAAATTCGATTTGGCAATATATCGCGATTTTTCGGCCCAATATAATATCAAATTTCCAGCTCTAATATCGATTTTTTTTTTACAATGCTGTCAGTATGTTGTAATGGTTACTTAAATGTGCAAAAACACTAATAATAAACAATAAATAAGTTGTTTTGAAGCAAATAGTTTTGACTCAATTTGTCCTCTGAATGATCAATATCTTCTGATGAACATATACAGCAACTTGATTTGTCATCTCTACTTTTAATTTTGATATCAACTGGGTAGAATATCGCAATATATTGTGATATCACGATATCGTGATAATATCATACCGTGACCCAAGTATCATGATACATATTGTATCATGATACTTGGGTCACGATATGATATTATCGTGACCCAAGTATCATGATACGATATGTATCATGATACTTGGGTCACAATATGATATTATCGTGACCCAAGTATCATGATACATATCGTATCATATCGCCAATACTCACCCCTAGCTGAGATAAACAAGAACTTTTGAAAACTTCCTCCAACTGGAGGTTCACTGGTTCGATACCCAGCCCCGTCACATGTCCAAGTGTCCCTGGGCAGGACAGATTGCTCCCTTCACCCCAGCCACTCACAGTTGTTGTTTTTTTCCCTCCATTTCATTTACTTTATACCCATTATTATAAGCAGAACCCCTTCAAGTGACAGGCCAATTATAAAATGATTCAAATGAATGAGCGCAGCTTCCTCATGTTTTCACTGCGATGCATTTTTAACTCCAAACTGAACCAGAAGTCAAGTGCTGCACTGGAGACTTCAATCAGTTTTGCGCAAAACAATGAAATCGTGACGGCTACATCTGTCTTTTAAATACAGTTTATGCATAATGCATTATAAACCTTGAGTCATTCGCTGGAAAATTTCAGCTCAAGTGCCAGACGAAAATTAACATCTATTCCAGAAGAAAAAAAAAAAAAAGCACACTTGAAACCATCCTGCTAAGGGAAAGCAACGTAAATGATTAAATATAAAGTAACTTAACACCTGCAGGAAGGTGTGAAAGGTTTGCTGGGGTTCATGGGGAGTCGCTATTACAATACTAATATTCTGGGACATAAAAAAGATGCACTCTGAAAAACAAAAGTATTTAGAGTTAGCGAAAGTCTTTCATTTGTATCTGTTTTTCAACTTTTTATGAGCTCAAGTAATGACAGTCTGCCTCTGTTCCCCCATAACTGATGTTACTTGTCTGTCATTTTTCTACTGACTCCTGACATAGAACAATGTTCTTATATTTTAAGAATTAAAGAATTTTTTTTCAAAGCATCTCCTGTCAAAGTAAAAGCTTTCTATTTTATGCTCTGAGTTTTTGTTTTGGCTAGAAAAAAAAAAAAGATGGCACATCTGCTGATATTTTATCGCCCTCTTCTGGTTGATGCAGCATCATGATTTTATTACTGAAGAAACACTTGTACTGCCAAAAAAAAATCTGCCTTGATATCATTTCAGTTACGTTATTCAATGTCACATTTGTTTCCTGATGAGGCATTAGCTGCAATGTGTAAAAAAAACACACAGCCTTTTTATTTTTATTTTTTGTGAAATGCTGCAAATATCAGTTTAGATCAAGGTCAAGAAGTGGCCAACATGGGCAGTAAAAACTGTTATCGCAATTTTCGGCCACACGATATAATATCGATTTTTGAGCTCCTATTATCGATTTTTTAGGAAAATTCATTAATTCATTTAAATGTACAAAAACACTAATAATAAATAATAAATAGGTTGTTTTGAAGCAAATAGTTTTGACTCAATTTGTCCTCTGAATGATTAATATCATCTGATGAACATATACAGCAACTTGATTTTTCATCTCTACTTTTAATTTTGATATCAACTGAGTAGAATATCGCAATATATCGTATCGTGACCCAATATCACAATGCATATCGTATTGCGAGGTCCTTACCAATACTCACCCCTACGGAGGATCATTTCAGGACTCTTCCGGGACCTGCAGTGAGTCGTCCTGGGCGCCGTCCGTCACAGCGGGACATCAAATGTTCCTTCAGTGACAACATGAAATGGCTGCTGTAATTAGCATGGCTAAGCGAAGCTAAGCTCCATCCTCAGATCCTTCCAGAACAACAACAGGAAGTCATGTGGTCTGTTAGTAGGGTTAACACACAAGCACAAGAAAACATATTCCCCTCAAAATATGATCCATCATCCATTTTTATTCACAACTCGTAAGTCAATATAATGCTAAGTAGCTAAAATCCTAACAGAAATGGGTAGCTAAAGACTAGCTGTCAATCAAAGACGTCAAATGACATCCAACTATCTGAATGGTCAGCTTTATTGCTTTATATAATTTTATCGAAGTGGTACAAAAAAAAAAATCTTCTCCCTACACCCCAAATGTAACAAATGTGAATGAGTGTTTTAAAATTTAGTGTTTTAGAAATTATCTACAGTGGGTTAATGTCAGCTGACATTTCCAAAGTTTGAATATCGTTATACAGGTGAGCACACCTGCTCAGATTAGTTGAATATTTTCCCTCAACTGTGGTAATGTTTACTGCGTGATGTAACAGGTAAAAACCGGTGGAGAACCTTACCTGTCTGGGCTCTGGAGGTCTGGTCCTCCGACGGCTACGACGTCACCGATGACGTCGCTAAAATTCCGATCAAGCGTCAAAGACGGCTGAAACCTTGGTATCTGGGTCATTTTATTTTTTACTAATCAGTTCACTAATCATACCCGTTTCCACCTGTACAGATGACTGCGTGTCAGTCCGACGTCTTAAAAAGTTAGGAGACGTTTGAGTTATTGAGTCTGTGTCGCCTGCTGCAGTTACCACGGATGGCCACAGGCGCCGCTGTTCAGCTGGTCCATAACGGTCAAATCTAAGGATGAAAATCATAAAATGTACAGTATACGTGTGTAGATGCATTCAGTATGTGAATATAAATACCTGGTGAAGTTTGATATAATTACAAATAACATTTTCTTTTAATTGTTGAATAAAAAAGGGTCCCTATAATGAAACTAACATGATATATTTTTCTCTGAGGGATACAAATGTTCAAGGCCAGTTAGATAAAATTGTTTCCCTATCAAGAGACAAAAATGTATATAAAAGCGAGAAGATTCATATGTTTTAATACTACATTTTCACACACATACACAAAAAAAAAAAAAAATAAATAAAGCATGCAGATCCATTCCAGTTCTGTGTGAAATGGACACACAAAATAGAAAATGCAACTTCTCATCTGTCAAGGCCGCTCTTCGCTATCTTTATTTGTGAGCCAGAAACAAAAATGCTGTTGCTCACAAGCTTAACTCAGAGTCAGATAACTGCAGAGCCCAAACAAATACATGTGAGAATAAAGGAAGCCACAGCTCAGGACCTGTTTTCTTCAAGACAAAAGAGAAAAAACAGTCAAATCTTCTTTCTGGACTTCGTTGTCGGTGCATGTAGAGGACATTGGACGCCGGCAGTGTCAGGTGGGTACCATGGTGTCCTGTCCCGTCCTGGTTCTGGGCCCTCTCTGGATCGGTCTGATTCAAGGCTGCAGGGGAGAGGAGCCGCCCAGGGGGGTTGTGTTGTCCCGGTTCAGAGACCGCGTCCTGGAGGGCCTGGGGCTGGAGGGACCCCCGCTCACCGCGGTTCAGGGTCCCAGTGGGGACGTGGGACAGTCGGGGACAAGACGCTGGCAGGTGAGGGTCCACAGGACAAGGAGAGCAGCGAGGGACGAACATCCCAAAAGTCCAGAGCCGGAAATATCTCAAGTGATTCTGTTCCCAAGTTCAGGTGAGAAGGTTTGAATACATATCGTGATATATTTGATCCTTACATTTATTCCAGCTCTGTAAAAGAAAGTGTGATAAAGTGACTGAAAATGCTACATTTCATGCTTTGCGTTAAAAAAAGAATAGATACATCGTAAGTCATCCTTTTTGTGTGGTGAGTAAATGTAATATATAAGTTGGTTTTCATAACATTTATAACTAACGGGAGCAAACTCATTACAACCTACGTACTGCAAGTCTCAAAAAAAAAAAAAAAAAAAAAAATCAGCCCTAAATGGCTTTCTTCAATACATTTTATATATATATATATATATATATACATATATATATATATACACACACACACACACACACACACATATATATACACATACATATACACACACATATATACACACACATATACACACATACACACATATATACACATACATATATACACACACATATACACATACATATATACACACACATATATATACACATACATATATATATATACACACACATATATATACACACATACATATATATATATACACACACACACAGACCCTCACAGCTAAATTAAGCCACTAGAGGTCAGAAAAGACAAGCTTTGGTGGAGGCAGGACTTGGTGTCATGCAGGCCATGATGTTCTGATCTCCAATCTTTTATTTTGGCAGACTCATCCGGCACCACAACAGACCCAGTGACGAGAGAAACCACCAGCAGTCACTTCTCGTTTCATTTCCAGCCTTCGACCATCTTCAGAGACGCTGCAGTCACATCCGCCCGCTTCTGGTTTTACGCAGGTGAAGGAGCGGCGGAAAACTCATCTTTCCCGCTCTTCATCGTCACCACAGGTCAGCAGCTCCTCCAGGCCGCCGAGGCTCCGTCGGAGCTGAGCTCTGATGGATGGGCCACCTACCATCTGGACCGCAGTGTTCTGTTCTCTGTGGCTGAAGGTCCTTTCCTGCTCCGGGTCCACTGCGAGGCCTGCCAGGGCCACCAGGCCGAGCCAGACAAGACCCCCTTCCTCGACATCCACACTCATCCTCGAGGCCCGGTCCGTTCTCCCCGTCATGCACCGGTGACCGTCCCCTGGTCCCCCTCTGCCATCTACCTCTTCCAGCGGCCCTCTCAGCAGAGGCCCGAGCCCAGCGACTGCCAGCGGGCGGCGGTGGAAATCAGCTTCGAGGAGCTGGGCTGGGACAACTGGATCGTCGACCCGAAGGTGCTGACCTTCCACTACTGTCACGGGAACTGCCAGGCCGGGGATCGAACCACCGCGATGCTGGGGATCTCTCAGTGCTGCGCTCCTGTCCCTGGGAACATGAAGTCCCTGACGATCACCACGACCTCCGACGGCGGGTACTCCTTCAGCCACGAGACCTTACCCAACATCATACCTGAGGAGTGCGCGTGCTTTTGAACGCAGCGCAACGGTCCTTAAAGCACAGGCCCGAATGACAAACTCAGCAAAAACTGCTTTTATATTATATTATATTATATTATAGGATTATATTTATGTCAATATGCGGTAGGGCTGTCCTGCATGTCTTAGATGTTTTCCTGCCACAACACACCTGATTCAAATGAATGCATCATCAGCGTGTCATCCAGGTGTGCAGAGGACCGTTAATGATCCATTGATTTGAATCAGGTGCTGAAGCAGGAAACTAAGACTTGCAGGACAGCGGACCTTAAGGACTGGATTTGTCCACCCCTAATATACTTTAATTTTTGTTTCCTCTTTTAGATTTTGCTCATTCTTTACTCTCACAAGGGACTATTTTGTCGAACTGCAGCCACTTTCACAGATTAGATTTAGGGTACAATTTGTGAATTACTGGGGGAAAAGCAAGAACTTGATTTATTGGATACTAGAGCTGACAATTTTATCAATTCTGCAATATATATCGATATTTTATCGAGTATCGATTTTTCACCCGTGGGTACCGATATTATAAGCTTCTTCCAAAACCCCCGTGTCCCACCTTTAAAAGCTTGCAAGCAACAATTTGCACTGTTTATTAAATGAAACTATTTTTCTCAACACATCTTTTATTCATTTTGTCCAGCATTTGCAACCTGCCTGTCAGCCATATAATGTGTAATTGATGCTTTCAGTTCAATTAATTCAAACAAAGTCATTGGAACACTGACAAGATGTCACCAAAATCACTTTGTCCCTTTAAAATCTTTCAGAAAATAAATGTATTGTAAGACGAATGTCGATATATATCGTATCGTGAGCCAAATATCGTGTATCGTATCGTGAGATTAGTGTATCACTACAGCCCTATTAGATACATGAGTTTAAAGAATAAAAATTTAAGCCAACATGGTTTCCTGATGTCTTAATGTAATGTTGGCATCATCCTTTTAAAGCTTAGGTCAAAGCAGCTGGGTTTAGGGGCGGAGTCAGCCACCTGACACCTTCCTCCTCCCTGGGATGTGTGCATCATTGGAGATCGGTGTTTCAACTCTGCATGGTCCACTGCTGCAGACGCCAACTGCATCTAGATGTGAATTTGGGCAGAGATAAAGGTGGGAAAGCTGCAAGGTACAATTCTGATCTGGGCCTATGATGTCACACGACCCTGCAAAACTGATTGGCCCACTCAAAGACAGGTTTTTAGACTGAGTGATCACTCCCCAAAAGAATTATGTTGCATCAGTGTTTATCTCAAGATTTTAAAAGTAAATAAATTCCCTTTAAAAGCTCTAGCTGGTTGAACATTTTGCAAAATAAACCGTGTCAAGTGATGATGCTGCAAAGATGCTCCACATACACAATCACACTTTAAGATATTTAGACCAGTTTTATGAAGTTACTGAATTACATAACTGTTAGGGTCTGATATAAACTGATTATTAAACACTGGATTGAAAAAAAAGTTTAATTTCTCAAGATTACCTTTCATCCTTATGCTCTTTTTGACAGCTGGTGGAAAAAGATTTAAGACAAAAAAATAATATCCAACAGTATATTTACTGAATGACATTTTACAGGAGTTCTCCTTTAATTTCATACCCATTATTCTGTTTAATCTTCAAGTATCTTTGCAGGTTTATTTTGCAGAAAAAAAATGAAAACCTCTGCTCAGTTTAAACATCCACATTTGTCGTCATTTGCTCACATGGCCTGTAGAGGGCAGTGTCTGCACACCTAACATCTCACATCACCCTCTGAAGTTCAGCGTTTATCTTGGGCCCATTTCAAGATAAATTTCTTAATTCAATGAATGCTCCAACTATAAAGATCCGATTTCCAGTTTACGCTCGAAGAACCAGAGAACAAAAATAAAACCAAGCCATTTAGTTCAAATATTTATTTACTCTGAAGACAAAATAATCTCTACAGTTACAAAAACTACAAAACTTGCAATAGGAGAAACAAGAGTATAAACCATTGAATGAGTACCATAATCAAAAAGGTGGAATGTCATAACCTTGCAGTAAACTCCAGACGTGGAGGTGAGATGATACAGGAACACAGCATCGGACAGCTCTCTGGCAGATCAGAAAAACCCAACTGGCGGGCGACGAAGTTAACGCTCAAACTGAACTCTGACGGACGCGGATGACGAGTCTCAAGGGGACTGAGTGCAACACGTCAAAAAAAAGAAAAAGAAAAAAGGCACAAGCCTGCGTTTCAGCACATCATCCGTTCAGCCGGGCTGTTTTTTGTTTAACCAGGATGCACAACAGCAAATATGTTTCAGCACAGTAGAGGAAAAAAAAAAAAAAAGTGGTGAAGCATGTCAAGGATGGAAAATATGTCTCACTAAACAAGAATGTAAGTTTCAAAAAGACAAGAACGGAATTTCATTGTTGAAAGTGGCCCAGGAAACAGATGTTTCAAGCTAGTTACTGCAAAAAAAAAACATGTTGAATTACTGCAAAGAGCATTTTAATTTCCATGTTGCATAATTTAACACGGACCTGTGAACATCCTGACTTTTTAAACTGTAATGTGAAACAGGTGGGATGCGATGAAAACACTTTCCCCTTAAACTAAAGGTCATCAATCTTTGGTCAAATCAGAAGGGGATGTAGTAACTGGTAAAAGTTTAAATTATAAATGACCACACTGAATAGAAATACCTCGAAACATTTCTGTCAATTAAGAATTCAAGCATTGCCCAGGTATACGTTTTGGCCGATTGGAGTAAATACACAGGTTTTTCCAAATATCTTTCGGCATTTCTGTAATGGAGTGAACCCTTCCCAATAAATCACAAGATCGAGTCCGTTTAAACTGAGCATGACTCATCCAGCACACTTGAAGCCACCCTTGTTGCACAACGCACGCCACTGCACACGCTCCAAAAAAATGACAAAAACCCAAGGCCGTGTTGTTTAAGATCCTCTAAGGACAACAGGCCTAAAAGGAAAGAAAAACATTAACATTCAGTGACATTTCATAAAAAGAGAACCTCATGTGAGGAAAACAAAGACGCAGACTGAGCCAGAGGAGTGCAGAGCTCGCAGTAATCCTCGACACGGATTACTGCACGGCCACAGAAACAAGAGCGAAGTCAAAGAAGAGGGTGCACACAAGTTTTTTTTTTTTTTTTTCGGACGTCGGTTGGCGAGCGGCGACTCCAGATGTGGCAGGCTTTCAAGTTTCAGAGTCGTGGAGATAAACCATTTGTCACGACTCGGCAGCTCGGTCAGCATTTCATTTGTTTTCCGACTGACCGCTAATACTGAAAGGCACGACTCCCTCATCCACGCAGGCACCAGCGCTTCGGTCTCCCCTCAGTGGTCTGACTGCATTCCCATTTGTGCTTCCCCATATATTTAAGGCCAGTAGGAATGGAAAGAGACGGTTGAGGTGGGAAGCACGCTCAGGCATGTATTCCTGGGAGAAGAAGAAGAGGACAAATCAGCACTCAGGACTCATGTTTACTTTTAAAACTTGGATTTCTTTGAAAGCATTCTTCCGGCTTGAGGTCAGAACTTATGGAGAAATTTAAAAAAAGGTTTGGACACGTTCTAAACAGTCAACATGTTGCTCGAAGGAAGTGATCAAAACTTTTTATCTGGTTCAGGCTTCTGAAAAAGCACAGATTCCTTTTCCTCAACGTCTTTGGGTTTATAGATGTTTATCTGGGCAAACCCGTATTTCTTAATTTTCTGATGAACTGATTAAATGATTCATATGCGGAAACATAACAGTCATTAAGAGCGGGCCGCCGCCCACAATTCCTAAACTTAGCGCTGGGCGGTATACCGGTTCATACCGAATACCGGTGTTTATTTTTCTTATATGAATTTTTCATATACCGTAATATCAGTGAGTATGTACTGTAGCGTACACAACGTTGGGAACGGCGCCCGGCGGAACGTAAGTGCCGCCGATCATTGTTTGACAGGGGACTGTTTTGCAGTTGCACTGGAGGCGCAACATGCTACTAGTTCGAAACAGCGAAAGTCCCAAAGTGGAAGCTCCAGAACGGCAACATGAGACTGAGGAACTTCTTCCTGAACGAGGAGCCGTGTCTGTCGTGTGGAAGTTCTTTGGATTTAAAAAAGACGACGTCCAACAAACTACAATAATCTGCAAATGTTGCCGAGCTAAAGTTGTAGCCGCGGGAGGCTACACCAGGCTGGTGTTGCCTCCCGCGGCTACAACTTTAGAACGCTGTTTACATTGTGTAGTTAATGATGATTTTTTTACAAAATGTTTTTTCAAGTTGTTCGCAAAATTTGAAAAATAAAATGGTTCTGTATTTTAACTGCAACTATCATCATTCAGACTCCTTCACTTAATTAGAATCACGAGTGCCACCTCTTTGTAAATAGCATCATTTTGTGAGGCCGTGCAAACCTGTATTAATACTAATGTAGAGATGAATGTTTTTCTACAATATTCACTCCTCTTGACAGTAAAATAGGTCGTTCTAAGCCAATTATACTGCAGCAATTCCTCTCTAAATGATTAGAAAATGTGGTTAACACTCTGTTGTGCCTTCAAAAAAAAAAAAAAAAAAAATACCGTGACATAAATTTTTGGTCATACCGCCCAGCACTACCTAAAGTGACGATTCTTGAAGATTTTGCCAATGATTCGGGCTCAACTGGCACATGTTCAAAACCTAAATGTTTCATTTTGGAGGCATGGAAAGGCTGCACACTTCAACACCTTCACCCGCATGAGGCAATTACCCAAACAGTCAAAGATAATTTAAGATACCACGGCATCAAACAGACCATGCACACATCAGTGTGCCAGCGTGAATACCTTTCTCGCTCGCTTCGCCCTGTTTTTCTTGGGCGAAGTTGAGGCGGTTCTGCTCAGCAGCTGTCCGTGCAGCTGTGTTGACCTCGGGGCTGCTGCTGCGTGAAGGGCTTCCTTCGTCCGGCTGGTACGCCAGGTCCAGATGCTGCTGCGCCATCTTCAGGTGCCTCCTCAACCGCTCAAACTCCTTAGTGGAGTGGCCCTCGTCCCCAAAACTCTCTCGCCCAGAGTCCCCCATTGGCAAGTCCCTCAGCTCTCCTTTCGCTTTCTCCTTCTTCATGGCGGCGTGGTATCCCGGCGGAGCGGTGGGCATGGAGCGCGACGAGGGCGGGCGCTGGGCGCGCGAGTTGAGGGCGGCGCGCCGGCGGAAGGCGTCGCGGATGCCGCCGATGCCCAGGTGGATTATTTCCAGGAAGGTGAGGAGAAGGCAGAGGAAAGACACGACATACATCACCAGCAGGAAGATGGTCTTCTCCGTGGGGCGGGACACGAAGCAGTCCACCGTGTGGGGGCACGGCGACCGAGTGCAGACGTACGAGGGCATCACCTCGAAGCCGTAGAGGATGTACTGGCCGAAGAGGAAGGCGATCTCGAACCCGGAGCGCCACAGCAGCTGGCACACGTACACCTTGATGAGGCCGTCGCGCAGGATCCGCCGACGACCGTCGTGCTTCTTCTCCTGACCTGGAAAACACGCAAAGCTAATCATCGTCTGTTTCGCACCAAGCAAGGCAGCGACCCTGGCCACGGTTACATGATGTTTTTTAATTCGGAATTAATTAAGTCAGAATTAAACTATTTTCCTAAGAGTTTACATGGAAAACACGTTTGATGGGCTTTATTCCAATTCCGCTTAAGGTCTGGAGGTTGGGAAGGGTTCTGATTGGATAAGGGGGGGGCGGACGTCTTTACGTATTTACGTCTACCGGAAGAAAACAAACTTACTCTGTAGTGGCTAAGCCCCAATTTCAGCCGCTACTGGTGGTACTTTCGTAGATGTTCAGACGAGTGACACGGAGAAACTGATAACTCCTTTTGACTTTTAACTGAAAATGTATTTATTAACAAAAGTTCACTTTGACCCGCTATTTTCTCGGTAAAGTCCTTTTAAATGAAAAACAAAACGACAGCTCTCCTTTCACCGTCGAAAACTGTTTGCTTCACAAAAACACAACACCTGTGCCCACTTCAGCCTAATTAAATGTCCTTCCGTCAACCCTCCACATCACAACACTACCCCCCAGCGTTCAAAGAGAGCATCAGCAAAAACGTAAATGAACATATGGCTCCAACATACTCGATTAGCAACAACATGGAGGACGACATTATTAGCATCCTTTTTGGATTTGTTTTGATTTTATTTTTTCAAGCAGCAGCCCGACAACATCATTTTCAATGATTTTCTTTCGAGAACAAGCCCAGCGTGGAATATTAGCATCACCGCGACAGACGGGCAAGGGAACTAGCATGCGCAGAAAGACCGGAATTAATTTAAAGCGGAATGAGTGTATACATGACCACGGAATTATTCTATTTCGGATTTAAAAATCAGAATAAACCAGCCACTTACTTCGGAATTAAGTTTAATTTGGAACGGACATTTTCATTCGGAATTAGGTGTTTACATGGTAATTTTTAATCATTTTAAATCAGATTTAACTTTAATTCTGAATTAAAGAGGAATTAAAACTTCCCATGTAAACGCACTGACTGACTTCCCTGATCAACGGCGATGTTTTGACCGGCATGGAGGCGCTTACCTTTCTCTGGTTTCTCCGGCTTTTCCGGTTCGATCTTCTCTATGATCATCGGGTCCTCCTCCCCGTTCTCCTCCACCTCTTCGTAATCTCTTATGGCTCCGCGGCTGATGATGGGCATCCTCTTCTTCCTGTTCCGAAAGGGCCGGTACTCGTTGTCGTCCATGCGGGCGATCCTGTGCATGGCGTAGCCCAGGTACATGATGGTGGGGGTGGTGATCATGATCACCTGGAGGGAGAAGAAGATCAGCGACTGCGGAGGAGAAACCACACTCGCTCGTGAACTTCCGGATGCGTTGGCGGCTCACCTGGAAGATCCAGAACCTGACGTGAGAGAGCGGCGCGAAGGCGTCGTAGCACACGTTCTCGCATCCGGGCTGCTGCGTGTTGCAGACGAACTTGCTCTGCTCATCGTGGTAGATGGTCTCGCCGCCGACCGCCGTCAGGACGATGCGGAAGATGATGAGCGCCGTCAGCCAGATCTTCCCCACGAAGGTGGAGTGGTTGGAGATCTCGTCCAACAGGTGCGTGAGGAAGCTCCAGCTCATGGTGCTGATGTGACAGGAGCGCTAAATCAGGTCTGAATATTTGAGGAGGATAAAACAAGGCAACACTGATAAGTGATCAGTTAAATTTGTCTTATTTAGTCAAGGCTGCGACTCAACCAGAGATCAATTCGCCCATTTAAACCTGCAACATGTGCTTTCTTCTCCCTTTCAGGGCTCAAGCAAAGTTGTTGGAATGCTTTTATCTTCAAAGCCTCGCCAAGTCAGTAATTTAAAGACGTCGGAGGCTTAACTTCCTCAAATGCTCCCCCCCCCTTCCCTCCATACTTATATTTTTCCTCAGAGCCCGACACAAAAAGGTTTCACTGAACAAGTTTCAGGAAGCATTTTTCACACAAAGCCGCTGGATTCTCAACGCTTTTCTCCCCAACAAACACAGATCTGAAAGATTTACAGTCCAACAGCCCCGAAGCTGAAGAAAAGCTGGATTTTGTTATATTGTAATTTAGAAAAGGGATTTTTAATTTCATCAAAACAGGACTTTTGTGTCTGGGAGACATTCTTTACTGCGTTTTCTTTCTTATAAATAGATAAAAGGAAGAAAATAATCTGCATGACAAACAAAATACACATTTGTTCCTGACTTTCAGTGGACTTTAATCATTAAAAAAAATTATTTGGGCTGATGTTGCATCCTTTTGGTTGGGAGTAAACCATTTTTGGTGGATTTTTTTGTAATCGGGCCATTTTAGGCAATGTTGCTCAATGTTGTCTCAATAAGATCAAGGTTGTGCTGTTTACCACTTAGCCTTCAGATATTGATGCAACTTTTTTCTTAAGTTACTGCCTGCCCTGAGTGATTTTGGCATTCTGTTCTGATCTGGCTCTCGTGACATCCGTAATAAATCCCTGTGCACCTGCGTCAGTTTTCTTGTGCCTTAATTAACAGCTGAATTGAATGCTACACCACTGCATAGTATTACCACCGCTCACAGGTAAATAGATCCTGAATTTTAATATAACAATATTTGCAAACACTTTCCTAACTATGGTTCTAACAAAATTATTGTTTCAGGAAAACTGAAACAAGTAAAATGTATGATGTCTAGAGACATTGCTTTGACTAGATTTATTAAATTTTACTTGATTACTTAGTCTGAAGTATTTTATTTTGGTGTCTCAAATAGTGAGCACAAGCTTGACATGACAACACATTTTGAAATCTGTAGTTCTAAGATCAGGAGACAGGTGGAAACAATTCAGTTGCGTTTTTGCAACTAAGGGATATAAAAGGTAATACAATATACATCAAAATCTTGGAATGGAATTTTACTTCTTTGGCCCCTCATAAAAGCTTCTTGCATATTTGTAACTGTGGGTGCTACAGGGTTAAAAGCCTTCATCATTACTCCAATACTCCTAATTGGGTTGACAAAGTCTAAAAACATCAAACAATCCATGTTTGCACAATATTTTTTTAATAAAAACAACTTGTTGCTCCAGGTCTTGACCACAAAGCAAAGAAACAAAGCCCAGTTCTCAGACATGCATCTTTGCACTCCTTTAGATGTGAATCAATCTCATTGGACGGAGCGTACGAGTCCTGGTAGCGGTTTGGTAAATCCACATTCTTGCAGCTCCCTGGCACGCCAAGCTTGAGCCGCTTAATCAAAAATCAAAGCGCCGGCTGGCAACTTGCTGCGGGGCTGCCAGGAGACCTGCTGTGGCTTTGGACTGCAGGAATTATGGTCCTAAAGCAGCGAATCCATTTAGGAATGCATTTCCCATCCCACTGCCCAAAATGAACCCGCTAAAAAAAATAAAAAGATATCTTCCAACATGGCACAAGAGCAGCACAAGTTTTGACTCAAATTGGGATCTTGTTCCAATCAAAAAAGAATAAATTAACTGGACCACACTTTTAAAAGCTAACCAGAAACAATTTACACTCACGGTTGAGTTGTTACTTACAAGAGTTAATGTTCCAAAACTAGTTTAAAAGTTTACAATGAGGTTAATCTGAGACATCAGGCGTCACACGTGTATCGCAGTACTTTAATATCGCCGTCTAATCCTCAAAGACGGGGCAGGACATCTGAAATCTCAGCGCCTTTAAGGCTCCGTGAACCCTGTTGCACCACATTAGCGGGACACAGGGTGTAGCAAAGACAATTATCAGAATTTCATGACTCATTGCAACAGAAACGGGCTTGCCATTACAGGCGTCATGGGCTTGTCTATTCACATCATTCAAGTACAGTCCGGCCCTCCCTCGCCAGGTTAATCATCCTTTCGTTTGTGAGAGCACTTCCTCCAAAATCTCCACCTTCAGATGCTGAGAAATGAGGAGACAGAGTCGCCAGAGGTTGGCAGGCCTGCTGGAAAATAAAAATAAAATCTGAAGCTTTTGTGAGAAACTGAGATGTCCAGAGTGGAAACTCTGATCAAGGTGTCGACCAGAGGAGTTGAAAAGATAAATGAGACCAGACGGTTAGAGTACCGGCTGGTCCAGGTAAGGGCTCGCGGCTGTGGGAACGTCTGACGAGACACAACACTCTGTGGCCCTGAAAGGAGAGTCTGAGACGGAAACAAGCACAGCTGAGAGGTGACATCAACCCCCGACCACCTACACAAGCAGGCGCCGTTACCCGTACGTGTCCGGGTAGTCGAACCCACTGTTTACGTGACTTCTGGGCCTCAAGCTGGCCCGACGAGCTCGCTGAAGAGGTAAAAATTTAAAGACACTTCTGACCCTTTAAACTTCAGTCTCAGGCGCCACCACCAGTAAACCCCTACTTTTATTTTTTTTTTTTTTTTAAATAAATCTGATATCGGGCAGAGCTACATCTTGAGGACGTGACCTGTGCGTGAAACAATGAACGCTCACCAAAAGCATCTCGAGAAATGAGAGGATGATGACTCCCAAGCCCTCAAACCACTAATGATAGTCCAATAAATGATGACAAACACTGAAACGGGCAGCCAAATGCTGACAATCGACTTTGCTCTTCCAAGCTGATCCCACCACTTGGCCGGTTTATTAAGCTTTTGGAGTTCAGTCACTTCAGAAGAAGATTGAGGCTTCTTTGATGTGTTACGACGGTTGGTAGAAGCACCGAGGTCAAGCTAGGTGATATTTGCTGTAGGGGGTTGACCTAAAAATACTGCTCAACTGCTAGGGCTATATCGATACACTAATATCGCAATACAATACACGATATTCGGCTCACGATACGATATATATCGATATTCGTCTTGCAATACATTTACATCATTTTCTGAAAGATTTTAAAGGGACAAAGTGATTTTGGTGACATCTTGTGAGTGTTCCAATGACTGTTTGAATCAATTGAACTGAAAGCATCAATTACACATTATATGGCTGACAGCCAGCTTGAAAATGCTGAACAAAATGAATAAAAGATGTGTTGAGAAAAATAGTTTCATTTATTTAAACAGTGCAAAATTGTTGCTTGAAAGCTTTTAAAGGTGGGACACGGGGGTTTTGAAAGAAGCTTAGAATATCGATACTCGATAAAATATCGATATACAGTCATGGAAAAAAATTATTAGATCAGTCATCATGTGACTGAAACAGACAGAAAAGAAAACACTGAATGCATAAAAGCAGTGTTTTTGGCAGTACGACGCCATAGCTATTGATGTAAAAACTTAAGTGATTTAGGTTATAATCAAGAAAACCATGGAAAATGGTAAGATATCAGCTCTTAAATAAAACTCTTATGAGCAATCTTTGTGGTTATCGTTATGTTTGTCCAAACAAATGTACCTTTAGTTGTACCAGGCATTAAAATGAACAAGAAACTGAAGAAAACAAGGGTGGTCTAATAATTGTTTCCATGACTGTATATCGCAGAATCGATAAAATCGCTCAACCGTTCTTCCATTTAGATTTCACCGTCCTTTCAGTTCAAAGCATGAAGCTGGGTGATGATAACACTGAAACGTTACCAGCTTTAACAGATACTGTTTTACATTTCGTCTGTTTTGGTTCAGACCGGCTCCTCCGCATAGTGCTGGGCAATATGACGATACATATCGTGAGGACGATAGAAAAGTGTGTATTGTGCCATTTCTCTTCTATCGTTTCTAACCTAATTTTATCAATTATTACAGCAAATATGTAATTAAATAACCTGAAACGATAAATTTGATAGAATCATATCTACTTCTACAAAGTAGCCTTTTATGTTTGCACTTTTATTCATGGTTAATGCCTTAAACAGAGTTCTCTTCAACTCTGATGTTTACTTTAGACACTTTATATTGGTTTGCAAACTTTGCACTACAAGGTTACAGATTTCAGAAAGTTGAAAAAAAATTCAGTGCAAACTTCAGTGCAAAAATGTGTTTTTCCTCTCAGAAAATGTTTTGCACTTTAAAAACAAATGTGAAAGCTACCTGTTTTTGCTGCACTAAAATGTATGTTTGTGACAGTTCAACTAAATGTCCTTTCAAAATAAAGTTGAAAAGCAATGAAATTTTTGTCAAACTTTTCAGAGAATAAGTGAAAACATACTTTATTATGGTATATCGTGATAGATATCGTTATCATGATATAAAATAGTCCATATCGTGATATGATTTTTTTTCACCCAGCACTACCTCCACACATAGTTGCAGAATCTAAAACACCTTCGTCATCACACGTAAGTGCCCTTTTCTCCACATATACCAGGAAAAAAAAACCAACTGCTCATCACCCAACAATGACTGTGACTCAGGAACTGGTTCTTGGCTCAAACGGATGCCAAAACTTCCCAGCAGACCAAAAAACAATTTTTTTTTTTTTTTAAACACAGTAGCTTGTTTGCCAGTGTTGGCCAAACTCAAGTCTGATTTAATGACTTTGCTTCAGGAGTCACTCAGCTCCAGGAGGAGATGGAGGAGAGGAGGAGGGGAGGTGGGGGGGTAGGAGAGGTTTTGGGCAAAGGGTCTGGACAAAGCAGAAGGCGAGTTAACATTCCTGCTTAACCAAAACCAGAAAGCTGGGATTTTAGGGTTCACGGAGCAGACAGGAGGGCATCTGAAATCCTCCCGCAGCCTGAGCGGCAGGTCCGCAGCGCTTTTCTGCGGCGTCAGCTGTGGATCTGACGGTCCTAGAACCGAGTTTTAAAGGGTCCAGTTGACTCTGCTGAGTCAGACTGAAATGTTTTGGAAATTGTGGCATTCCTGGAGGAAAATAAAGCGCTGCCAAGTTTAAAAAAAAAAGGAAAGAATCCAGTGACTTAGAAGGTTAAACCATCACTTGAAAGGAATCAGAGCCACGATTAGTCAGGAAAAGTTAACCACAATTAGTAAAAGGAAAAACAAAAAAAAGGGAGAAAGCGGAGAAAAAGCCACGCGTTTAGTCTGTGGGTGTGAGTTTATTTAGACGCAGCGACGTGGACTTTCCAGGCTGGTGTACAATTATATATTTAAAAAAAATGCTCCCTGAGATTTTAAAGCTATAAGTCCTGTTTAAAAAAAAATGTCTCATTACAGTTTAAGCTGACGGAAGAGTGTGACGACTCACCGCTGTCTCCCGGCACGCGCCGCTCCAAAACTCCAAAAACTCCCAAACCCAGCTCGCAAATGTGACTTTTCTCAAGTCTAAACACTCAAATTAGTTTTGACTGTGAATAAAGAGGAGGAGAAGGAGGGGAGGGAAGGCTGCCGGAGCGAAGTTTTCTGGTCGGGACCAGACACTCACCGTCTGCGCTGCGCTCCAATCTGCGCGGCTGCGCTCTCTCTGCGCTTAATTGCTTCACCAGGTTCTAATTAGCGCGCGCGCTCTCATCGGCGTCGCCGTCAGCGTGAGCGCGAGCCCATTCAGCCCGTGTTGACCCCCATGAGCCCCCCGGGCTTCTGGACGAGAGGACAAAGGAGAGGTCTTTGATTCCCGTGGACTCCTCTGCTCCCTTCTTCTTCTTCTTCCTCCTTCCTCCTCCCCTCCGCACCTCCTCCACGTCACTCTGCCCCATTCAAGTCAAGAACCCCCCCCCCC
This sequence comes from Hirundichthys speculiger, assembly GCA_018398805.1. Classification (NCBI taxonomy): domain Eukaryota; kingdom Metazoa; phylum Chordata; class Actinopteri; order Beloniformes; family Exocoetidae; genus Hirundichthys; species Hirundichthys speculiger. The sequence goes on along the minus strand of JAGFBZ010000821.1, from coordinate 645,732 downwards.
CCACCCCCCTCCACCCTCTCATGAAACCTGAGATCCCGACTACCGTTTCACCTTCAGGAAAAGCAGTGACCATAAGAAGCTCATTAGATGTCGTATAATGTAACGATGCTTTCACAGCAAGTTACCAGATGAACAGAGTTTCAACATAAAATCATGGCGTTTGTCCGTCAGCAGATGTGTTACGATCTTTGCACGATTCAAACTGAGCCAAGATTTGTTTTTGGGGCCCTATCTGAGATATAAAAGGGGCTGGGAAAAAAACTGGGGGCCTGGTACCCCTGGTTCCACTTTCTGATTAGGGGTGAATATTGGCAATGATATTATCGCGATATATCGCGATATTCTACCCCGTTAATACCAAATTAAAAGTAGAGATAAAAAATCAAGTTGCTGTATATATTCATCAGATGATATTGATCATTCAGAGGACAAATTGAGTCAAAACTATTTGCTTTAAAACAACTTATTTATTGTTTATTACTGTTATTAGTGTTTTTGCACATTTAAGTAACCATTAAAACATACTGACAGCAATAAAAAAAAAATCGATATTAGGAGCTGAAAAAAATTGATATTATAAAAATTGAAAATCGCGATATATTGCCAAATCGATTTTTTTTTCACACCCCTTATTTCTGATGGGGCTGACCCGCATGAGCCCCAGTCTGAGCCCAGGCCCATCTACAGGGCTGCAAATGACAAGTTTCATCAGGATACGATGCTTTATTGATTAAGTGTCTGGAGCACTACCACCACCATGTGGTTTGGGATGGAAGTTTGTTTGTTTGTTTGTTTGTTTTTACATCCAGCCTCCGGGTTTTACCCCAGATTGTTTGACATTATTTCTTTAGGTGTCTGCAGGAACCATTCAGATTTCCGCGGCACTGTGACATCACAGACCCAGACTGGAGCAGAATTACCCAGCATCCCCATCTTCAGCTCTGACTCACACGGGAGGAGCACAGACGTGGTTGAAACTGGAGCTGCTCTGCTGCATCTCTTCGGTATTTTTGACCAAATATGTCACAGATGTTCCTTTAAGACCTCAGGAAATAGTTTTAACTTAAAAAAGAAATGTTTGTCTCCTTTAATATAAGTACAGTTTAAGGTTTGTTGGCTTGCAATAAAAGAAAAGAAAGAAAAAACATGAAAGGAGGATATGTTATGAAAAACAAATCCTCTACTGTGCTTGAGGGTGTATGTTGGTGTTTAAAGTGACTATGAACTGAATAAACTCAAACATAACACAGATTTTCAGGGTTTTGTGACATCACAGACCAGAGTCATACTATCCAGTCTCCCCCATCTTCAACTCCACCCAGTTTCAGCTTCCAGTCACGCTACATTTGCTGTTCTTCTGAACTGGAAACTCTTTTTCCTTTGCTTTTTCACCAGGCCGTGATATAAATAACTTGTGAAAGGAATCAACTTTCCACCTCTCGTGTGCAGCGAAAGGCGATTCAAGTTATGATTATTATTGAAACAAACAGATACTGTGACCTCTCTGAGAGAGAAATAATGCTCCTCCAGGACTTTATTTAATTCATTTAAACTCCCATTTGCCACCAAACAAACCAACAAGAGCGATTCTGTCACAAACTTGTTGACAGTGAAGCCTCATCAAACCTTTATTTCTGAATAATTAATTATATTTGACTGCTCTAATTCTCATTGATCAGCTGTTACAAGGAAACTAAAGCAACCTGCAGCAGCTAAACTCACAATGACTTTGACAATCAAGTGTTTATTAGTTTGGTGTTTTGTGTCTGCTTCTGTTTTTTTTTTGTTTTTCAGTCCCAGTACACTTTGTGCACGTCTTTATTTGCTTTGCCCACTTCTTGCACTTGTGAGTTCAGTTCAGGCGGCCCCCGAGCGTTTGGGGCCCCCGCGTCCTGCAGGTACGTCCAGTAATCCAGCAGTGAAACAATTGAGAGACCAAAGTGACTGTTTCCACTCTCGCGTCGTAAAAAATCTCCAAATATATGCAGTTAATTGCCATCACAGTGAGTTCTCAAGCCGAAGCAGCTCTGTAGTAAATCCTGCTTTTATGAAGGTTGTAATGTTCACTTTTGGATTTATGATTCAGCTTTATAGGAACTGTAGAGGGCTGTTGTGTTGCTTTTTTTTTTTTTTAAATTTCTTATTTCTTTTTTTTTTTTTTTCAAAACATTATACATCATGAGAACGGTGTGTAATCTTTGGTCTGCACGACACCATTAATGGTTTGGACAAAACATTCATGAACTGCAGCCTCCAAATTGCCCAGAGGGCTGAATTAAAGACTGTACTTCACCAGTTTGTTGCAGGCTTTTTGAGTCAGAGTGCATCTTTTTTAGCTGTGGTGTGTTTAAATAGACGCATGCAGAATGCAGTCTTGTTTAAAAGTATAACTATACGGATTTCTTTTTTTTTTTTTTGCTGTAAACATATAAGGAATCATTTTTTTCTGACATTAACTGGAAAACAACATGGCTTCTTCCACACAAATTTGCTATTTCTAATAAAATCAAAGAAGTTCAATATAAAAGTATTCATAACATTTACCCCGACTTACAAATTTGTGTCAAAATATGTTAATATTGATTAATATATAAATATTGATTAATTTTGGAAAAAAATTTTAAGCTTATATCACATCACACTCCAACATACCAGTTACCTTAAATGCCAAGGATAAACTATTATATTATAATAATAGTGGCAGGAAAATGCAACACTTAATTAATTTTCCAAAGGTCGACCTGTCTTTCCTGGTTTTTTGAAATCGACTTCAAGAACTACTTTGAGGGTATTAAAAGAATTGATAATAAAAAATGTATACACACTGGAAATGTAACATGTTCCTGCCCTTTTCCTTCTTTTTTTTTTTTTTTTTTAAATTAAATTCATTTAGCTTATATTTTGTTTATGATACCATATGTAATGACCTATAACAGCCATTCCCAAACTTCAGAATACCAAGGCCCAATTTGAAATATGAAAAATCTCCTGCGGCCCACCGAAACCTTTAATCACAACTGTGATCAATATACGGGACTAGGAACCATGTTAGGGGTCAACAAATAAGGTGACACTTGTCATATTAAGTTGAGATGACAGTAGAATAACAGTTAACTGGCTTGTTTTGTTACTTCTTAATGTTTTTTTTTTAGTCATGTCATGGATATTTTACAGTAATTAAAAACAAATTTTACAAAGTTAGAGGATTTAAAACATATTTGTTTAATTGACCACCTGCAGTACCGTGACGGCCCACCTAGGGGGCCGCGGCCCACACTTTGGGAATCACTGACCTCTATGCACTTTATTTAATTTGTTTCATAAGATGTTTGTATGCTCTTGATGCCAGACTTTTTGTATTGTACATGGTCAATGTTCTGACTGTGTTTGGAATATTTAAATAAAGTTTATTAAATTAAAAAAAAAAGGCTGTATGAAGCTCCAGCAATGCTGGATGAGACTCATCTCATCATGGATGTTTGACAAGGCCATCCATCCTGATACAAGCCTAAATCCGCTTTGGAAATCAAAATCCATGTCCATATCTAGTAATAATCTGCATGCTTGACTTAAACTGATCCCGACAGAGGAAATTTGCGGAATGCTCCTTTAAACAACGATCAGGTCTAAAAGCGTTCGGTTTCAGAGGATTTGTCCAGTTATCATCTGTTGATATGTTTACATTCCTGTTTCCTTGATGGAGGAACAAAAAAAAAAAAAAAAAGAAAAATCCCCACAGAGCTGCTGTGTAATCTAATCACCGGCCTCTCTGCCGAGGACCCGATGTTCGTCCCTGGACCACAGTTTGGCAGCGCACCGGTCTGTCGAGAGCCACTGCGTGACTGCAGCCTTCACACGAGGAGGACCGGCGTCCAAGAATCTGGTCCAGCTCTGACGTTCAGCAAAACAACAGACTTCTCGCTCCTGACTTACTTACCGGCGAACCCGGAAAGTCTGGAGGAGGAGGAGGCGGCGGCGTGGAGAGCTGGATCGGGCCAGATGTAGTGGGTGGTAGAAGAGGATTGATTAGATAAATGTACACTGGAGTTAAAAAAAAGTTGATATTTTATCGTTTTATCTTCTTTTGTCATTCTGTGAAGTACTACAAGTTACATATAATCTAAGGTGAAGAAAAAAGTCCTCCAATGACCTATGCAATATAAATTCTGTGCATTCAAAGTATTAAATGTTAGGCATTCGGAACATTTGATTTGTCCCTTCAAACGTATATACATTAAATACTGTCCATACAAAGTATTAAAAATACAAGAAACTAAGGGCCAATTACAATTCCTCCCTTAACCCCCAATCTCAATCTTGGCCCTCCAAACTAAGTGTATGAGCTAGGGACGCCCCTTGAGTGCAGTTACGTCTTCAGACTGTGGGGGGAGGCCTTACGCCAAGCTACGTCCAGTCAGTCAAGAAAATGACGAAGAAGAAAGAGAAGACGTAGAAGAAGAATAAGATAATATAAATATATATATAACGAAGACAGTAAGATAGTTTCGTAACATTTATATCTTTATTAACTACGAAAATATGTACATTTGTAGCTAGCGTTTTTCGGCGCTATCCTTTTCGAAGAGGTCTTGGCGAGAGTACGCAATGCCTTCTGGGTAGCCCCTACTTCCAAGAGTGGTGCCGGAGAATCTCAAGATTGAGGGCGATACAGCCCTCAAACTTGACTTTCTAAGAATCAGGAGAGCACTTGCTCTTCACGGGAGCGTGGCATTTTTCAGATAGAGGGTTGAGATTGAGGTTTAAGGGAGGAATTGGAATTCACCCCAACATTTTCTCTTCCGCGATAACGGTCAGTTGCTGCTATACGCATGCGCAGTCAACTCGGGAAGGAAGATATGAGTAGGCAAGAAATTTCACAACACCTGGCCTCACCTCGTACCTTCCTCCCCGCTGCCCCCCCCAATATGACACGGGGGGAGGCATGAACCCGCACACCCTCGCTTGTTTGTAGACCTTGGCACGTGAGAAATAAATGCCGCTAAAGCAGAAAGGCGCAACTGGAGCGCTAAAAGGATCCTCAGATCGTGTCGGGGGGGAGGGCCAAGCTCTCTCTCAGAGATTAAAATTCCTTCCTACACCCCTGCTGGGAGGATATTAACTGCTTGATTAAGGGCAGGAGTGAGTGATACGAGGACTTTTAATTTTCTGTTTTCGCCCACCCGTGCGCTCCGCCGTCTCCCCTTACAGCGCGCACACATGTTGCGGTAATGTTTTAGTATCAGGCAAGATTGCTTATTTCCTCCCAAAACATAACCATTATGACTCATGGATTTTTCAAGACTGGGTTTCTGGGATCATTAATTTCACCACAGTATCAGCCAAACACACGGAATAATAATACTAATAATAACCATTAAAAAAAATATATTCAATATTTCCTTGCGAGGAGTTTATTCCTGAGAGGATGACGGAGGCTCTGAAACATTATTTAGATCATCGAGAACCATTAAAAAAAAGGCAGAAAATACAAGAGAAACACTTGCCACATGGAGAATGATAGTAAAAAAAATGTTGAAATGCTTGGTCTCATATGGGCATGTGAAAGTGCTGGAAACGGGGCCAGATGCGGTATCAGAGCCATAAACGCAGAATTAATGACGTACAGTATGTTTCACCATTAACTCGGTTTTATGTGCCTCCTTATTTGCTTCCATGTAAGCACGTTTTCCTCTTATAGGGAGGAAAATAACACGTTTAACATTTACACGCTGCTTTAATTCCCCCCCCTCCGCAGAAAGGGCAGAGTCATGTATCTAATCATCTTCTCAGAACAGCTCGCATGTTTTGTTGTGTATGATGTTGATTAAGAGTGCTTCAGGAATCCAATCCAAACTTTTTACATATTTATTGCCAACTTGTGCGCTTTCCTGTAATCCAAACATCAAAGAACTGCAGCAGCGGGGATTTTTTTTTTTTGATTTTTTTATTTCCCACCCCCTGGATATACCCTTTTATGTATAAAGCCCCATTTGTGTCATAACTCAATGAATAAATGAGTCTATTATTATGAAATACAGGTGTTTATTATTATGAAATGTTTCCCATTATTATGAAAAAAATGTAATTAATATGAAATATATTTTTAATATTATTTAATCTTAGTTTAATGCATAATAGTTTATTTCCGAATGGCTTTTTTTTTTTTTAATTTAAGAATGAGTTTTTACATAATTGCTTCGTTTTTCATAAGAATGAGCTTTCACATAATAATGACATTTTGCCACTGGGCGGGGACCAGTGGTTGACCTGCACGCTCATTGGCTGATCCTTCTCCATTCTACGCTCTGACATCGACTAGTTTTGGCCGTGAGGTCCCGTTAGCAGCGGGCCGTGGCGTCATCAAGGTGCGCTCCTAATCCGATTGTAGCTATGGCAGCTTGGACTGAGCTACGGGAAACCTTGACCAGGTTAGCAGACAATATCGAATATGATAATTTATCAGGTAATACTATTTTTAAAGTTTTCCCTACATTTCGCGCAACGTTTCTTAGTCGATGTCAACTTTTAACCGTAAACTGAGGCGCATTCTGCCACCTACTGGTCTGGAGTATATACATTGCACCTCTCGCCCACTATCGATATTCACTGTTCTGTTGCTTATGCCTGAATGAAAGAGCAGCCAATCACATAAATGGCTCCGCCCTCTCTGCTGTGATTGACACACAAATCATTCTTATGAAAAACAAAGCCATTATCATAATAAGGGGAAATATTTCATAATAATAAACATGCATTTCATAATAATGGGAAATATTTAATAATAATAAACGCCTGTATTTCATAATAATGGACTCATTTATTTATTGAATTATGACCCAAACGGGGCTCCATATTTGTGTGAGTTGAAAGAGGTTAAAATAATGCCCACCTAGCTGGTGACCCTCTGAGGTAGTAAGCATCCCTGCTGGACTACCAACCAGCTCCAAGGGTGCCATCCTGCACCTGTGTTTGACCTTTAACCTACAAGAAATAAAAATGCACTGCAGGCACGCGCACGGTTTATGCACAGCACCAGAGGCCTAAAGAAAAAAAAAAAAAAGAAATTACAGCGTGAAACCAGTCGGCATACCTTCCACAGAGCTGGGCTCAAACTGAGCTTCACTAAGGGGGGGGGGCTGGCAGTCTGACGCAGGGTGACCTAAAAGAACACAGTGTCTCCAAAAGGGATCATGTCCACGACTTCCTCTGCAACTTTTTTTTTTTTTTTTCTTTTCAGCGTTCATCACCGTCTCTACTTTAAACAGGAGCCAGGAGCAATCAAGTGAAATTGAGGTCCTGGGTCCCATCATGAAAGCATCAATGGCACTGAAAGCACATCTGACGTGTCTGTTCTGTTGCACAGGACCAGACGTACTTAACTGAAATTGTTAGAGCAAATTTGCAAACAGGATAAAAGCTAAATTGCCCGAGGACATGCAACGCTGCAGTTGGAAGAGGTACAGTAACGGGAGAAGGGGGGGAAAAAAAAAGAAGAAGAAGAAAACAAATGACACACATTAGCTTTTATATTCCAGTATACACGCAATACATTTATATAAAAATAAAAATCAGCATTCTGCATCAATCAATGAAAAAAAAAAGATGATAAATTAATACTGTTTGGTCTAAATTTAGCAGTGCTGGTTTCATTATGATCTTCAGCTCAGTTTTAAATCACAGTGGCTCCACGTACGATCGTAACAGTTACGTTTTAAACTCTGAACAAAGAAAAAGACAAACCAAAGACGACGCAGGATTAAGTTCAGATACTCAGATTTGTGCTGACTTCGTGATTTACCTCTGATAATAAATCGAAACGAAAAGTTAGACGTTTGCAAACGTGCTTCTGTGAGGTTTTTATTTGTATGTGACCAGAGGTATCCGGAGCGTCCGGACCTTTGGAGCCTCGTGGCGAGCATGTGACGCCTAAACTGGCTGCACCCTAACGCAGCGAGGGGAGGCTGACATATTTTAGACTCGGCTCATTGCGCTACCCCCCCCACCCCCCAAAAAAAAAAAAAAAAAAAACCCTGAGACAGGCCGGTTCTTTAGTTCTTTATCCCAACCTAATGCCCCTAATTCCAGCAGGCTAAATCTGTTCTACATTTCTTTAACGCTGCAGGTGTTTTTTTTTTTTTCTGTTTTTGTTTTGTTTGTTAAAAAGCGCGATGACATCCATTAAGGTGCATTACAAAAGGAGGACGCGGACTCTTCAAAAGAAACAAGGCACACTCCATTTCAGCTGCAGAGAAGTTCAGTAGGATGGGTTTTTTTTCTCGAGGATAAATTATGCAACCGGAGCTTTTACGGGCTTGTGTACCACATGAATGAGTGCAATCACTTCCAAGCCTCTTGGCTTGAAGCAACAAGCGTAATGGGACCAGACTGAGCCTGAAAATAAAGACGCTCTCGCTCATGTTCACTAAACTTCTTCCCGTCACCGACGCAGACTTCACAAAACACACAGGAACGCAAACACACAGTCTGTAACTGGCTTTGTTGTTGTTGTTGTTAGCCCTCGTCTGTTATGCTGCTTTGTCTTGCAGACTCGTCTGCAGCTTCACTCCGAACATGGCCTCCCACTGCGTCCTGACCCAGTCCAGCAGGCCCTGGAGCAGCTCGGCGCTCTCCGAACGGACGCACCACGTCTTCTCCTGCTTCACCGTCTGCGGAAACGCAACGGGGGAAAGCGTGAAAATGCAGATTCAGATTCAGTGACAACATCAAGTTAAGTTCCTCGTTGCTGCTGTGGGAGGAAAAGACCGACCTCGTCGTAAAGCTTGATGTCCATCCTGCGCGGGTCTGACGAGTACCGGAGGACGGCGCTCACGCAGCTGACCGGCAGAGTTTCCAGGACGGAGGCGCTCCCGCTGCTCGGGTCCGCGGGCTCGCTGGCCGCCGGGCTCTTCTTCCTCCACTGGTGGTCCTCTCTGAGCAGGTAGAGGGTCTCTCGGGTCGCCAGGACCGTCACCGGTACCCAGACGTCCTCTGAAGGGAAAACGGAACCATTTCAGACAGTTTTTCCAAGTTTTCTCTGTATCTCAGAGAGACTTTACGCCGTAATGTGAGATCACGCAGTAAAATAAATGCTTCAGTAACATGTTTCCTTGCAGACTAATGCAAAGAAACAGATAGTTTGTTTGTTGTTGACAAAGTCTTAGATGTTTCCCTCCTTCTACACACCCTGATACAAGTGGGTGTGTCATTAACAGACATGTGCTGACCTTGATGACAAGATGATTAATTAGAAATCAGGTGTGTTAAAGCAGGGAAACATGCAAAACCTGCAGGACAGGACTTTGGAAGAGCCCTGAATCTAGTAACTAGTCAGTAGCATCCAGCCTTCACTTAAGATTTTTCCTTTTAATGTCAAAGGTGGCAGTTGCAGGGTTTAAAGTTTAAAAAAAGTGCTGAGCCTGAACTTTTTTTTGGGGGGTTGCAGCGGATCCAACACATACACATTATAGGCAAACAACTTTTTGGCATTGTGCTTGGTAATGTACCAGATGACCTTCAATTTAAATGTGAATTTTAGAAAGTAAAGGTTATTAAGTTGTGAAAACATGTGAAACTGAGTCAAGCCAAGTTGATGCGATTCATTTAACAACCATTTAATTCAGTAAAGGGCAATTTGTACCAAAAAAAAACCAAACATAAATTGCAACTTTTACCATCATTTTTGTTTAAAACAATGGCAAATCAAGTGATAGGAAATATATTCCATTTAGTCTTGACTCCTCTCCTCTTTAACATATGTATTTGCAGACGTAGTTATCTTATTAGATGTTATTACTCTGGATGCGTCATGTTTTGGGTGGTTGCTTCATCCACATTCAGAGAAAACATCCATCCTTGGAGCTGATCAGACCAACGTTTCTAGAACTTTAGAGCTACGCCATGTGTGTTCATATAACTGGCCTGCTAACTGGAAACGGGCAGTTTTTTAAAGCGTTTTTATCAACAGCTACTTTTTTTTTTTTTCACAAAGACGTACGAGCGGTTGAACGATCGTAATACTTTAAGCCTTGCAGCTGACTATTGAAAATGGATCTCTGTTTAACCCAGCCACAAAGTATTATTTATCTGTTTTTATGAAGTTTTTCAAAAAATTTTTTAGCTTCTAGCATTTTTCAATTTGTAATTTTTCTTTGCGTCTAGAAGTGCGAAGACATAAACCTTCCCCCCGGAAACTCTGAAGGGGCCAGTTTGTAGCAGGTTCAACCGTCTGCAGCCTTGAATCTGCTCAGATATTAGGGGTGAGTATTGGCAAGGACCTCGCAATACAATGTGTATCATGATACTTGGTCACGATATGATATCACGATATCATGATATATTGTGATATTCTACCCAGTTAATATCAAAGTTAAAAGTAGAGATGAAAAAACAACCTATTTATTGTTTATTATTAGTGTTTTTGCACATTTAAGTGAGTGAATGAATTTTCCTAAAAAAATCGATATTACAAGCTAAAAAATTGATATTATATCGGGTGGCCGAAAATCGCGATATATTGCCAAATCAATTTTTTTTCACACCCCTATCAGATACCAATGCAGGTTTCATCCAAACTTCCACCGCAGGTCGACACAGCCTTTGACGTGTTCTGGTTCAAGTATCGCTGAGATGCTGAGATCCCGCCACTCATACTTCACAGGGTCTGCCTGTTTCGAACTCAGTGCTACAGATTTGTGCTACCCTCTTCAGTTCGACAATAAATGCAGTTCGTACCTGTACAGAGACCCCAAATGACCTCCTCTGCAAAGCTGAATGCTTCTCCAATGCTACTGTATAACGTCTGACACGTCTCATTAGCTTCACACAGCTTCAAGTCATCTCAGGGCAGCGTACATAGAAAGGATCTGGAACTTACAGTGTTTTACAGCGAGAGTTAAACACAGAGGTGCATGTTTACAACCTCACGGCTGACGCTGACTGGAGCCCTGAGATCTTCTAACCTCTCGTCTCGCGCTGATGGAAACAGCCGTGGCCCGCCGGGTAAAAGCGACACACGAAGCGTCTCCTATCTGTGAAAATCTTCATATCGCATTTCATGTCAGAAATAGTAGCGAGTTGAGGTGAGAGGCAGATCCAGGCACGTCAACGTCAGGGCAGCTTGAATTCCACGGACCTGCTCGGCTGTACGTGGCCTGCAGCTACGTCGGCTTCCAGTGTTTCTACTGTAGCGCGGGCGGGCGTGCATCCAGCGGCGCATCCCGATACGCCGAACACCAACCGCACGCATGAAAATGACTCATCTGCCAACCCGCTGACTCCAAGCGGCTCATCTGCCTGGTTTTGAAGCAGAGGTTAACGTGGGTTTCTGGCAGGAGACTGGCGTCAGCTGCTGCACACACACATCACCTCATGTTTTCCTGCCAAAAAGGAAATAGCTTGAACTTTTAATCCTCCTGTTTTAACGCCTTAATCCGCTAATTTAAAGATAAGGAGGATGTTGTCTTCTTGTGTTTTGTTTTATGGAGCTAAATTAGCAACATTATTTTTTGTTACTGGAATAAAAGAAAAAAAAAAACACCTGGAGATGAAAAACTGAAAGAATCTGAAAGCTTAAGTTTTGTTAAATGCAAATAAAAAAGTGAAGAAAAAACTTTTCTCAATTTAATTATGATTTAGTCTTTTGAATAAATAATTAACTTTCACTTTAACAGAGATTTAGTTTTTTTTTCCAGTGATAAATGTCATGTTTTCACTCCCAGATGGTGTTTTTCAGGTTCAGACCTTTGGTCCTGATCTGGCGTGGGGGGCGGGGCATCATGACTGATGAGGCTTAGAGACCCTCCTTCAATCACACTTCCTTTAGGGAGTGCACTGTACACTGCAGATGTTTTCTTCACTCTACTTTCACTTGATTGACAGTGAAAAACTGACATGACAGAGTTACATTTAGCAGGCTGTTTAAGACCGCACTCGGGACCAACCGCAGCGTCAGGTGATAATCTTTGTAAGACTGTGACGTTCAACAACAACGCTTGATGCTTTGAAATGTCCCACTTCCACGTACGGCTACTAAACGCAGCGTACCGTGGAAAAAATGGATCCAGTCTGTAAAAAAAGGCGGGACTGAGGAGGGTTCTCAGCCTCTGTCAGTCATGATGTCCCGCCCCCCATGCCAGATCAAGAACGAAAGTCTGAACCTGAAAAAATACAACTTGAAAGTGAAAAAAAAAAAGAACTGAAACAGACTTTTTAAAACTAATTTTAAACTTTTACAAAGTTCTAGATCAAAACTTCAACTTTCAGTTTCAAGTTTTAGTTTTTCATCTGCATGTTTTTTTTTAAAGTAACAAAACTCATGGCGCTGATTGAGCTCCATACTGTTTTAGCTTCCTTACTTATGCCTAATATCAAATTATCTTTCATTTTGTTGTAATTTTTTTGAAGCCTGTGAGGCTGTGAGTTACTGAAACACAATCGACGGTGACAGCGAACCGAACCATCATGAACACATCATTTTAAACTAATAAATGACATCTTTAAAGCTCAAAAAGGTCTGGATGCCCCTGGAGAAAATCTCAGTTGCTATGAGCCAACCAGGAATGTGACATATGACCAATTTAAAAGAAGAAAAATGATTAAAATGGAACATTTTATGGAAGATTGCATAAAAAACAAATCTTTTATAGCGTCTTTGCTAAGTAATTCACGACACCTCCATTGGTGAGATTTTGTAACGACAGTCCACAGACGTCAGCTGATGTTTCCAGGAGACTTCCTGTAAAGCCTCCAACCCCGTCTACTAGGAAGTTTGAAGCCATCCTCTTCTCACGTTCAGCTCAAGCAGCTAAAGTTTGCCTCCGCTTGCTTCTGTGTGACCGACAGGAGCCCAGATGTTGATCGATCTGTTCCTTTATGTTCATGAAGTTCGGCATGTCCTTCACTCACTCCACTGGTCCACAGCCCCATGAGGGTCACCTGTGTGCAGGTGCAGCCCTTCTGCAGAAAGTCTTTTGCTGTCAGACGGGGTTTTTGATTCATCTGTCAAACCGTCTCTCTCAACCTGACCTCCACTCTTCCAGCTCTGACTTACGTTTCAGCATGAAAACACCCATCTTACAGCTTCCTCCAGTTCTGCAGGTGTCTTTCATTGCTACATTCAGGCAGCCTGACGACTCCGTGACTGCTGAAAAGTTACCCGAGAGCTCTAATCCTACGGGGGTGATACTTTCCTTTTTTCTTTTTTTTTTTCTGCACAGCTGCACATGACATGTCACGTCTTGAAATCTTATCTTTCTCAAAGCAAATTAACATATTGTAAATAAAGAAAGAAAAAAAAAGAGTCGGCCGATAACGGCGAGGTATGTGGCGGCGGTCGAAAGGAAGGAGCGATCCGCTCACCTCTCAGGACGAACGCCAGGCCGTAGAAGAACTGCAGCTGTCCGTCCTCCACGTCTGCCTGGATGTCTTCACACACCAGAGGCCTGACGGATCAAACCAAACTCAGAGTTAATTAGATGCAAAGTAAAAGCAGAGTGGTGGGGTTAGGGGCATCGCTGGCGTAACGACGGCCCGACCGGACCCGTGTTGCGCAAACACTGCGGTTAGCCGCCTCAGAACACATGAAGGGCCCTGCTTTGATTTGTTTTTTTGATTATGGAGTTGAGCGTGCAGCCAGATGAGGAACGAGGAGATTTAAAAACGCCAATCTGTCAATTTAGTTTTCTCAAAACAAACAGGGATCTGGCGTTTGTTTGCACTCCTGTAAACGGATAAAAACACCTTTCGACAAAATATGTACACAGCCTGTCAGTGACTTATCCGAAGCACGTCGGCTGCACGGTTTTAGGTCAATAAGGACGTCTATTCGCCAAAAAAATCTACTTCCGCGAGGAAAACTGGGCTTCTTTTCAAAAAATAACCTTAAAAAACAAAAAGCTGATACGTTCCAAGCGAAACAAGCAATTAAAGGTGTTAAAAAATACTGGTGGCGATAACAAACTACACAAGGGGACACGCATGCTTCGCAATTTGCAGCGCGGCACATGTTGCCAATTAAGATGTGGTTTACCAGCTAATTTACTGGGGCTGTTTTACAAAACGAAGTCTAAAAAAAGCCGAGCGTAATCAAGTAAAGATGTGTGAGAAATGTGCAGCGTTAGAACTTCCACGGCCATAACTCCGGCTAACCTACGCCGCCCAACCGCGTACAAATGTGCACGACACCGCTCAGACCACATCTGTCAGCGGTGACACAAATAAAATCAAAGAGCTCGGCTGCTCGCTCGCTGCATGCAGAGCCGGTAAGCTGGTGGGGGGGGGGGGGGCGTACCAGAGGTGGTGCTGCGGGGAGAGTCTCGTGGTGGAGATGGACTTCAGCTTGCTGTCCGACCTGTGGGCCATCTCACGAACGATTCCTGCAGACATGACAAAATAAAAATAAACGGAGGATTCAGTTCAGAAGACTTGAATCAGTTTCTTAGGAGCTGACATGCACAGCACTCATCACTAACTCGCAGTGAGTCACGTTTAATCACCACTGAAGTAAAAGTATGTCATGCTGATAACCCACCATTATAGTTCCCCGTCCCTTCATTGAGCAAACCCGTTAAAAATTTGCGGCGCTGGAGGGGGAAAAAAAGCAAACACAGCTACGAACTAATTATCTCAGTGAAAGGTGACTGGGAGTCAATGGCTTCCCGTTAACGTGATGAGTCTGGGGTTGCAGCCAAGGGCTTCCTCAGTAGATTAAAATAACAGAGACTCTGATGACAAACAATGAGGAGGAACGGCTAAAGAAACCACTGAGACGTACAGGGATGAGTCGGTGACCAGGCCCGGACCTCTGACCGTCATCGGAGGGCAAAGTGAATTCCCAGGTTTACCAAAAAAATCCCGGGGGCAGGAATGATCTCTGAAATAGAAGTGGACCAGTCCGAGTCCAGATGTTGACCCGCCGGGGGATGACCACAAGAGAGCCTGTCTGAGCGGTAAAGTCTGGTCGGAGGTGCCGGGAACCCGGGACTGAGTCACCCTCCAGCTGGCAGTTTAGCAACGCCAACTGACCAACGGGTTTCAAACATCAGTTCAGTGACGACAGCAGCAGCTTCCTGCCTCTTTCGCAGGTGCGTCGCCACGCAGAAACGACCCGGTGTCACGGCTGTAAACGACGGCAACATGGCAACAATACCTTTAATTAAAGTAAATGAGGTTCAGTAGTTTTTATTTTTTAATCTCATGGAAGCTTTAGATGAGAGGAATGAGGGAGAGGAGAGACTGCTGCTGGCTTGCGCACGTTAGCATTAGCTTCCGTTAGCTCACGTTAGCGTGATTTCAAAACTCTATGAAAGTGATTGTTATGTTGTAGGTGGCCGATCAGGTTTTACGTATTAAAGCTTGTGCTTCCCTCCTCGTAGAATTCGCTTGGAGGATTCATCACAAATAACCACCAAACTATCTTCTTCTGAAACTTTAACGAAGTTCCACGCCGCCATGTTTGTTGTGATCAGCGCTGTGCTGCATGCTGCATTCAAGGTGTAACGTAAATTCCCACGTTCCCTTCGTTTGCTAGTCATTCTTTCAGCCTTTTCTATTTTTTCTTTTTTTTAACATGAGGGGAAATACTGCGAATATCGATTCAAGTCAGCAACTACTAAAATTATCACCAAGTTAACGAGTTGTTTTCTGGCATGAGGGGGTATTCTTGATTTTCCTTATTGAGAAATCGTTTTTCTGATTATGCTGATGTCACTTGAACATAACATTCACTGCCGGTCATTCAAGGCTCAGAGGGAGCGAGGCACTGCTGTGTTGACAAAAATATATATGTTATCGGAGCTATTCGTCGTGATATCGGAGTTATCGGGATGACGTCATAATTTCCTGTTATCGGCCTGATAGTTATCGATGCACCCCTAGTGGAAGGGTCTCTTGTGATCTAATTACGAACCTTCCCAAAAACTCAACCAGGACATTGAAACAGAAACAGAACAGAAAACAGCAGGAAGTGCTGATCCAAACCTATTCTTTACATTACAGTTTGCTTTTTTCTGCAACGCTCAGATCGTGCTGTTCCTGCCAGCGCTCACGCGTACGCGTTTTACGAGTCACTGGCAATCAGGTTGTTCAATCCTCAAGACACGCAGACGTCCTTACTGGCATGTTTGTGACGCCACGTATGTAAGCAGCTCAAAAGGCATCAGCCACGTTTTCGTTCCGGCTCATTTGGATGCCAGTTTCTGGATTCGGTGCCGTCACGGGGCCAAGCGCGTTTGCGGGCCGAGGCGCGTGGGCCGCCTCGCTTTCAATCAAATTAAGGTCGCTCTGGCTATCGTTTTACTTTTCCATTCTTTGCAGGATCCCCCTAATGAACTGCAGCCCCCAAAATCAAACTCAAACTCTTGTTTCTCACGGTTCGGACCGTCATGGAAAAGTGGACTGTGTTGTTTTTTTATTACAACAGTTAACACGTTATCCAGGCTTTGGGCCTCTTTTGACCTCGCTGTTGAGTTTGTAAGGTTGTGACTTAAGTAAAAAAAAAAGTGATGCTAATAAAACTGTTTGTTCTCCTTTTTCACCAAATTAGAATCGATAAAGAATCGAATCGTTAAACAGCATCGATAATGGAATCGGAATTGGAAAAATCTTATCAATTCCCATCCCTAACAAACACCGGGCCTGTTCGCATGTAGCAGGGAAGCAAAAGTGCACAAGAGTGACGAACTAAGAGAAAGCAACCAACGCTTGGAAACACACATGAAAAAAATAGAGAGTAAAGGTATACGGGCACTGAAATGTCACGCCCGAAAATTCATGGAGAAAAAAAAAACAAAAACGTCAACACGCACAAAAGCTAAATTCATCCGGAGAGTCTTTCTGCCATTGTGGTCTGGAACAAGAAAAGCCAACTCCGGTTGCAGGTGTATCGTTTCAGCTCCATTGAGCGGATGGGTGAGAAAACGCCCGGGAACACTATCTGCTGGGTCACGCTCAAAAGTGCTGAAATGTAGCGCGTCATTAAATGTGACAACAATGCTGGGCAGAGACGGTGTCTGCAGGGTGGCTTCACGCTCGCCTCTGAAAGATGAGGCTTGAAGGAAAATAAGAAGGAAATTAAAGGCAACTGAGGAGAGGGCCAGGACAGAGGACAATACTGGTATAATGTTAGAGGAAAGATATTAAGCTGCTGTTGTTGGTTTTTTCTGTTTTAAAGGCACAAAAAGACACTGACGTATCTCACCTCAGTGCTGCTACCTGCATCTGTTTATGTAGCCATTTCATTCAGTCATTTCTGTGCTCTCTTCTCTCTGTTCTGTCTAGGCCTGTAGCGATACGCTAATCTCACGATACGATACACGATATTCAGCTCACGATACGATATATATCGATATTCATCTTACAATACATTTACATCATTTTCCGAAAGATTTTAAAGGGACAAAGTGATTTTGGTGACATCTTGTGAGTGTTCCAATGACTTTAATTGAATTTATCGAACTGAAAGCATCAATTACACATTATATGGCTGACAGGCAGCTTGCAAATGCTGGACAAAATGAATAAAAGATTTCTTGAGAAAAATAGTTTCATTTATTCAAACAGTGCAAATTGTTGCTTGCAAGCTTTTAAAGGTGGGACACGGGGGTTTTGGAAGAAGCTTAGAATGTTGATACCCGCGGCTGAAAAATCGATACTTGATACAATATCGATATATATCACAGAATCGATAAAATCGCTCAGCTCTAGTCCTATCTCCTTTTTTTTCTTCCTTTACCTGGCTGGCCCCCTATATGATCCAGGTCCTGCTTGAGGTTTCTTCCTCTTAAAGTGGAGTTTTTCTTGCCACTGCTTGGCTTAAAGGTTTTTTTCTCCCTCTGTGGGAGTTTTTTACCTGCCATTATTCTTGATTTGGATTTAATATTATAATTTTAGTTAATGATATTTGCTCGGGGGTCATGCTCTGGGTCTCTGTTAAGCGCCTGGAGACAATTGACATCGTAACAGACGCGATACAAATAAAATTGAATTGAATTGAACGGACAAACGGCGAATGCATCAGACTTCTGAAATACAACTAACGAGACGAACCATCTTTTTCACTTCAGTCAGGTTCTTCTCCTCACTACTGAACCTCTTATATAACCTCTGGTTCCTAGAGCTTCCCAGAGCAGATGGGGAGGTGGAGCTCTGGAAGCAGCTACCAGTCAGTGCTCTCCAGCTTTAAGATGAGATAGATCACATAACAGTGATCATATTCAGGCCATATTCTTCTTGTACGTCCATGTTGTTATCATCTCTTTTGCGTCTCAGTCAGGTACCTCTGGACTAATCTCTCTATGTTTGTTGCTCCATCTCAGACCTCTAACCAGTTCAGACAGATGGTCCGAGTCTGGTTCTGCTGGAGGTGTTTTTCAGCCTCGTTAATCAGTTTCTTTTTTTCTTTTTTCTCCACTGCCGCCTCACGCTCGCTCAAGATGTGGGACTGCACCACAGAGAAGATTGGATATTTTGAGTTTCTCAGAGAAGCTGCCATCAATATCTTGTGGAAAGGATGCACTTAAGTTAATTTCTGAAGATGCAGACGCGACTGGTGACCGATGAGAAACAGCCGGTCACGTCCGAGAACATGTGACTGGGCGCTGAAGGGGGCGGTCCTTCATTTCACCTGCCGGCGCTGACTGGCGCTTTGGCGAAACTTCATTTTCACAGGCCTCTCTTTGTTCCCTAAAACCCTATTTGGTGATGAAAACCACGCATTTGTTTGATGCTTGAGATTCTTGAAAGCACCGAGCAGCTGCTTTTGGGCTGTTCAGGTTGAAGTCATGTCTTGTGCTCTGTCTGGTATTTCTGAGTGCTATTCACACTCAAATCATGTCAGTTTTAGTCAAACTCACTTACTGTAATAAAGCTAAAAAAAAAAAAAGCCAGCGATTTCTCTCCCTCCTTTTGCCTCAAAGTGTTTTGGACTAAGGTGCTGGCTCGGTCTCCAACGGCGTGCAGCTCGTCTGCGGGGGAAGCAGCGAGCCTCGGACTAACTGTAAGATTAAATACCGTGTTAACGTGGCAAGTTTAGCGAGGTGCCATCCAAGACTTCAATCTAGAGTAAGCAAAGGCGACAGGCAGAGCGTGTTTAGAAGCGAAGTTTGCAACAAATGGACTCTGGACGGTGCTCTGGTCTGTGTCAACAACGCCGCTTCCTCTCGTTTCAGTCCCAGACCCTCCAACCGCTTCCAACGTCAACACCAATGCCCCTGATCATTTTCGCATGAAGGCAAATACCACATCGCTGTTTGATATGCGAGACAGCTGAGACGGATTAGACTTTCAAATTCCTGTTTCTGGAAGAACTGCTGTCTGTTAACTATTACATTTGTTTAAGGGATATATCTATCAGCCTTACAAATCTCCTACGACAAAGTTTGAGGACAACGCTCAGAACTAATAAACTCTGAAGTGAGGGGGGAAAAAAGACGACAGGCTGGTTTTTATTTGCTAACTCAACAGTCCTGGGTTTATCTCTCATTAATCAATTAAGTTGGGTCAAAATTTGGTTGGAGAGAGAAGCTCCGGATAGATGGTTCGGTTCTGACCACATCCTTCCCCCAGTTCTCCCAGCCAGAGAGTCCATCATCATTCCAGTTGTGGTTTTTCAGCTTGGTCCACATGGTAAGAGCAGGTTTGGACGACAGACAGGACTTGTTATGGTTAAGCGTTTCCATACTTCTGGAGAAAAAAATATTTCAACAGCTGCCTTTGAGAGAACAGCGAGGGCTGCCATCAGAGCAACCGAGTGATCTCTGAGTTCGGGGCACGACTTCACGCGCCGGGCCTGATCCGACCTCCGAGGACGCACCTGGAACGTTCCAGAAACGCTCGTGCCCTCTGGAGGATCGTTTCTGATGTCTCCGGGACAATCTGGAATCACTTTGAGCCACAAAGAAAACAGCTAAATAAATGCCCGTCATGGATTTACACCAAATGAAAAAGCTCTCAGCGGCACCAGCGGCTCAGAAGAGAGGGAGGGAAAAGAGACGTTTACTTTGGTGTGAACGGGAAACAAAAGGCCGAGACGGCGCTCTGCAGAGATTCATGACACTCGCCCCGGTAGTAACCTCGGCGACGAACGCACACACGCCGAAAACACGCCTCGCCCTCGGCCCCGCGCCTTGGTCAGGTTTCTAGACAAACAGGCAGCTTATTTAAAAGAGCTTTCAAACAGACTGCCCGTCGCGCTCGGAACGATGCACAGAGGGAGCCGGAAACCCACGGGATCTCAATCTGATCGAATAAAAAGAAGGAGGTGATCCAACAAGACGTGATAATGTTTAGAAAAACTCTCAAAGCGCAACTTAAAGTGGTGTTTGCCATGTTTACACCAGTCATTTGTGTGTGTGGCAACACAGAGGGCTGAAAACATTTAAAGTCTTGTTTTGTTTCATCTGTCAACATGCAGATATATGTGAATATAGTAGAGGTGTGAATCTTTTACTATCTCACGATTCAATTCCGATTTTTGGGGCCACGATTCAATTCAAAATCGAATTTTATTCATAATGATTTCTTGATCGTGATCTACTACCACCTGCTTTGCAAGACAGAATGACAAACATTAAAGTGTCTTTTCCACATTTATTAAGTTTTAAACATTTATCCATGCTTAGATGGAATTGTTGCAACTGTTTACATGAAAGCAATATCACATACTGCTTCAGTAAAAAAATAAAAGTGCCTCTATATTAAAAAAATAGTGCAGTTAAACATGCTGCCTTTTAAATTCTGAGGAAAGTGCCTTTACCAAAAACAGTGTGTGGTCGTTAACTGCTAATCTAAGTAGCTAGCTATGAAATAAGTTTGCAAAACATGGGATTCGAGCAGCCACTTATCAGTTATGTAGTGAGCGGTGAAAGTCACAAAAGACTGGGTTGCTCTTGACAGTCATGCTTAGTGGCATGTTAGTGCCACTCTGGTCGTTTTGGTTTCTTTTAATCTCTTGGTAAAGCCATGGCACAGCTGTCTCAGTGAAAAACTAATGGGACAGTATGGCGAACCTTGGCTACGCCATACCGTAGGTCTTTGGCGATGAAGCAGGCGATTGACCGAGTTTTTTGTTTTTTTTTTTTTTGCCCGTTCGGAGCTAGTAGAGAGCTTCATGAAGGCTGACTCTGCTCCGTGTCTTAGATCTCCGGGTGATTCCTCGTATATGAGCATTTGTTGTGTTGCCGAAGTGCTTAAACTTAGTTTTTCAACACTTGGACACTGTGTGTGTCATGTCTAGCTCGGTGTTTCCAGGCATTCGGTAAAAAAACCGAAATTACGCCAAATTTTAGCCTTTAGCGAAAGCGGGGCCGGTTGAATCTCCTTTTACTCCATCTTTGTTGTTTCCTCTTTGTTTTGGTGCTTTCTGTGCGTGCGTTACAGAACCAGCGTCAGGATGTCCCGCGTAGTTACAAAATGGAGGCGGTTTTTTAAAAAAAAAATCGATTTTGAGGCATTTTATTTCGATTCTGAATCGTAGCAACTGAGAATCACGATTCTTATGCAAATCGATTTTTTGGCACACCCCTAGAATATAGAGATGAAGACCTGAGGTGAGTTAAACAGCTATCTGTGCAGTCCAGTCGGTGTTTTCTGTTTTCTTCTGAACTTCCGGGCTGAGACAGTCAGATTGATTTTCCATATTTCTCCAGACATTTCTGGACCCTTAGAAGAACCCCCCCCCCCCGTCTAATAAAATGCTTTCCTCTCGGGCCTCTGTTCGTCCCTCGCAGACAACAAGGTCTGCACTCAGCCTGCTCCGAGCCCACCGCTGAGAGGGATGGGGGGGGGGGTTTAAATGCGTCACAAAGCTCACATGTGGTGTGAGGTATTAGTCTGCGAGGCGAGTAGTCTGGGTTCAGAACACGCTGTTCCAGTACCTGCCACGGAAGTTCACCGGGCCGCTCGGTTCAGTTGGGTGTCAGTTTACCTGTCAGGAGGCCAAAGAAGCGCTTGCAGCGGACGCCGTCTCGCACGAGGAGCGTGTACGCCGCGGCGCCGTCCCCGAACTCCATGTGGATGCTCTGAGAGCCCAGTCCCACCTCCAGGTAGCTGAGATCCAGGACCGGGTAGCTGTCCTTCTTCTGCAGCCAGTCGGTGAGCAGACCTCTGCTGGGAAGAGACGACACCAGACGTCACCAAGCTGCAGGAAACTAGCCATCACGCTCCAACTGATGATGATCACAGAACGAGCCCAAGCTAATCATCAAAGCAGCCTGTGATACATGCTCTCCAGAAGATCTTTTCTTCACATTTGTTTCAGGAACCGGAGTATTCACAGACGAAGCAGCAGCTCTGCGTCAAGAAAATTAGCAGGAAAACTGCAACAAAGGGGGCTCGAACAATTACACTCATTAATGTGACAGAGGGGAGAGAAAGAGGAAGGACTAAAGATAGCAGGGAGGGAAAAAAAAAACAAAAGCCTCCACAGACACTGTGATGTCAATGTGTTTTCAAGATGTGACCCAGAAACCTGGGCAGGTTATGCAATATCATCCACATCCTGAGGAGAGGGGTGTAGAGTTTCCCCCCGCAGTTCACAGCATTGTGGCGCCCTCTTTTGAACCACCGTCACCGTCAGCACCGCTCGTTTACCTCTTTACTCTCATGACCCTGGAAGCTTCTGCTGTGACTGGACCAGCTGTGCTTCGAGGGAACATCTGGATGCTAGTTACATCAAATAAATGAAATAAATAAAAGGAAACCTGCAGGTTTCTATATAAGCAGAGGGTTTGGCTGCGTGCTTGTCTGGAGCACTCGGGGTCGGTGACATTCATGAAAAAAGGTCATCATCCTTAAAACCTGCAGCCATATGTATTCAAACACACCTGATGTAGCTCGGGGAGCTAAAGAGGGCTCAGGCTTGCGGGGTTTCGTGACACTGGCGTGACGTGACTCTACATCTGATGTACCTCGAGATGTTGGTCCTGACTGGCTGACTCCACCCCCAAAAAATAATCCCTTTTTTTTTTTTTTTTTAAACAATATCGTAAAAGAGATAAAAAC
Source organism: Hirundichthys speculiger (assembly GCA_018398805.1). Taxonomy (NCBI): domain Eukaryota; kingdom Metazoa; phylum Chordata; class Actinopteri; order Beloniformes; family Exocoetidae; genus Hirundichthys; species Hirundichthys speculiger. Next base: position 622,737 of record JAGFBZ010000821.1, on the reverse strand, counting down.
TCGCTGAGGAGAAAAGAGTCAGACTTAAGAAAAACAGAAATGACTTTGCTTGACTTACTGCACGTCTGATCTCATTTCCAGGAAATAGATCCTCTGGTTTGACACAACTAACAGCGAAGGAATCTCCTCCGGCTCCCCACATTTGACAGCTGACATCTGAAGATTAAGGAAAAAAAAAAAAAAAAGACGGATGACATAGAGGAACATTTCTCCCAGATTCCTCTAATATACAGCCGCTCTCATGGATAACAACTGTTTTTCTTTCTTTATTTCCCCTTTTACAGCATCATAATAAGACTCACTGAGTCATAATTCCAACAGTAAACCTTTAATAATCCTGTTTTCAGATGACACCACTTTAAAAAACGCGGGAGAAGAATCAAGCTGTGAATATTCACCAGCCAGATTAATGGAGCGAGACCTGCTGCTTCCAGCTGCGGTCTCTTCTCTTCATCGAGGTGTCTCGCAGAAAAACCCGGTGTCGTGCTGACCCGTTTTTTTTAAAAAAGAGATCTTAGTGAATGTTAATTGACAACAGGGCGATCGTAAAGTTGTCCGAGGAGCTCCGGGAGAAGAGGAGGAGGAGGAGATTTACTGACAGTGCTCGTCTTGGCCGACTGAGGTGAAACCGCAGATGAAGTCTAGTAAAGTTGTCACTTCTTGGGAGGATGTAATTCTTCAGCCGTCGTGGGTTTTTGGGACCAACTGAAGCTGCGCTCATAAATGAAGCAGTAACATCTGCGTCAAAGCCTGAATGATCGGTGACAGGAGTTTCACTAAAACACAGATTCTGGTAGTAACGCTGTTTCCTGCCCGAGATTTAAAAACCGCCAACACATTTTCCTGATCTTCCCCTGAATGATGGCGGATGAGGAAAAGCTTCTTTAAGCCACCGACGCTCAGCCAGTTTGGCCACGTGTACTTTATTTTATCTTATTTTATTTTTCACTCATGTGCACGACCCACCAACCTTGAGGTAAGAGTGAAGCTCCTCTTCCTCTTCGAAGACGTCGACGTCCAGGAAAAGCTTTAACCGGTGGTCCACCGCCTCGTAGTCCTCGGAGAGCAGAACCAACTCATCTGGGAACAGAGCGGCATTAAACCGGGTCATCCAACACAAAAAACCAGACCACAAGCGTGACGCTGACGGGCGAGTTGCAGGTGTTTGGGCGCCCTGGGTGGCGCTTTTGTTGTTGAGACAGCACTGCATCATGGGAGAGAGTTTACGTAGCTTCGTAGGATTCCCAGCAAACAAACCGTTTAATCGGAAAGTTTATTTTTTAAAAAAAGGAAGCGCTCTTCAACCATCTTGATAGCCTTCAACACATACATCAGTTTAGTCTCAGGCAGCGGTTGGAGAAGCAACAGGACTCACGGAAGTGCGTACGACTCGACTCGGGGTAATCGGATGCGGAACATTTCACCGTGACAGTCGGGGAAAAGGAAAAAAAGATTGTTGGAGATTTCTTTGCGCACCAAAGCTCGGCGCGTCTTTAAAGCCGTCTCGTAAGGGCTCGGAGAGGCGGGACGCCACCAAAACCAGCTTCCTGTCCCGTCGTCTGTTCACCGTCGGGTCATCAGGCCGATCGTCCATTCAGGTTGGATGTTTTTCTTGAAACGACGACCGGCGGATTCTGATCGCTGTCGCTTCGCCGTGTCCGTTACGTGACAGCTTTATTTGTAGAGCTGAGCGATTTTATTGATTCTGCGATATATATCGATATTGTATTGAGTATCGTTTTTTCAGCCGCGGGTATCGATATTCTAAGCTTCTTCCAAAACCTCGTGTCCCACCTTTAAAAGCTTGCAAGCAACAATTTGCACTGTTTAAATAAATGAAACTATTGAATCTTTTATTCATTTTGTCCAGCATTTGCAAGCTGCCTGTCAGCCATATAATGTGTAATTGATGCTTTCAGTTCAATAAATTCAAACAAAGTCATTGGAACACTCACAAGATGTCACCAAAATCACTTTGTCCCTTTAAAATCTTCGGAAAATGATATAAACGTATTGTAAGATGAATATCGATATATATCGTATCGTGAGCCGAATATCGTGTATCGTATCATATCGCGAGATTAGTGTATCGCTACAGCCCTATTTATTTGCGCGATCACTTGAGAGCTCATCAATTTTCAGCGCTCGACTTTTAAATTCACACGTGCACAACGAGAATTTATCCCAGAAAGAGATGGGTTTCAGTTTGCCGGGTCTAATTATCCCGTGATGATTACAATTAAACGCGGGGAAAAATAGGACGCAGCTTGTAAATTAGCAGAATTTTTCTTTAAGAGTGGTTAGTGCAAATCCGCTGCCGTCATTTCTTGCATTTTCAGCACCACATATGGGCTAAAACGCCCTAATGAATAAGCTGCTCTCTGGCTCCTTAATTCATTCCCGCAAATGATATCTTCCATTGATGGTTAAGCCATAGTTTCCTGGCACCAGAGGGAATACTTTCATATTTCTTGGCTTTTATAAACCCACAGCCAGATTTCAGTCGGGCAGACCGCAGCTTCAGCCAGCCACTCTCGAGCAGAGAGGCATTTAAGAGCAATAAATCCACGAAAGAACAGCAACGGGAGTCATTGAGACGCTGATGAATGATTAGAGCTAATCAGAAATGGCAGGGCACGGACCCGCAGAGGCCAAAACAAACCAGGAGTCTTTGATTTGAAGAGAGTTCAAACTGAGATTAGATAGAAAAAAAAGGCCTTTTCTGAAAAGGTAAAAGACACGCAGGGGCGTTGTTAGAGATAAAGGACTTATTCAGATAGACGGGAAAATTAGGACTCCGTTCTGCAACAATGCGTGTCTTGTATCACCACCGCCAAAAAAAAAAAAAAGAAAGACAATATATTCAGTGTCTGTCAGTGTTTTTTGGATGAGTGTGAGTTATCTCTGGTCTAAGTCTGTGGTTTCACAAGGACAGATTACACGGTACTCCCTCTGCAACTAGAGAACAGCAGGAAAAAAAAAAGAAAGGAAGAAAGAAAGAAAGAGAGAGGAGATGGAGAAAGCTATCATTACGACTCAGTCCTCCCTCTCCGAAGGCTTTCATTCCTCTCCCATCACCAGTAATGACTCCAATCTGTCTCACTGCACATTTGCCGTGTGGTTCGTCCAAAAATGGCAGGCAGATGTGGGTGAGTTAGATCCCGTCGCAGGGAAGAAGAAGAAGAAGAAGAGAACCTCGCGGCCTCCACGAGATGAAAACGCTTCCCATCGCTAATCGCTTCCAATTAGGACTTAAGACTGTCGGAAACGCGGCGGCGCTGACGTGACTGTTTACGCCGCAGCTGATGTGCGCAACTTGAATCAGAGCGCTCGTAAAATACGGGTTATATTTTTACAGCTGTTTAGACATTCCTCCAATAAACGGCGCTGCCAACGTGAAAAGTTTCCAGCCGACGCCACTCAACCATCAATAAAAACCCTTACCTGTTTCGCTTTCTTGCTCCCGGTCGCTAAAACGCAGGGATTTGCTTCAGCTTCACCGTTTTATTTTCTAACTCGAGTTCATAGCATATTACTCTTTAAGAGTCAAGCCCAGACAACTTTATGTGGCCATTATCACAGTCTGTTTGTGCCTCTGGCACCTTCTTTCATTAAACCTTCAATTTAGATAAGACAAAATGCCTTGTGTGCCTGGCACGTCTATAGCTTTGATTTAATAATATCTAATTTAACTTTCAAGACCTAATTGCCCTGCCTTGCAGCGACGCTTCTCGTTTTATTATGCAAATTTGAGCTGAAGGGCAGCGGTAGATAGTTTCCCCATGAATCCACTGTTGGACGATCAGGGCTCACCTTTAGGAGTGGACTGCCCCGACGGTTGGCCTGGCGGTGGTGTGGCGCCGGTGCTGGCGTAGTGGTAGCTCCCCGCCAGGTCCTCTTTACTTTGGCAGTCTGTGTTGTAGGAGAGGCTGCTGGCGTCGTCGGGCCCGTCCCGATGAAGAAGGAGCTGCCCCGGGCGGTGACGAACGTCGGATCGCCCGTGGCCGTTTCCTGGGCGGGACTGCTGCCGATGCTGGCGTCCGTGTACTCATCCTGTTGAAACGCGCGGACGATTAGCAGATGAGGAAATAGAAACGCAAAGGGTTGCTGAATTAATAAAGAAAGAGACCTTGTTGGTGCTGAAAGAGCCCTGGGTTACATCCCGACCGTCGTCTTCGCCCACAGGTCTGGCCTGATGGTTGATGGGCGTACTGCTGTAGGGCGTCGACTGGTCAGCTACGTGAACCACGTGGTCGCTACCACACTCTGGACAAGTATGGCTCCCGCCTGAAAAAACAGAAAGACAAGAATGCTTGAAATTATTTTCCAATAACCGGCTGATTTGCATTTGCATTTGATGCCATCCAAGTAGAGCTGAGCGATTTTATCGATTCTGCGATATATATCGATATTTTATCGAGTATCGATTTTTTTCAGTTCAGTTAATTCAAACAAAGTCATTGAAACATTGACAAGATGTCACCAAAATCACTTTGTCCCTTTAAAATCTTTCAGAAAATGATGTAAATGTATTGTAAGATGAATATCGATATACAGTCATGGAAAAAATTATTAGACCACCCTTGTTTTCTTCAGTTTCTTGTTCATTTTAATGCCTGGTACAACTAAAGGTACATTTGTTTGGACAAACATAACGATAACCACAAAGATTGCTCATAAGAGTTTTATTTAAGAGCTGATATCTTACCATTTTCCATGCTTTTCTTGATTATAACCTAAATCACTTAAGTTTTTACATCAATAGCTATGGCGTTGTACTGCCAAAAAACACTGCTTTATGAATCAGTGTTTTTTTTCTCTGTTTTTAGTCACATGATGACGTTTAGTGGTACCAGGTATTAAAATGAACAAGAAATTGAAGAAAAAATGGTGGTCTAATAATTTTTTCTATGACTGTATATCGTATCGTGAGCCGAATATCGTGTATCGTATCGTGAGATTAGTGTATCGCTACAGCCCTAGCTCCAAGTAGTTTGTAATATTCCAGAACGATAGACACAGTCAAAAGCACAAGCATCTGTCTTGCACTGCAGTCAATAAACCATGTTGGATTCGTAATCTGTCCACTCAGAGTAGACTTTACGCCTTCATAACGCCCCGCCGTCCGATTAAATCTTTGATTTTTTTGTTTGTGCAACGATGTGACATTTCATTCTGCGGCGTTTCCACTCTCTTCCGCCTTCGAGAGGCGCCTTTATTTAACTTCTCCTTAGGGATCAATGAAGCACATCTGAATTCGACCGTAACGAGGGTGAAATGACAGCGCTGCGTGAAAGTATGAGTAGAGCTGAGCGATTTTATCGATTCTGCGATATATATCGATATTTTATCGAGTATCTATTTTTTTCAGTTCAGTTAATTCAAACAAAGTCATTGGAACACTCACAAGATGTCACCAAATTCACTTTGTCCCTTTAAAATCTTTCGGAAAATGATGTTAATGTATTGTAAGATGAATATCGATATATATCGTATCGTGAGCCGAATATCGTGTATCGTATCGTGAGATTAGTGTATCGCTACAGCCCTAGGTATGAGGGTGGCTGCAGACCCCATACTGGGACATGCAGGCTTCCCTCTGGACACCAGCATTCAGGGCCGGCTGACAAACCAGCTAACGATTCATGGAAGGAGGAGTTTGAAGTACCTGGGAATACCTGCCTCTGAAGCCACACCCCCAAAGCTCACGCATGCAGAGCGTCTGTTCACCGATGGGAAAAAGAGCCCCTGTCACTAGTTTTTTTGTTGTTTTGACACGAGACCACTTAATTAATTGTGTGTCAAGAGAAGTGCAGGTTAAAAATAAGATCGCATAACCAACCTTTACATGGATCAAAAGAAAACGCTAACCTCCGTCGATCACATTTTAACAGCCATGAAAGAAAACATACATGCAGTATTTTCTCCCTGCATTTCTCAAAGCCCGAGGCAAACAAGCGTCTCGGTTCAGACACGTGCGAATGAAGAGCCCACATGCCGCCTGAAATTTCAGGAGAGCAAGACTAAGCTAAATAATGAAGGCGTATGGTTTCAAGGGATTCCTGAAACATCTGTTGAACAAAGCCCGACAGTGTGTCCGTGCGTGCCTGAGCAGGTTTTAATGTGAGGTTAGATTGGATCACCGGGAGGAGGCTGCCGGAGCGAAGGGTGTTATCTGTCTCGTGTTGATTATACAGGTGGGAACTCAGAAGAATGGGCAGCTGGAGAATAAGAGCCAGCAGATAACTCCTGGGACTCGCTCAAGTGGGGCTGAAAACAGACTTTTGTTTTGTGTAAGTATGTAGTCTTGTGCAAACTGCCGGTGGAGGCCTGATAGCACTTTGACGTAAGGCGAACTCGCCACATGCAACGAGCGACCTTGTCCTCAACCTTATCTCTTGTTTTAGCCACAAAGCCTGCTGACACCGATTAATAAACGGGCGAAAGTTTCACAGAGACAGCTGAATGCGAGCAGTGATTACCTTTATGAATAGAGAAGCTTATATGACTATGATTCATCAAGCTTGTTTCAGCGATGAACCAGAAACGAGGCTGTGTTGTGTGTGTGTGTGTTGTGTGTGTGTGTGCTGCTCTGCTGCACAAGAGCAACTCTACTGTAAGCCAAATGCCACATATAACTTTCCGTGGGGCAGTTTTTTTTTTTTTTGCCCGTTAAACCAGCGACCAGTTTATTCCGAGAAACCTTGAGCTACCTCGCAGGCAAAAGAGAAATCCAAAGCTGTATAAATGTCACATTGTTATTCGTCAGGTTGGTTTTAACGTCTTCCCAGGCTGTACAAGTGTAAAGAAGTTAAATATTCTGCATTTCTCAGCGGTTCATAGTGAGGTGACATGACTACGTAACTGGGACTCGCTCAAGTGGGGCTCAAATAGTTGGCGTGACCCCTTGGGGGCGCTTGTGACCTTGGGGAAGATGCTTTTCTTTTTTTTTTTTGCCATACTGGAATAAAGTGTAATTGCACATATACTCCAGTAGGTGTCACTCATTGTCACAATGAGCGCAGGGACTATTAGCTATATTGTATCTGTTTTTTTTTTTTTTTTTGCACAAACATGTGCACACACAGCACAGAGCACAGAGATATGAAGTGAACAAACCCTCAACAAACACAACGGAAAAATATTTAACAGGAATAAAAAAGAAAGATGGAGAGAGATGGAGATAATGAGACAAATGACAGTCACCAGAAAGTTAAGACGAGGAAATCTAACGCTGCTGATGTAACGCTTGGCTTCACTGAGACTACGGTGGGATCGATGCACTTTAAGGCCCCGATCGTACACTTCCTGCTAGCTGCTACCTGCAAACTGCGGGTATAGGAACCTCCGCTAACCGCTAATGCAATTTCTGCTCCCTAAAGTCGCTTCCTGTTATGCCGACTTCCTTAATCACATTGTAGGTGTGGCAATGGGCGTGTCTTTTGCCCTTTCCGCAAACTCAGTGTTGGTTGTGATCGCGGCGTGTACAGGAGTGCGTCCAAATGGCATCAATGTGCGTCCACCTGGTCACATGTGGACGTGCACAAACGGTTCTACCTCTCGAATTAACTCTTGTATAAAAAGTGTGATTTGGCCTCAGTTGAACCCCTGAGAAAATGGCAGAGATCGTCTTAAATGGCTTGCTTGCCAGTTGAACCATAGACGACCAGAGTGTGTTTATTGGGAGGACACCAACTATCTGGGACTTTCAGGTAGCTGATAGGAATTGTCTGTGTAAAAATATATAAGTGCAGAGGAGGAGGAGGGAGGAAGAGGAGGAAGCTCTACAGCAGAGTCCCAGACGAGCTGCGAACGAGAGCTGCTCTGATCTGGATGAAAAGATGCTACATAGCGGTTAGCAGGTAGCACAACCTGCTCTTAAAGGCAATGGCTACTGACGCACTGATTGGTTAAACAGGTGGAACCCCCTAATCACTCCCATGCATAATGTAACAGGTAGCGCAGGTGGGATAGCGGGTTTAGGGAGGTGGAAGATTGCGTTCTTTGCGGGGGAACGCCCCTCCCGCAACACGCTCTCCCTTTAGGAGATCTGGCGGAAGATCGGGCCCTAACTCTTTACAGACTAAAAAAACTATTTTAATAAAGTTATTCTTTGTTACAAGCTGATCTATATTTCTTTCTTTATGTCTCCCTTAATGTTAATAAGGATAAAGTGCTATGCAGAGGTGCACTTATAACAGTTTTATAGACAAATGATACGATTTATAGTCTCGGTGGAGGGAGGCGGGGGGGTGGGGTGTTTTCTTCAGCAGAAAATAACTACCATTAAAGAATCACGGACTTAAATATACAGTCGCCTTTCTGTCTGTAAATGCCATCTGCTGATTAAAGTGACATTAACGTGAAATTCTCTCACCGTTGTTGCTGTCGTCATCACCTGCCGCCTCCATAAGGTTGACCCCGTCCAGTTCTTCCTCGCCCTCCGGCAGCATCAAAGCCCCCGTCCTCCTCCCTCTCCCCCAGCCTTCGCCGGCCTGGCGCTGAGGCGTGAACTCTGACCTGCAGCGGAGGCACTGCAGACGAACGCAGCCGAGGCCGACCTCCGTGTCACGTCGCCGGTTTTCCTCCGCCACACGAGACAGTAGATCAAACAAAACCTGAATAAAAAAAAAAAAAGTTAAATCTAAAAACTAAGTACTGTGTGGGAAACAAGTCTATCTGTTGATAAATGTTTGAAATACTCTATAAGTAATCATTTTCTGATTGATATCATCAGTGTCTCACATTGTTGTCTTCTCCAGCTCACTGAGACACTTGCAGACATTTATGTCAGACCTATGGAGCCTCGTTTGGGTCATAATTAATAATTAGTCTTTTAGTCAATTAATAAATGAGTCTATTATTATGAAATACAGGTGTTTATTATTATGAAATATTTCCCATTTTTATGATAATGGTTTGTTTTTCATAAGAATAATTTGTGTGTCAATCACAGCAGAGAGGGCGGAGCCATTTATGTGATTGGCTGCTCTTTCATTCAGGCATAAGCAACAGATAGTGGACGAGAGGTGCAATGTATATACTCCAGGCCAGTAGGTGGCACAATGCACCTCAATTTATGGTTAAACGTTGACATCGACTAAGAAACGTAGTGCGAAATGTAGGGAAAACTTGACAAATTTTGACGGCATGGCGACAAGAGAAAGATCCTTTTCTGACTTACTCCGAGAGGTAGCCAACAGGCTCGATGTGAGTTCCCCACCAACTAGTCGATGTCAGAGCGTAGAATGGAGAAGGATCAGCCAATGAGCGTGCAGGTCAACCACTGGTCCCGCCCAGTGGTAAATTGTCATTATTATGTAAAAGCTCATTCTTATGAAAAAGGAAGGCATTATGTAAAACTCATTCTTAGATTTAAAAAAAGCCATTTTTAAATAAACTATTATGCATTAAACTAAGACTAAATAATAATGAAAAAAATATTTCATAATAATTACATTTTTTCCATAATAATAGGAAACATTTCATAATAATGGATACGTATTTCATAATAATAAACACCTGTATTTCATAATAGACTCATTTATTCATTGAATTATGAGCCAAACGGGGCTCCATACAGACCAGCTCATTTTTTTTTGTTTAATTTAAAAACTGAGTGGGAGATCGACAGATGGATGCAGACTCTGTACTGGTCTGTTGTGGTGAAAAAGAGCCGAGCTGCACGTCAAGGCTCTCTGAACACCAGTCAATCCACAATACGACCCTCACCTTTGGTCATGAACTGTGGGCAGTGACTGAAAGAATGAGACCACAGAGTCAAGCAGCTGAGGTGAGTTTCCTCCGCAGGGCGGCTGGACTCGACTTCTCTCCCCATCTCTGAGTACAACAGAGTTGCTGCTCCTCCATCTGAGAGGAGCTACTTGAGGTGGTGGCTTCGCCGGGGAGATGTTTTGAGCACTGGGAAGACAGCGAGGTAGACCCAGGACACTCTGAAGACCTCACATGTCCCAGCTGGCTTGGGAACGTCTCAGCATCCTCCCAGAGGAGCTGGAGGCGGTGGAAGTCTGAAGACCCGAACCTGGGTGAGCAGAAGTCAGTGGGCGTACTGATAGAGGAGATGGACTCCAAACACAACCCTTCATGGGTTCGCTGGTCTTGGGTTTCTCCCTCGGCACGGCGCTACCACACACCTGAAGGCTCCAGACCAGCTGCCAACACATTCTTCTTTTTCAGAGGTGCCCACACTTGTTAATGATCAATCAATCAAGTTTGCTCAGCAGCACTTGGCTGCTGCTTCCCATCCAGGTTCTTAAATAAGAAGTAAGTTATTAGTTTTCCAAATGCTCGTTCGGCACTTTGGCTTAGTTTTTCTTCAATAAATAAAAACTCTGTGATAAGTCGAGTAATTTTTTTTTTCATTTGAGGCTGTATTTACCCAACGTTTGGACCTAGATGATTAATTACAGAATGATAGATAAGGCATTAGAAATAAAACAGGGTGTACTTTTCTATCCCCCCCCCCCTCCTGCATGACTGTATGTGTTTGTTTACACAAAATATATTAATCTCATGAAGAAAATCACCACACGCTGCTCTTCTTTGTTACTTTCATTTTTTTTTTTCTTTTTTATCTGAACCAGATTTCATGTTGCACAATGTGAGGGAACCAGAATCATAAACAAGCCAGTAAACATGGTACAGATTGTTCTCCTGCAGGCTGATGTCAAACACGAAAACAAAACAGGCCGAGAGGAGGGCAGCCGGCGAACACGACCAGACGTGTCCAGGACGGCCAAGAATTCAGGGGGCGGATATCTTCCCGTTCACGTTCACGCTCATTGCTTTATCGTAGGCGCTCTGCAGGTCACGCACGTCATCGTTCTGGGTGTGAAGATGAAAGGCTTCAGGACTGAAGCCGGGAGGAATCTGACAGGAGCTCCAGCCAGCAGGTATCATGAGGACTGTGTGTGTGTGTGTGTGGAGATGTGCAAATGCGTGAGAGCTCGTCAGCTCACCTGTGCTGCCTGCTGCGGGTCGTCATCCAGCAGGACGTAGCGTCTCCTCCTTTTTGCCTCACTGATGTAGTCAAAATGAAGCTCGACGGCTGGCAACGGGTTTTCTGCGTCCTGAAACAAAGTCAGAGTCTGTGGTTTCTCTTTTGATAATGTTCAATGTCATCTCCATGACGGTATCGGTCCTGGTGGGATCCACTGACCCAGTAAACCAACTGTGTTATTAGCTGTGTTAGCATCCGTAGTGGCGGATATAAAGGTGAAGAGAAGACTCAGACTCCAAGGAGACATCAAGAGGGCTGTACGTCATCTCCTGCCTGCAGCACAACCAATCAGCACCAACCCTCAAACTAACAGTTTATTCTGTGTTATACCTGGAGGAAAGAACTTTCTTTAGCCGTGTTCCTGACACATCCTAACAGTAGAGGCGCCGTAAAATTATCCCAAACTATTGGAAATGTTTTGCATGGATGCAGTTGCATTTTCATAGGGGGAAATATTCAGAAATAAAAAAACAGAAGCTTTTTTTCTGTGCTTGAGAGCCAACACTTGACTTGACAACCAGGTGAAGAGCTGATAAATGAAACAAAACTGTTACCAAGTTTGGGACTGACTGTACTTCAACACGCTGCATGTTGTTCAACAAGCGGTTCAGATTCACAGGCTGATATTACAGCGCAGACTCACGCAGGAACGTGAAACGGACTGTTTTCTGATCAGTTCACTGAAGAAAGAGGTGTTCATCTTCAAATTAGAGCATGGAGTTTTTTTTGGTTTGTTTTGGATGCATCTGTTGTGTAGCAGGACACACTGCCACAGCAAAAAATAAAACTAAATAAAATAAAATAAATATACAATAAAAATTAAATAATAATTTAAAAAAAAACTAAATAAAATATAATAAAATAAAATAAAAAAAAAAAATACAATAAAATTTAAATAAAATAAAAAGAAATAAAACTAAATAAAATCAAAAAATACAATAAAAATTAAATCAAATAAAAAAACTAAACATAAAATAAAAAAAATACAATAAAATTAAATCAAATAAAAACTAAAACGAAATAAAATAAAATAAAAATGCAAATAAAAAAATACAATAAAAATAAAATAAAATAAAAAAGATTAAATAAAACTAAATTAAAAAAAAATAAAAAAATTAAATACAACTAAATAAAATAAAAATACAAATAAAAAATACAATAAAAAATAAAATAAAATAAATTAAATAAAAAAATAATGAATAAAATAAAATAAGTCTTAACATTGGCCTCACAAAAACAAAGCAAAACAAAGAGGAAAAATGACTAACAGAGAGAACTAGCGTTTATTGAGCAAACATGAGATCGATGAATTTGACTGATTTTGATTTACCTCCAACCAGCTGACTGGCTGATAAAATGACCTCAGAGATCCCATCTCAGACCTGGTGTTCACCAGCTTCAGGTTAATGTGTGTTTGCAGCTAAAAGAGGGTCAGAACCAGCCGTCTTTGACAAGCGACATCGAAGCATTTGCAGAAAAAAAACTAAAGCTTTTTTGTGCAGTATCAATGTGCCTCAATGGCTTTGAGCCTCTTGGTGCGCAGGGATGGGAATTTATATGTTATTATATATTTAAAGGCACCATTAGGAATTACTGGATAATTGTAATTTAGTCCATCCTTTAAATACATGGCTTTCAACTTGTGGATATTCTTTGGTTTCTGGGCTTTCTTTCACGACGAGGCAGGATTCAAACTGGAAATGACTCACGATCTGGTTAACTGGGATGTACGCCTGGATGCGCCGCAGGAAAATTCAGCGATTCCCAAGTTTTAATTTGCTCTCTTGAAATGCTGCATTTTTTTTCACAAAATGTCAGAGAACCCGGACCGCCGGTCGCACGATCACATTCACCAGCGTCTGCAGCAGCTAAACATCCCCAGCGACTCCGCAGACTTAGAATATGGCAGCTGCAACCTCCATAAAAGCTTTGGGTCCATCAATTTTTATTTTTATTATTGATTCAGTCAATCTGTCAAGTGATGAAATGTCAGTTGACAGTGACAGGGACAGTGTGATTGAGAGTGAAAATGGGAAAGAAGCAGTTAATTCAGATGAAGACTTTGATCAGGAGGAGGATGAAGGTCACAGTATTAAAAAGAAATCATCCATAAGTTATGAGGAGGAGGAGGATGAAGATTCTGATATATTTGGAGAATCTGTCTCGGATGAAACGTGGGAAAACTTCACATCAAATTTATCACCTTCTTCCAATGCAAGCAGCGCTCGCTGCACCTGGAACTCAGGATGCGTGACTTCTTTGTTCGTTTTTAAATCAATTCAACAGTTCAAACAGTTCAATAATTAAAGGCTCTGACAACTAATTTCCTCTGCTTCCGTCTCTACGCCGCCTTACCCCGAGGGTCCACGCAGCCTCGGTGGTCTCCACTCGGGCCAAGCTGTCCAGCTCCAGCCGACACACCTCCCGGCCGTGCTGCATGTCCACCTCCAGCAGGAGTCCCTGCTTGACGCGCAGGAAAACCTCCCTCCTCTTCTTCCTCGCCGCCTTACTCTCCCCGCCTTTCTCCTCTTTGTCAGGCAGAACTCCCACCAGCAGGGGGTGACACAGGTCCACTAGCAAGAGAAAGAAAAAAAGAAGAAGCAGAGACAACCGGGGTCAAAGCGACTGACAAGCTGACTTCCTCTCCGTCATCTCATCAATGCAAACTTTTACCTCCCAGGTCCTCTTCTTCCACCTGATTGGCGTCTCCACTCGCCGCCCCGGCAGACTTCTGGGAATCTGGGCTGGGCTGGGGTGAGGTTACCGTTTCCTGCTTCGCCGCGGGGTCGTCAGCCACGCTGCCCTCCACCACGCCGCCCTCCGCCACGCCGCCCTCCGCCACGCCGCCATCCGCCACGCTGCCCTCCGCCACGCTGCCCTCCAGGGTGGACTCTGTGTGCTGAGTGCCGTGACTGAGCCACTGTAAGGTGGACTCCGTTTCTAGCTCGTGCTCCTGGTCATCAGCCTCCATCCTGGGCTCTGAGGAGAGAAGCGGCGGCGGAAGGACCTCCGGGACTTCAGCGGACGACAACAGAGGTCGGTGGTCGGCGTGTGGGTTCAGGGCGGAGCCGCCGAGACCGTTGGAGAGGGTTTGAAAGCCAGAAGTTGGCTGGTTGGTGCGGCGACCGTGGTGGTGACGTTCGTGGTGGATCCTCCGTCCAGATGGTGCTGGTATCTCAGCCAGTCTTCCCCCAGCTGCTCCCTGAAGCTGGACATGCGCTCAATCTCCTGCTGGTGGGGAAGAACGATGTCTGGAGGAGATAAAATTCCCATTTTACACATTTGTCCAACGACAGTTAGCTTAAGTTCACTAAACAAGCCTGTGAGGATTAGTGGGAACAGACCCTGCGTGGAGGCCGAGGGTCTGGACTCATAGTCGGTGTCACTGGGCTCGGATATGCTGGCCCGCCGCACCTTCACTTTACTCTGAAATGCAGCAGATGGCGGACATATTGTAAGAGCTGTTCAGCTTTTTTTTTGGTCTCTGAATGACATCTAATTTCCAAATTCCAGAAAGAATGATTCTTACTCTGGATTTCTTCTTACGTAAGTGTGAGACGCCGACTTCTCCGACGGACACGCTGTCGCTCAGTTCTCCGGCTCCGCTGGACGCTTCCTGGTTACTGCACTCTGGTGGGACGGTGACCGGCGCCAGAGTCTGAGCCTGGACTATCAGTTTCCCTGCTTTTGGCAGAACCTGCAGATAAAAGCCAGGCTCATGTTTAATCCTTTTCAACAACGGATAACCACAGAATCACCAAATTAACCCTCTGCAAACAGGCAACACCCACATCCCGGCCCCTGAACATCCTGAATGAACTTTGTTCATTCATGATATTCCCAAAGTAACGCTCAACACTATTAAACTGAACTCGCCTGCGTACAGGTCTGAGATCTGATGAATAAGGACTTTAAAGGCCACATAAATGTGTCTTTTTAAGACAACTATCACAGTCATGGTAAGTGATAACGCTGTGATTTCACCTCCTGATCCAAGTTGCAGATTGACTTTAAGCATTTCTTCCAACCCCTTTTCAGACATGTAAACCAGATATGTGTTTTGCATAGTGCTATGTATGTGTATCTATATAGATCAGTGTGTATACATTGGGTATAAATTTTGTTTATTTTTTATTTTTTGGGGGGAATATGTCCATTTAATATTTAGATTTATCTACAAGAGGTTCTATATGTTTCTAAATTAGGGTTAGGGTTAGGCACATGTGTCAGTGTATATTGATTTATGCATTATTATATATTTTATAAATATATTATATTTATTTTCAGATACATAGATTCATAGTGTCAAAATTGTCGATGCTTTAAAAGATTGTTTTGACATGTCTGGAATGAATGAATGAATGAAGCGTCAAGGAGGACAAATGCATATAAAGGTCTGCTGTGTTTTAAACCTGGCCAAGGATGACCTGAGCTGCTGCCATTTCTTCTGCAGCATTTTTTTTTTTTACCCTTGTATTATTTCATTATAACTAGAATTTGTCATAATATTTTCTTAAGTTCAGCAAGTGTGATCATTTAGACATAATACTGAGCATATAACATCTGTTAATTTGCTATTATCTCTGAGGATATTCTGAATTTCAAACATCAATCTTAAATTTGCTGGATTCTGACTGGAACAGGGATGTAGATTCTGCCTCACTATAACGCAAATTACATTAAATACAACTTAAAGAAACAACCATGTGGTTGACTTACTGATAACTCAGAGGAGGACAGTGGGGTACCATCCAATCTGAGCTGGAAAAGGGTTAGAAAAGGAACAATTATTGAGGAACGACCCTGAAACGACACTGAATCCTGCTGCCAACGGCTCAACAACTCACTTTGACGCTGGCAGCCTTTGGGGAGAGATGTCGGACGGTGCAGGAGCGGTGGGTCTTCTGGAAGTACAGCGGGTTTCCTTCCAGGTTCAACTGCAACAGACGAATATATCTTATTATATTCGGAGCGGTGATGGAAGCGTATGTGTCCAGCAGGGCAGGACAGGTGTGTGGGACAGGTGTGTGGCCTTACTGTGGTGAGGCCGTGCAGCAGGGACAGGGGGGCCAGCTGGGAGTGCTCCAGCAGCAGGTTGTAGGCCAGGTCCAGGTGCTGCAGCGCAGACAACTGCTCCACACCTGCTTTATCAGGGAGGCAGGAGAAGACACGTTCGGAGAGAAGATAAAGAACAAAACAAACCTTCATCTCAAATGTCTGATTCGATTCTCACAACCAGATGGCGTGAACAGACAGGTGTGAGGTCATCTGAGGGATTTAAAGCCATATCCAAGGCAAGAAGAAGAATTATGTTTTTTTTTCCCCTCCCTCCATCATCTCTGGGATTGTTTTGGGGGCTGTTTCCTTTGTCTGATCTGACCCGAGACTGTTCGTCTGGTACCAGAGCTCGGTCTGACGCCAGCCTACTTTACCGTTAATCGTTTCCAGTTCGTTGTTCCTGAGGATGAGCGTGAGGAGCCTGGAGCGGGCGCTCGGGCCCAGCGTTGGCGCCCTCTGCAGGCAGTTGTAGCCCAGGTTCAAGTGCTCCAGCTCACTTAAGGGCTGCGGCGAGCGAGGAAAACAGAACCAAGTGGTTACGGCGCACACAGAAAATCCAGACTTTTAAACATTAACTCTATTCAAGGACGCGACGACGTCTATCCCCACCTTTAAAAACTCAGCACACTCCTGAATCTTGTTATGGCTTAGATCCAAAGACTTCAGGACGTTCAGTAAACTCTATGAAAGTGAGAGTGGAAAAGGTTTCAGTCACATCATGGAATCAGGTAATAAGCTACTAAAGATGTACAGGTGTGCTCGGATGTCTCACTAGCGACTGGTCGAGGCAGACGATGGAGTTGTAGCTGAAATTAAGCGTGTGAAGCTCCAGCCAAGGCAGTGCAGAGCTCAGATCTCCCCCACACAGAGAAAGCAGCTCCTAGAAAGCCGACAGAAGGCCTTTCAGTCTCTGTCATAGCTAGAAATATGGATACGTACGCTCTGTGACACCTGCTGACGAATAAAACTGCTTGTACCTCCAAGGAGCTGAGGCTCTTTGAGCACGTAAACACCTCCAGCTGGGAGTAAACTCCTCTGAGGCCCTCCAGGAGGTGTGGAGGGATTCCTCTTCAGCTGGTGAGGAAACGGAGGCACAAAGACGGATATGACGCGAGCTCAGCTGTTAAATAAGACAGATGAGAGGAAGACAAAAACACACAGTACCTCCAAACACTTCAGAGACTTGAAAGGGAAGATTTTCACCGCGGATTGTAGTCTCGCCCCTGGTGGGTTGACGAGCTGCGTTTAAACAGTAGAGATGCATAATGTTAAGCTGGTGCTGCTATATTTGGACATTTCTATCGTTTTGACTGTTAGCCAAAAGATATTCAAGTTATTCACGGTAGGTAATAACAAGTGGCGTCATCATTCATACAAACATAAACTGAGCTCAGACGAGACTTGAGGTTCGCTGTGAGAGCGTCTCCTGCGTTCAGGGCACGTGACAGGGTTTCCGAGGCCCACCTTGAGGGAGATGGTCTTCTGCAAGATGTCAAACAGGAACTGCAGCTGGAGCAGGGAGGCCGTGTCAGCGGGGTGGGAGGGCAGCGCCAGGAAGCCATGCTGCTGGCTCCTGGACAGCAAGTACTGCTCGAAAAGCCTGGTGAGCTGCTGCAAGCTGGCGGCCGGCAAGGTCAGCGTGCTGCTGCCGTCCAGCACCAGGTCACCTGGAGGGAAGAAGACAGACCTTTTTTCATTCTGGAGTGAAAAAAGACAAACAAAAAGCTTTTCTGAACACAGTTTGGAGCCATGTTAAGTTATTACGAGTGATTAGATTGGAGCAAGGACGACCTTCCATTACTGGACTTGCTAAATGCACATCTGGCGGACAGGTTTATCAGAGGATGAAGATATGTGGGAAGGAAAAAAAAAGCAAGCAAAGATACTCCCACTAAGCAGTATTACATACACAATAACACTCTTGTTCCAATTTCCTTTACAAATCCAAGAAAATCACAAAAAAACACTCAAATTATATTTGTAGCCAGTTTGACTTCCTGACAGGGAACTGATCCTGACACTTCAGTTCAGATTGTCTTCCAAAAAAAAAAAGAAAATGAAAAAAAATCCTCATTGAGGTTATAGCATAATGGTTTTTGACAAATTTCAATGACTAGATTTGATCAATGATCCCCACTTTTCTACGCCGATGACGATTATCCACCACAGTCCTACCAAGCTTCAATAACAATTTGTAAAATTTTTAATCCAATGTCTGCAATTTCAGCGATCCCCTCAGCTGTTCTGTCACTTGATGTGGACCAAAATGGACTCTTCTGAAAGAGAATAAAGTTTTTTTTTGTTTTTGTTTCTATGGCAAGACGATGCAGGAATGAGAAGTGACTCAGTGCATCAGTTGGTGTTTGTTAGAAACACAAAAGTTCCTCCAGCTCTTTTCCTATTGGGCTGTTTGAATGTTGGTTTTTTTTATCTTATATATATATATATATAATTTCTTCTACTATTTATTTGAGTGATTTATTTATGTGTGTGCCTGCCGGAAGTCATGCAAAATTTCGTTATGCCTGCATAATGACAATAAAGACACTTGAATCTTGAATCTTGAATGCAAGTGGTTAAATGCAGTTTGCTGAATAACTGTTCACTGTTGTGACTTATTGATGGTTCTTTGAGTGCACGTTTAGCCCAAAACTTGGATCCACTCTTGTGAAGAATGAGCAACACATAAGGTTTCCACAAAAACAAATAAAATGTGGAAATGTCTTCAACACTGGTGGTTAAAGTGACGAAAGTCACGTTTTTAATTGGTATACAGTTATAATTTTTCCAGTTCTTGTTAACCTAATATGAGCTTTCATTTTTTTTCATTGAGAATAAAGCGTCTTTCAACATAAACCCATTAATAATTCTGCTAAACTGCGCTGGCCTGCAAGATGACACCGGCTGTCCTCAGGGACACCTGAGCCATGGCGTGGCGACGTACCATCATCACGAAGGAGCGTGGCCAAGCTGAGTACGAGGGAGGACTGGCCAGAGTGGGATGCAGCCATCCTGTAACATTTCACACAAAAGACACACAACGTCAGGGCGACAGTTTAAAGACGTGTCAGACAATGCTCTACGTTGACCTTGAAAAAGCACACTGAGAGAGGAGCTATGGCGTTGCAAGAGTCGTGGCGAGAGTGCTGCGGGACATGAGACGGCGGTGAGGTGTGACAGAGGAGGTCAAGGTGGAGGTGGGACTGCGTTGAGGAGGAGCCCTTCTTCCTGCTATGGTGATGGACAGGAATCTTCATGGACTGCGATTACAGGTACCAGAGGTTAAAATGTTGAGGACAGGATCAAGCATGAGGACATCAGAGGGACAGAACATGACTGAGATGGTTTGGACATGTACAGAGGAGGGATAGAGAACATATGAGAAGGATGATGAGGCTGGAGCTGTTGGGCAGGAGGTCTCAAAGAAGACCAAAGAGGAGATTTATGGATAAAGAGAAGAGAAAGAGGACAGGGAGTTAGCTGGTGTGAGAGAAGAGGATGGAGAGGACAGAGTCAGGTGATTGGCGGTGGAGGAACCCTGAAGGAACAGCTGAGAGGGAAAAGAAGCTCGTGATGCTTGTAAAAAGACGAGTCGCGTGCCTAAACCAGGTTGCAGTTATTTCATTTTTTTTCATTTCATTTTATTGATTCATTCCAGACATGTCAAAACACTTACTTATTATGTGACAACTTTTGACCGTGAAATAACACAACAACAACAACTATTAGGCTCCTCGTTATGCCGAGTGCCTTTCCGTTAGCAACATTAGCATCGAAAGCGCAGCAGTTTTTCGACCCCAGCGAGGCTAAAAGGTGCTCACCTGCGCAGTGACAGCCAGAGGGCGGATGACTAACATCAAGATATTATTTCCAGAGGTGGGTTTCAAAGCATTTTAATCTGCGTACGCGAAGAAAAAGCGACGTTTTCCTGGTCGGCCGTAGGTTTCATTGTACAACTCACTCCAATGTTGACAGTTTGCTGCCTGTCACATGACCAGTGGAAGAAAAAAACCTACGGTGGCCCTGGTGGACCAAACATCAGAGGCAGCGCAAATAAGTCTCAGTTTACTTCTTTTAAATTGCGTCTTTCTAATCCGAATGGAGGGGAGGCATGTGTCATGTGAGAAAATATTTTTTTTTGGTAATATTTGCCACAAACTGAAGCGTCTTCGTCTCTCGTATATTTCTGCGCTGCCGAAAGTGTCCACTTGGGGGCGCAAGAAAACAACGAGCCCGGATTCAAACGGCAAATTCAAACACAAAGGTCAAACTGAGCTCACCCCGAAGGCATGAACGAGTCCCAGGCCATCCAAGATTAATATCTTAGAAACAGAACAGCCGTAACAAATATTTGTAGTCTCTAATATGATTTTACTTTGCTTCCAGCAGATCCAATAAAGGTTCCACTTGGAAACGTCACGAGATTCTTTTCCACTTTCCTCAAGGGCAGAGGATTACCATGATCTGGATGACTGACAGTTGACACCACCATCTAAACTTCTGTTCTCTTTCAGTTTTGATATATTTTCATACTCTGAGGTATTGAGGTTTTCATAAATTCCAGCTGTCAGATTAACACACCTAAGAGTTTCACCACATCTGTCTGTCAGCAGACAGTGTTCCAGTAAATAAATGCCACAGCCCTAATTAAAACCAGGATTTAGCGGTTGTCCAAGTAGTATTATTTATGCATCGCATTACATAAAGTGCACTGATTCCTGAAGAAGGCAGATTAAAATCATGTCAGAGTGTAATTAGCGGTGCGTTAACAAAAACACAGCTGCGCTGGAGTTATAAACTGCATGTTAACACGTGTTTAAAACATGTTAAACGGCGAGCGAGGAGCTGCTTTTTTTGAGAATTATCCACACAGACTCTGAAGATTTCAATTTGTTTCGAGAGAAAACAGTCACATCTGCGTCGTGTCATGAGATCGGCATTATGTTAACAGGCGAGGAACTTCTGGGCTCCGAATCTATAAACCTATGTGTTAACTTAACTCATTAGGAAAGCATTTTTCACCAGGTCTTTATTACGGTTTATTGGGGGAAAACGTAACACTATGGCTTCGCGGTGATTTTCAATACCAAATAAAGCAAGAACTTTCCTAATTTGCACATGCATCACTTGTTGCTAGGCAGCAAACAAACACACATGCACACACACACACACACACATGCACTCGGGCAACACACATCAGCATTTTTCCATTTGGGACTCGTGAGGTGAACATTTCCATGTAGGGATTTATGTACTGCAATTTGGTAAACATTTCCATTCAGTGGGATGCAGCGTATTGTGCTCGCAGAGGAGACTTGTGCGAAAGCTGCCTCGCATGAAAACTAGTTTTGACAGCTAGTTAGTCACGAAATGAGGTCATGATCCAGCTGTGCATCGGCTGCTGTTACTCAGCTATTACTCAGGCTCTGTCAGCAGATGATATTATTCATGAACCTATTAATTTAGAAGGTAATCTAAGGAGAACAACAGCAGTGGATTCGGGTTCACTTCACGGGAGCTGCAGCCAAAACTAAGAGGTTGCACTTGGTGTTGTTGCTTTATGGGTCTACATTTTGGGGCCAAAAGACAGCTGTTAAGTAATGAATGAACTGCGATGGTGTCGTTCATCACTGGGTGGTTTCAGGCTGGTACATTTTGTTCTAATTTAGAGGATATTTTTTGCAATTTAGCAACGTATCTTGAGCTAGATATGTGCGTTAACGTCTCCCAACGGGGGCCCCAGGCCTGCAGACACATCCTTGTTTGTTGAACGGCGTTAATTAGGTGTTTATGCCGGCCACATGAATAATGAATATGAGCTCGAAATAAGATGTTATTAAAAGACTGAGCATACAGAGTTTGTGCTGCAGTTAAACAGATTAGCTCCTGGACGTAAACCTCCGCTGTGTACACACGAAGGAAACATATACCGGCGTGTGTCCTCGATCCATCAGTAATCCCTTACCTTCCCTCTGTCAACGCGAAGTTTATCCAGAGTTTGTGTTTGCTCAACAATTCCACGGGGAGGAATTTAAGTTACTGACCTTGGTGGGGATTACTTTGCACACATGGGCAGATCCCGCAGGCCCGTCGAGCCCGTTAGCCAGCGACCATCCCAGACACAAATCCTCGCCCCCAGGCTCATATTTATAAAACGTCGGCCCTTCTCCCCCTGCTCCTTTTCCATCCACGGTTTCAGAAAATGACATATGAGGTTCTATGTGCAAACAGCCCTCTGGGCATCCTCCGGACTCACACCCCCCCCTGAGATGCTAGGAGGCGTCAAACGCACCCTTTCTCCATCCCGTCGCCCCCTCCCCATGGCGAGCTGAGGATGCAGATCGTGAACTGGGGCAAATAATATTAAATCAAAGTACACCCGCAAAACAAAATAATCTGAATTTATATCTGTGGGGTTGGGTTACACGCGCTATTTCTGTTGGACAAACAGCTATTAGTGGACGGCACTGGACGGGGTTAATAGAGGCTTGTTTTGTGGACACCCGGAGGCCTGGCCGCGCAGATCGATAGGAAACACCGCCGTGCACAGTGGCACCACTGTACGAAGATGCACAAGATGGCCGCAGCTGGTAGCTTTTAATTGAGTGCCATTAGACACGTCAGCCGCAATCTTTCCACCTACGGACCGCTCCGCACAT